>JAQFVV010012667.1:232500-832500 GCA_028023455.1 Epiperipatus broadwayi | reverse complement strand
CATTGTCTTTATGGCCATTTTGGCCCCCATAAAAGAGAGTATGTACTCTGAGAACTATTTTACTGGCCAGGCATGTACTCAAACATCATCAGTTCTTAAAATATGCCACACATATGCACAAAAAACATGTAAATAAGAAATTTTCAGAAACTGTGCAACCAATTTTGGCTCAGAACCCAAATGAATTACTACCCATTGAATTTATGGTCCTTTACCTGCTTACAAACATTACAGATTTTTGTTGGTCATGTATGATGTGTTTTCAAAATATGTGACTGCATACCTCTAAGAAGGGCTGATGCCCTCAACACTATCAAAGTCTTGCAAGAGCAGCAGATTCCTAAGGTTGAAAACCACAATTTATCCTTACTAACCAAGGTACTTCATTTAAGTCATACCACTGGAAGCAGTGGACCCAGCAACAGGAAATATAGCATTTATTAACATCTATACATAATCACCAATATAATCCCTGTGAGCCAGTGATGAGGGAGATAAAACATTTATTTTGGTTATATGTTAGCAGTAATCACAGAGGATGGGTGAACCAAGTGGGGAATGTTGTTAAATACATAAATTGGACACTAAATGAGTCCTCAGGGTTTACACCAATTAGCCACATTTTGGTCAAAATTATCCCATACTTATTAAGACCCCATTACCTACCAATAGAGGTAGGATTAATTGAGAAAATGATAAAGAAAAGCTCTAGGAGGAGGTTACAGCACATGGCTAATTTACAGATAAAGTGGGGAAATCAGAGACCATGCCAATTTGATACTGGGGATTTAGTTTTTGTAAGAAACTGCATGTGAGTAATCCTGCCCAGCACCAGTATAAAATTATTTTTCCTATCTATGATGGTTCTTTTACCATCCAAAAGCAGAGTGGGCCAAATGCCTTTATTCTGGAGGACAAATCAGGGGTTTATAGATCTTATAATGCCTGGAGTCTCAGACCTGCTGAGCAAAAAATTGACAGTGCTATGATAGACCACCATAGTGACAAACCCTCCATAAGATAGAACCACCCGATTGAGATTAGCTTTAATAATCGGATAGAAAATTTTGATTATGATTACCTAAGTAGGAGAATGAGTAAAGTTGAAGTAGGAAAATAAAAATATTATTTTAGATAAATCTAGGACAAACTTTCAGCTTGGAATTTGAGGTGTTGCAAATGTTTAAAATATTTTAAGAAAAAAAAAATAGCACTAGAATGTTTTATATATTTTTTTTTATGGCAGGATGGGGCAGATGAACCGGATACATCCCATCTTAAAGATTTAATATTTATTATTTTTACATAAGAAAGGTATATTCACACACTTATTTATTTTATTGTTTGTAATTTGTTTTGTTGAAAAATTGTGATTCTAAATCTTTTGAGTTTATTTTATAAAAAGAAAAACTAACACTTTATTTTATCTGTTGAAAGTTTTTTTTTTTTTTTTAAAAAAAAAAAAATTAATTGTATTTTTGTTTCTGAAAAAAAAAATTTTTTTTTGATCAATTGAAAAGGTATTTGCATTTTTGTTGCTTTAATATGAATCTATTTTATCTAAAAGGAGCAGAGATTAAAAAAAAAACAGATCATGCGGGAGATAAAAAAGGTGATAAAAAAAGAGAGGTGATAAAAAAAAGAGAGGTAGATTTTTTAGCAGAGAAGAGACTTAAAAATTAGTCTAGAAATAATCTAGATTATTCTTGGAATATCAACCTTGCTAAATTTTGTTTGTTAACTGATTTCTAATGGTTGTTTTATATTAGTTTACGAAAGTGCTTATTTAATTGCCAGACTTGTCATAGTTTTGAAGGTTGTGCTGTTTGCTTCCATGACCCAGAGTGAAGAGTCTTTATTCACTTATATGTTGAAAGGATCTTTAGCCTAATTCTTAGGATAGCCTACATTAGTTTGTGTTCACTTTACAAATTGTTCAACTTCTATACCATGCAGGTTCTAACCTCTAGGGTGTGCTGCTAAACCCCCTCTAGGCAGATCTCGATCTCAGAGCTGTTTTTCCCAATTATGATCTAATTAAAGCTTGAACTACGGCTGATTTTTCTGCATGCCTTCACCCTCACTGCCATTTAAAGAAAAGAGCTCAATCAATCTTACCATTATCCATCTGTGAGTACTCTGTGGACTTATTAGTACTGTAAGGTAACAATTTATATTCACACTAGGACATAAATATGTCATAAGAACCTTCGCTCAATATAACAGTAGCAATTGTATAAAATTTTCATGTCATAATTATGTAACATATTCTTTTATCTATTAGTGTGGAAAGATATCTTTTAATTTAAATGGTATATTTTGTAAGTTTAAATTATTAGTTTATTTTGTTGCAGAGTGTGTATTACAGACTTCTTTCATTATCTATTTAGATTCACCTTTAATTAATTTATATTCTTAATAAATATTGGGCAGATGTTATTTGTTTTCTCCTTACTTACCAGTCTACTTTTGCGACACTTAATTAATTTAGAATATAGTAACTTGCCATCATTGGGCTAAGGTTTTTTCGATTGAATAAGCCTGGTTTTATCAACAACCGGGATTTTGATTTTTTTTCTGAAATTATACAAGCTGTAATTCTTTCACATTATATTTGTTCTTCTTGTAAGTGGATCAATCTTGGTAATTTTAAATGTAATTATCATGAGCTGTCCTGTGACATATGCATATGATGTCTCTAGATTCAATGTTCTAGAGAAGGCTCATCCACGCTGATTCATTGATTCTTTACAAGACTAGTTTTTTGAAAAATCTTTAAATGTGAAAAGAATATTTTTTTTTAATCAAGCAAAAGTAAAGTTATGTCTCCTATCCTGTCATTCTATGACAGGATTGGTATATCTGCCAAAATGTTTATTGTCTTCTTTTATCTCATACACACTCCGCAGAAAGTTGAGTCAAAGTTTTCTACTTTTGTATATGTTTGAATTTTAATGAACTCTGAAATTCTTATTGTAAAACTAATAAATTTAACATTGTATTAATTAAGGCTGGTTGTTAGTTTATTTCTTGATTGTCTGAACAATTTATTAAGACCTCTTGCTATCTTGCTGAGTTTGGTCAGTATTGGTCATCATCATCATTAACCTTTGATCATGGTAAACAAATTTTCCAGATACGTAGTGATCTGGTGGCACCCTCCATGATCAAAGGTAATTTAAAAATATAACCGACTGTCACCATATATATATATATATAATTTTCTGATGATCCCATATGATAAAATAAATAAATATGATCTTATTTTTTTAAAGAAAAATTATAAATAGATGGAAAAGATAAATAATAAGCAAAAATGAAAAAGACAGTTTATAAGATAAACATAACAGCTGACATTAAACTTAATAACACAAAGAACAAGAACTCCTGTCAAGTTTCACATAATCCATCAAATCAAGGTATTGGAAAGTTAAGAAATTTATCATAGACTGATATAAAACAATTTCAGCAACAATTCTTATAAAAAAAAATTTGAGTTCAATAATGTATCTTTAAAAGCAGTCATCAAAATCATTCAATGATGGTATTTTCAGTAACTCCCTACAAATATAAAATCTGAACACACAAAAAGTAGGAGAAAAAATGTAATAATGCTTCACTTATCCAGTTTGTTGAAAATACCTTGGACAGCATTTAGAATGAAAAAGTGGGCACTTTATCTAAATAGAATTGATATTTTACTTGAAAAACATATGAGTATATGAAAAATATCTTGATTTAACCATAACATAAAACAATATGTTTTTGTAAAAACACTTCTAAAGCTCAGATAAATTTTAAATAAAAAAAGCAATTAATAATGAGATGAATAAATTACATCATAAAAATCACTGTATTATAAAGAGATATAGCAACAAGTAGATAGGGCGATTTTCTAGAGAAATATTATATTTAGGATCTCCAGGAATCAACTTGAAAACACATAACCTAATAATAATAATAATGATGATGATAATAATATAAAAAAAGTATTGAATAAAAACATATTTTTTAAACATAAGGATCTTGATAAAATCTGAATGATGATCCCAATGATATTCAACAATAACAGCAAGAAAATCAACAATCTTATGGATAATTTGGCAAAACTTACTAATTGCACATTCATATCAGCACATTCATTTTTTTCCCCCATGATGTATCAGAAGTACACTTTTATATATAATAATGATTATATAAGACATCCAAATACATTTATTAACAAAACAGAAGCAATTTATTGAAGGTATAAAAAAATTGCTGAATAAGGTACACATGCAAATACATGGGCATTAATGTATATACATTTGAGCCTTTAACAAGATGCAATAATCTCTGAAAGAATATGAATCATGGAAAATAATAGAAAGCAATCACAATAATGAATTTCAACTTTTCTGTGTAAATTAATTGAAAAAAACTTGTGAGCATCACCATTATATATATATATTGTAACGATCCGGATAAAATGACTTATGTAATCTGCACTACGGGGCGCCATCTAGGCATTTGAACCTAGAAAAATTTATAAAGTAGGCAGATACGTAAGAAAAAAAAATTTTTTTTTTTATTTTGATTCTGGTCGTTAGCCCATGTCGCTAGCTCAGTGGAATAGCAGAGATTAAATAATATAATATCTTATCTAATTATATTTCAATATTAAAAAATAAATAAAATAAGCCACTGCCAGTAATTAACATACAATTATTTATTTATGCACATATATATAAGATTTAAAATTATTTTAGTATTAGTTTTACATTTTAACATTTAACATTATTTTTAACTTTGATTTTGATTTTAATTTACCTTTAATTATTATTATATTCTAATTTTACATTTTAATTAAGTTCGCACAGATGGGATTATAAAAGCTTGTTATAATAAGTTGCTATAGATTGGTTACATAGATTACACGGTTAAAAACATTCCAAAGTAAACATAAGCGATCAAAATATAAAATTATTGATTACTGACAATTGCGGAGGGAAATTTATATGTAACCCAATAGTATTCACCATAAGATACTTGCATTGTCACCAATAACTTAAAAGACATCCGAATAAATACATTTTAGATACTCACCGTAAGGTATCATTATTTATCGAATGTCTATATATTTTGATCAAATATGAAAACGCAAAACATAGTTAACCGATAAACAATCCATGCAAGCGTCTATAAACAACTTAAGTTTAATGCATTTTTATTTAGGGTTGAGCATGAATACTACATAGATTTTCATTGAAATTAAAATATTCTATCCCTATTTAACCTTAGGCTAAAATTCGCAGTCAAACTGGCATCAATCCATCTGATACATCGATGTATTCAATGTAATACGAAATACGGCAGCACCAAAAGAATTAAGAAAAGACATTGTCTCTCAATCAGATAGGAATATTACATCTATCTAACGAGAAGAACAATAAAAAAAAAACTCCATAGAAAGGAACTGCGTTCTCCGTCTTATAATTCCTTCCATAGGCAAACGGGTGAGTGTGGCGTATATATAAACGATTCTGCCCGTAGCGAATCTCCGATTACATCTACTAACTACATCAATATATCCAATCCATTGACCCAATCTAACAACGACATAAATAACCTAAGATTACCCTCCCCTAATATAACTTTACGAATCTATACAGCCATTCACGCCCGACTTAAGTTTAACATTTTTATAATTAATTTAACAGAAACCAAAAATCATAATAAAACTTAAAAGAACAAAAAATAAATAAATGGAAATGATTTTACAAAATAAATACATTAAATAAAATTATAACTAATTAATAAATAGTATCGGTCAGATAGAATAATATTGCAATTATTTAAATCTGGAAAGTTTTAATTTACTGTTCATAAATTTTAAAGTTCTTACGGTTATTTAAATAGTTCATCTTCATATATTCCTTGCCATTTGAATGTGAATTCCCACGTCGTCCGAAGATTGGTATCCTGTTGGCCGATTTATTTATCCATCCGGAGATTTTTTAGTGTAGTTGGTCCTCAATGTAGAAACGATGGCTCATTTTTCTTCCTTTCTTAGCAGAACTGAAGGGATTGAAGCTGTGCGTCTTTTTCAATCCCCTCAGCACTAACACCTAGCTGTTACATCGTAATAATCATCAATAACTAGTCACTGATTAATAATTTCCAAATTTTCCTTTTATATTAATGTGAAGGATTGAATTTACATTACATCACCGATGCGATGGTCCTTTCGCTGCGGTCCGATTCCATAGGGATTTCTTCTTATTTGCTAACAGTTTCTATTGTTTTCTTATCTGACCGGTGTTTTTACATTTAAAATGCCGAAGGCTGGTTTACATTTAACTAATTAACAATCATTTCCATTTCTGATTAATTAACCTGTTTTCCAAATCAAAAATATATTTAAAGATAAATTTAAAGATATAATTTCATCTCCGTATCTTTTTAAAATTTAGTTTTAAAATACTTTTTCTTTAATAAAGTTTTATTTTAATAATTTTTCATTATCTGTGCGATTTAATTAATATATAAGAGTTTAAGATGATATTTAATTTCAATTTTTAATTCTTAAAGAAAATTTTTAAATGCGAACTTTTTAATTTACTTTCATGTTTAATAAATTTAAAAAAAAACAAAACAATGTAACGAACGTCTATGCTCATTACAATATATATATATATTTATATTTAATATCTATAATTTCTACTTCTTTTCTGATTCATGCTATTTATAATATTAATCAAATGCTATCATTTACTATTATTTTGGTCACTGGCATAAGGATAAATCTACAAATGTAACCAAAGTTGTATATAATAAAATCCTTTGAAAATAAAACAAAATGACATTCTATTATCACTTTAAATTTTGCTCTGTGTAACTTAGCATAGTGATAGAACAGCAAGCTTCAAAATTATAATTTCTGGATCTATTTAATGCTCACAAAACAGCATAAAAATATTTAAGAAAAATTCAATGGAACTATTGTAATCAATCTCTATGGTTACATGTATATATATATAATAAAAACAAGACACAAAATATGTATTTGCTTGTAAGCTTGTATTAAAATGTTCACTAGATGAAGCTTACCACTAGTGCCTAACAAGCTTTTATTATAAGAGCTGAAAGGGAAAGAATTCAAAATCTCTATTGGAAAATCCTCATCCTCAGACCAATTGATTTTGAGCTTATGGCTCACCTCAATGAGGAGCTAGGATTTCAGATACTAGATCTAAAACTCCAACTCAAGTTTCAGCACATATTTAATATGTTATTATCAATTTGAAAACATGAATTTTTCAGATGCATAAATGTTTTCAAATCCAGTCTTATAAACCAGTTAGCTATAAGGTTGAACTTAGTTCAGTTTTACCATATATTAATAACCAAAGCAATAAAAAATTGCAAAAGCCTTCAAGGGTAGACTTATAATAATTAATAAAACAAGTCACAAAATGTGTAACTTGCTATCTGGTTTATAAGGCTGGATTTGAAGACATTTATGTGTCTGAAAAATTCAAGTTTTCAAATTGATAGTAATGTATTAAATAAGTACTAATGATTGAGTTGGAGTTTTAGATCTAGTGTCTGAAGTCTTAGCTCCTCACTGAACATTTTAGTACAAGCTTAAAAGCAAATTAACATTTTGTGTCTTGTTTTATTAATTATTATAAGTGTATCCTCAAAGGCTTTTGTGATTTTATATTGCTTTGGCTATTAATATATGTAAAACTGAACTGAGTTCAGAACAATATAGCTATCTGTTTTGTAAGGCTGGATTTGACAACATTTATGTGTCTGAAAAACTCAAGTTTTCAAATTGTTAGTAACAATCTAGTGAACACACACACACACACACACATATATATATATTACTTGGAAAATAAATAATTAAAAGTTTAATATTAAATTGGTATTAAAATTATTATAAAAATATATCAGGTAATATAAAAAATAATGGCAATAAATATATTAAATATACTGTCTTATTATATAAAGTAAGACAAATTATTAGATGAACAAATATGTCAAGACATTGCTAAATTAATAAACAATATTCATTTTAGCATAGAATAAATCGATAGACTTATTTCCGAATTTATTGATTCATTATCAATTACTTAAAACATTTAACAACAAAATGAAATAAACATTAATTTCACTTTTTTTTCAGAGACTCCACTCATTATTTTATAAAAATCAATAAATCAATATGAAGTAAGAGCTCTAACATTTAAATTACAATTTTAAAAAAATAAAAAATTTACTGGATCAATTAAATTATATACTTCACAATATCTATAAAAGTGTTAATATATTTCTTTCTTTTGTATTGTGAATAAAATATGATACTGTTTCAGTGATTCTTAAATATTATTTCTTTGTTATATATAAGTATAGGGATTTGTTATATATATATAAAATTTAGCCTTTAATCCTCTATACGCATGCGACTATTTAATAAAGAAAAAATTCACCTGATATAGTTTTGACTTACATTAATTTGGTATATATATATATATATATATATTGTAACCAGTTGGGTTACATGTCATACAACAACATAGTTGGGTATGTGCCCATATATATATATATATATATATAAAGTAAAGAAAAAGTAGAAATAAACACAGACATACATTTTTGTAGATAGTTTTTACATTTTTCTGGAATAAGTAAAAAAATAAATAATTATGAATTTAAATAATATTTTATTATAAATTAAACATACAAATATTAATATTGTCTTTTGATTTTGAATTTAAAAACAATCATAGTTTATTTTTGAAATCTTTTAATAAATGCTTGTATACATTTTACTATCTAGTTAAAAATCATTATAGATTATAAAATTCGAAATGATTAAAGTTAATTAAAATAATATTATTGAATTAAGGATGATGCTGATTTTCCATCACTTCTCCAACATTTCCCAACATGACAACCCTGAATACCATATCCATTATAATATATATTAGAGTTCATTGATTAACCGGTGCACATAAATTATTAGTATGGTCAGTCTGTTTTGAAAATAATAGTGATTAAAAAAGAAAATAAAATAAAGATGAATTTTATAATCATTATAATAATCAATCTATGAATCAGAATGACATTGACATATATTGCATGCTATTAGTTAATTTATTGTTTTGAAAGCTTCCTTTCTAAAAAGGTTTTATAACTATCAAAATTTTATCCCTCTAATATATATCTTAATTCATATTATTCAAACAAAAATAGTCTGTATAGAATTTCTTTCAATTATGATTAAGATAAACATTTATAATGCTAAGAGAATTCATATCTCTAACATAAACTTAGCTCAAATTAATGCAAAATACTTTTTTTAAGATATTCAGTTTATCCTTTCTCTGAAGGTTTGTGATGATGGTATATTACTAGATGTGATATGTTGAACTATTTCCATCATCTATGAGTGAATGTTGAATGTATAGAAAATTTTAAACTTTTCAAATACAAACAACTTGTTAGTAATAATACACAAATAGACAACACAGGTTAGTAATTACCCAAGAGTGGAGAATAATACTACTCAAAACATTGTGTAATTACTAACTTGTGTTGTCTATTTGTGTGTTATTACTAACAAGTTGTTTGTATTTGGAAAGTTTAAATAAAGTTTAAAATTTTTTATACATTCAAAATTCACTCATAGATGAGGGCAATAGTCCAACATATCACATCTTCAGTTTGTCCATTTTAAATGCCCCATTCAATAAAGATGTGATTTTATAATTAAAGATTCAAAAGTATAATAACTACAAACTGAGAAATGTAACAATTATTCTTTATAAATATGCCATCATATTTTCAAAGAGAGAGAGAATAACACATTTTAATCCAGACAGTTGGGTCATATGAGAAAATAAATACATCTATTTTGTGTTCCAATATCTAAATCGATCTTCACACCTAAATAATCTCAAGATATTTAAATTCCCAGATTAATAATGCATAATATCAAATCGAATATAGACTTTTTCTCCATCACTAACCAACAAGTAAATGAGTATTTAAACACTAATAACTAAACAATTACAATCTGAATTTAAAATATAAAGAACATTCTGCAATTAGCTGAAGGGATGGATTGAAATAAAAAAATAAAACTAATTATCATCATAATATAATTATAGAAGCCAAAAAACGGAAGTTTATTTTTTTTAATTAATTCAAACTAAAAATACCATCATCAAACATAGAAGTTAGCTCTAAACTCTTTTAAAAATTCCCCTATTATAAAAAATAAAATAAAGTTGAAGTCAATACTTATTCTATTTATTCTAGTCTTGCCATCTGTAGTAACTCTGAGTAATCAATAAATACTATATGATAACACGTCACTTATTAAACTGATATCAAATGCTAATATAATTATATTCTCAGACTAATTTTTGTGTGCCTATAATCACCGATAATGAATAGCTTGGGACTGAATCCAATGCGCTTGAATCTTTTCCATTCAGTAGCCATTTTGTTACTATCAATCATGCCATTAACTTGAAATTCAAAACAACTTAATGCTTTAATCCAAGCAAACTTATTTAAATAATTATATGGTCCTAATATCTATTCCATAACACTATACATTGGTGTTCTCAGTTTTTATAATATTTATAAGCATATTTGTCTTTGAGCTAAGATTAGTATAAAATAATAAAAAATGTCATCCATTTTCTAGCATATATAATGATTTATAAAAGCAAGCTCTATTTATTTTATTGTATTGCTTTATGTATTGTTATCTTGAGTAGTCAATACATATTACATGACTGTGTTTATTAAATTGATTTTTAATGCACTCCTACATATATCTCCAGACTAGTACTAAATAGTATCATTTTCTTTCCATAGATTGCTGAAGATTATAATAAATGGAAGGAGTGAAGTAGAGCAAATAGAGTTTTCTCCCATAAAACATAATTTTAAAAGAGTTATATAACGTTTTTTTCTGAATTTATACCAATCTTTGATAAAGAATTAAAGTACTTATAATTGTTATAAAACACAAAACACCCAAATATATACTTATTAAACTGATGTCACAATTATATGAATATGATAAATATCCAAGAAAATTATATTAAAACAATAAGACATTTTTAATTTTTGCTTTTATATTTTATTAGAAAATAAAAGTGAAGGCAGCAACTGTCTGGAAAATCCATTAGTGACAACAGATTCAAAAACACTAGATGAAGGTTCACATTTTCACTGACAAAATCCATACAACAATAGCTAATCTGGATATAGTAACACTGTATATAAATTTAATAAACACTACCTTCTAATACATATTAATTATTCAATATTATAACATATCGAGTTAATACAAATAAATTTTGGTGGGCAACCAAGTAGTTTCAAACAACACCATAGACCTATCCAATTAACTGTCTCAAATGACTTGACCAAATCAATAAAAGCAATATGCTAGATCATTTCTTTGTTCTTGATAGTTTTCTTCTATTTTTCTGGCAACAAGAAGTATATCTATAGGGTTTATTGAATTTCCAAGCACACATTGAG
This sequence comes from Epiperipatus broadwayi, assembly GCA_028023455.1. NCBI lineage: Eukaryota > Metazoa > Onychophora > Udeonychophora > Euonychophora > Peripatidae > Epiperipatus > Epiperipatus broadwayi. The sequence goes on along the minus strand of JAQFVV010012667.1, from coordinate 820,947 downwards.
TTTAAAGTCATTCATCTATAATTAAAAGAGATATCTATTACCCAAAATTCTTAAAAGTACTTTTGCTGTAGTAGATAATAATAATAAAAAATATTCCATAATTATTACCAGAATATTATCTATTCTCTCTGTTTTTTCTTAAAAAAAAACAGTCAAATCTTCCTTAAGATCAAATGGCACAACTTTATGAATACAGATATTCCTTGAAATATCCCAATATTTTGAAGCTAACATATTATCAGCATATTTTCAAACTTCTCCAAGTAGTTCATTAGGACCTGAAGATTTTTTATTTTTATGATTACAAGAACTATTTTCATTTTATTAAACTGTATATTTTTATCTAAATCCAAATGAGTAAATAAAATTAATCTATCATTAAAACATTATATCAATTCATGGATCATTATTCAAAAGGTGATCAAAATATTCTTTCTACCTGTTCAAAATATCATTGACATTATATAACAGTGTGTTATTGCCAGATTTAATAGGATTGTGATACTGTTTCTCAGGACCATATGGTATATTCAGTAGATCAAAAAAGATTTAGAATGACTACTATCAGTTAATATCTGGTCTTTCAGTTTTAATCCATTAATCATCCTAGAGTCTTTTTGCCAGGTCTTTATGTTTATTATGAAGTTCCACATTTAATCTATTATTTTTCTGAGCAGATAATGTCCTTTATTTTAATTAAATCACTAATAATACAATCATTGTTAAAAACCCAATCATAATTATGTTTTAAGTGAAATCAAGAATAAATTTGTATCTATAACACATTCCTTAAGAGAATTCCATGCTTAAGTAATAGAACAATTCTGATACAAATTAGTAATTTTATTTGTATTTATATATTGATCTAATTTCATAATCTAATATAAGTATTGAATGTCTTTAGAAAAATTTAACTTAATATTCAAAATATATTCAACTGTTAGTAATAGCACATAGGTTAGTATATGTACAGTGTTTCAAGAGGTATATTCATCTCCTCTTCTTCAGGTGTTGTGACTGACCAGTGAAAGTACTAGCATGGGAGTTGAATATGCACCATTATATTTTTGAATACTGAATTTTAAGGTAACTGAGCTATTCTACCCAATACAACAGTTAGAAGAAATTCCATATATTTATCTATGAGGTTGCTTCTGGTTTTTTCACTTTTTCTTAAGAACAAAGTTAATTAATGGTTTTTACACATTATGTATGGAGTTGTTTGCCATTGTCATATGAGCAGCTTCTTTTTTCTCTATCCAATATTTTTGTAATTTCCCAATTGAACATATGTTCATTGATACATACATGGTCTTCTACCTTGGATGCATCTGTTTTCTTTCTTCTTATTATCAGTCTGTATTCTTGCAATCACTTTTTAATAAGATGATAGATCTCACCAATATATGTTCTTCCACATTCACATGGTATTTCACAGATGCAGTCTTTGCTTTTAAGCATTTCAAGTTTAGGTTTTGGAGATGTTAGAATTCCTCATAGTGTCATATGGCTCTGTAAAGCTGTTCTGATGTTATACCTATTGTACTTTTTTCTTAATTTATCTGACATTTTTGGTAGGTATGGATACACTACCACACTATTAATTGTTTGTTTTTTTGTTAGTTTTTTTTTTTCAATTTAAGTTTCATTAAACCATTTTTCATAAGAGTTTGTTTTATATAAATATTTTCTTTTTTTCAAATTGCTTATTTCTGATCAAACTTCTTTTGCTGTGATCCATAGTGGCAGTATATTTCTACATTTTGTGTTTCTGGTATAATTTGATATAAAAGTTAAGTAATTATCTGTATGTGTGGGTTTTCTGTAAACTGTAATTTTGATTTTGTCTTGAGGGAGACTTGTCACAAGAACATTTAAAAATGCCAATTTTTGTTCTTGTTGTGATTCTATTGTGAATTTAATTGAAGTGCATATCTGCTCACATAAAAATGCCAACAATCCCATAAGTCAACCTAGTCTGACAATACATAATGTATGAAAACCACTAATCAATAGTGAAAACATCATGAGAAACCTCATAGATAAGTATGTGAATATTTATATTGATTGTTACCTTTGGCAGGATGGCTCAGTTGATTAGAGAATTAGCATAAAATTCAATATTTAAGAGTCTAAGGGACCAGGTTCAATTGTATTTTTGTACTGTCACTGGTCAGACCAGAAAAATCTGAAGAAGAGGAAAAAATATATTCACAAAACACTGTGCATATACTAATCTGTGTGCTATTACTTCCAGTTGAATGTATTTGAAATATTTAAGTAAAGTTAAATTTTTTTAAAGATATTCAATACTTATATTAGATAATACAAGTAATCCAATATATAAGTGCAGCTAAAATAATATCATCATAAACTTTCAGGAAAACACTAAGTATTTGATTTGGAGCTGATACTATATCAAGCTTTAGATATTATGAAAAATTAATATCTAAAGTTGGCCAAAGTAAAAAAATCATTTTGATTTTTTTATGTAAATAGAAATCTGTAGAGATATCTCCTAAGGGTTTACAATTACAACATCCAATTCACTCCCAGAGAGCTCAGAAAATTACTCAGACAGCAAGTGAAGCTCTGTTAAGAGAAAGAATAAATAAGGTAGCAAATAATGTTTCATTAATATTGTAGAATGTTTTCTAAAAAATAAACTTACTGAAGAAGACATCACAAGAGTTTCTCAAGCAGTAAGAAAATAAATTTTACATTACATGGACAAATAAAATAATGTCACAAAAAAAACTTGCAAACCTTCATGGGCATATTACAAATCATAATGTCCCAATCATTGTACTAGTTTCATCTATTAAAAATCTTAGTTCTAAACATCTAGCAGATGCTGACATTTCTGTTCTTGAAAAAGGATTAAACATTTCCATAATTCCATCTACTATCTCTTTATTACATATAATAGCATCCACTGAGGAAGTCACTCAAAATTTAGCTTTAAAAAGCAACAGAATTACACATGAGAATAAAAAAACACTTGATAAGCAATAAAAATTGAAGTTAAATAAATCCTATGGTGAGAGGAAAGCAATTAAATTTCTCAATGTAGATAAATCTATAAGTATTTTTCCTGATGACCAGAAAAATTCAATAGTTGTATTGGATACAACTCATTATAAGAACTCAATATGATAACTCATCACAGCAGGCTAATACATAAAAGTGGCAAAAAATTTAATACTATGTACAGAAATAAAGTTACAACAATTATTCTTAAAGCATTACAGGTACTTCAGTGATTTAGAAAAAAGTAAACTAATATCATATTTCAGCAAAATTCCTCATCGTTATGGTCTCTCAAAAATCAATATGAATCATCTTGCATTAAGACCTATTGTTAGTTTTAGAAATTTGCCTTGCTAAAATTTGTTAAGCTTTCTTCTCAAAGTCCTTAGTCCTTTGACATACAAGACATAGTCTTTTGTCAAAGATTCTATACACTTTGTAGAATTATTCAAGAACAAGAAAATTTAAAGAACTGATATACTAGTAAAAGGTGATGTGAAAAGTTTATTGACAAATATACCATGTGAAGATGCATTGTCTATTGTAAGAAAAACATTGAATGATGATAATAGTTTACAAACCAAAACAGCTATTTCTCTTGATAGTATAATGGAACTATTAACCTTCTACATAGCTACAATCTATTTTCTTACAACAAAGACTTGCAAAAATAATCAAGGCTATGGGCATAACATTGACATTCCTGATTAGCAATATTTATATGGAAAAACTTGAAACTACAACCATAAAGACTACACTATATACATCTAAATGTTGGCTTCACTATGTTGATACATTTGTTGTTTGGACACATGGTAGAGCACTGTCACAAACTTTCTGGAAACACCCCTTTAATTAAATTTACAATAGAATCAAACCAAAAACAAAAATTGGCATTCATATATCTTCTTATAACAAGTCTCCTTTATGACAAAATCAAAACTACAGTTTACAGAAAACCCACATACACAGAAACATACTTAGCATACATTCAATCACACCAGAAACCCTAACATAAAGTTGTACTATCAGAATAGAACAGAGAAAAAAGTTTGTTCAGAAACCAGCAATTTGAAAAAATGAAAAGATTTATTAGAACAAACTCTTATGAAACATAGTTATCCAGCAGAAGTTATTAAGTAAATCTTAAACATTCAGTAAAATAAAAAATCATTACCCATCAGCTGTTATCAAGTAAATCTTAAGCATACAATAAAATAAAACCATCAAAAGAAAAAAAAGCAATTATTGGTATAGTAGTAAATCCATACCTACCAAAAACTAACAGATCAATGAAGGAAAATCTGTGATAAAAAATATCAGAATGGCTTTCCAGAATCCACACTATGAGGACAACTTCGAAAAAAGCCTAAACTTAAATTGCTGAAAAGGAAAAATTGCACCTACGAAATACCATGTGAATGGATAAAGATCATATATTAGTGATAACAGTCATTCCAGTGAAAAGTGATTGTAAAAACACAAACTTATGATTGGTAGAAAAAAAAACAGATGTCTAAGATAGCAGACCATGGATGTACTGTAATGTTTTTCATGATTTGGTAGGGCTTCTTTTACACACTATCAAGTGAGAGTTAATCAAGCCATGATGGAAAAAAATATAAATATTTTGTTCATATTTCTAAAAACATAGCTATATTTTCTGAATAACTGACCTATTAAATATTACAATTTGTATTGCCGATGAAATCAGTTTTTTTTATTTATTTTAACAAGGGTGCTATGATTCATACAAGAATCCGCTGAAATCCATTGCATCGCACATCAAAAATTAAGAAGAAAATAATTTAAAGGGTCGAGTTTTGATTTTCCGTAATTTTATTTATTGTTTTAGAGAATATTATTTCCGGAGCTTAATTAATAACTGTTGGCAAAGGTAAATTATACATTTAAATTCTAACAAACTAATATTAATAATGCACAATGAAAAGTTGCTATTAGAAATATTTTATTCTAACAAATTAAAATATTTAAAAGATAACTTATTAAATAAAATTGGAAAACTGACACGGGCTAATCCAGATAGTTAGGTAAAATAATTAAAACAATTTAACAATTAATTAATTACTACAGTTCATACTACACTTGGATTTCTTTGGCCATAAATGAAAGTCTCTTGAATAAGAAAAATTGTCTATGTTGGGATTATATTATAAGGTTATATTTGAGAATGGTTTGCAAACACTTAATTTAGTCACAATCGGAAATAATTAATCTTAGCTTATGGTAAGTTTAGAGAGTTTATGAAGATTGTTGATTACCATGCATGATTTTTTATGAGAGGTAGAATGAGTTCATGGCCAATTGGTTTTAATTTGTTCTTGGTCCATCCTAAAAGCTAGTCATGAAAGCTTTTCTGGGGTCTTCATGAACGATGTTGGTAAAAGCTTCAATCTACTTCTGCATGATGAATTATTTCAACAGAGAGTGGTCCTAGATCTTTCATGATCCAGGAACAGCCAAAAGAAAAAAAAAACAGATGAGATATTTTCCTTCACATCTTGATTAACTTTCACTTTATAGTGTGTAAAAGAAAGCCTACCAGAATGCACCACAATGTGAAAAACATTACAATACCAATGAACATATGTCCAATTAGGCAAATACAAAAATATTGGATAGAGAAGAAAAGATACAAAAAAAAAACAATTAAAGAAGCTGTTCACATGACAATGGTAAACAATACCATATGACAATACGGTGTGACTATACATAATGTATTGAAAACACTAATCAACACTATTTTCAGAAAAGAGTAAAGAAATCAGGAGGAACCTCAGAGATAAAAATGGGAAATTTATACTGACAATTGTCTTTGGTAGGATGGCTCAGTTTGTTAGAATGTTACCTTAAAATTCAGTATTCAGAAATCTAAGAGTCCAGGTTTGATTCCCATAATAGTACTATCACTGCTCAGGCTAGCAACACCTGAAGAATAGGGGAGAATAATACCATTTTAATCTTTGAGTATATTAATTTTATGATCTGTCCAATAATCTGAACTTGTAAATACTTGTGTAATGTGAACTTTTTTCATATTCTGAATCCATGTTTTACAGAGATCTTTAATATTAAATCTTTTTTTATTTATTTCTAATAATTAATTTTTGTTCTTTCTGTTTTTTAAAGTTCTAATATTTTATAAATGATAAATCAAACAATTTAAAACTACAGTATGAACTAAACTGTTATTCTTAACTTCAGCAAGCAAATTTTATGAAAAGATAATATTCTATTTGTTTCCCTCTAAATAAATAAACTTCCATTATCAATATTATTCATGTTTAAAAAACATTACCATTCAAACTATAAAAAAATCAAAGATATAAAAAAAAATCAAAGGTATAAAAAAAATCAAAGATATAAAACAAGACCAAGAATAAAAATTTAGAAAAATGAAAAATAAGGTTCACATATAATTATTATGAAATATGGTTTGCTAATCAAACAAAGCCGTTCTTATTCTTGGTATAAAAGGTTGATAAATATGATAAAAGATTAAGAATAATCAGCCCCTGGATTGCCTTAAGTAATTGAGAACAGTTACCTTAAAAAGTGGAAAGAGAATGATTAAAACAACAGTGATTAATTTAATTATAATAATTAATAATAAGCAAATTAATGAAATTAAAAATTATATGTAATGTTCATTCAACACCTTTTTTTGTAATAGATATAATTTTAAACCAAATATTTTATTTGGATCTAAAAGCATATTTTTATGTTTTTATGTTTTAGTTAAACTTTGACTGAAAGATTCAGAAAAAAGAATTTGATTTGAGGTTGATGAAAATCTGTCTTGAATTAGTGATATGTTTGATATGTATAATAATTTTTAATAATATTTCTGTGAGTCAATTATTTTTCTAATATTTTGTAGATGGCAATATAAAAAATAATCACTGCAAAGTGAATTTAACTGAGTATATCAGTCGTATACTTATATGATATATATTATCCAAATACTTTTAATATTCATTATTTGAAAAGATTGTTAATTCACTGTATGATGAAGGATTACACAAGTTTAAACCAATGTCTCCAATCCATAACTTCTCATCTCCATATCACTCCAAAAATAGTATATCTCCATCCATCTTACATGTGACATTTTCCTATATCTTTTACAATCTCTTGATATACCATTTAAGTCTTTAAAAGTCATTCTATTATGATATCTTTAAAAATATCTGTAGTCCATTTTTTCTATATTTTATAATTCATTCATGTTATTTCATCTATGTTTGGCACTTACAATGTTTTCTTATTATCACTGTTAACATTTTTCCATATTATACAGTGTGATATAAAGTCTCATCATTGCTCTGTTTTAAAAATCCAGGTCCTCAATATATATGTAAGTCCTGACAAAGCATTCATTTATTAAATAGTTTCTTATTATGCACACATGCATATTTCCTATTAATATTAAATTATTTCTATCAAACCCATTCCAATCAATTTTAAATCTATAGCAATTTACTCAATTAACTTTCCATATGCATTAATAGCCTGATCAAGTTATCTGTAATTATTAACTTCTTTTTTATTTATTGCTATCAACTTTTCTTTTCTTTTTTTAAAAAACCATTAATGCTAACTTCAGTTTTCTATAGTATTTTTCTTCTGATGTATTTTTTTTTTCCCATTTAATAGTTCATATATTTTTTTTTAAAGGCTGCATCATTATTTTCAATATCAATATTATTATCTACAAAATCCCAATAAGTTAATTAATAATTTCCTTAGTTTTTTAATTTAATTCACAAAATACTTATAAAATTGCAGTGAAAGTTTTGGCAATACAGATTTACTATGTCATATAAACAATTATTAATGTATTTTTTCAGAATTTGATATATTAGATCTATGGCTCAATATTCAAAAGGTTTGGTCACTGTGAAAATGCTTATAAGTCAAGTACTTTTTCATAATTTGAAAACCCAAAGCATTTAGACAATTTTTTATGTGATTGAACTTTTCTGCTAATTATCATAATATAAAAATGTGATTTATTATATTAAAATTTATTTTTTATCTAGGTTGCTAGATGGAAAACAGTTATCTGTAATTTCTAATAACTTCTTCTTCCTCTTTCTTAAATGTCAGTATTACTATGGCATTCTTCTCTTAATATAGTTACTTCTTTAACATTTACACATTTACAAAATTACATTGCTAGTTACTTCTTTATGACTTAACTGTTTCTTTTAGGACATCAATAATAATCCCATCATTTTGAGAAGTTTTTTTAATTTTCATAGATTTAATGCTATATCTTATCTTTTATAGCTACATTCAAAATTGTAAAGGTTATGTTTTAAAACAAAACTTTAGAAGGTAGTATGTGTTTTATGAGTAAATCATTTGATTAGAATTATCTTGCTCTCTTTATTAATCTATTGCTAAATCGTTTCTCCCCTTGAAAAATAAACGAATAAATCTTTCATACTAAATAGTATAAATCCATAATAGTTTTAAGAATGGTATATTTATTTATTTAAGTACTAACTAACAATCAATAAACATGAACTATAACTCATTGTCATGAGATTAACAGTAATTAAATATTACTGGATGCATTTAGAGATTAAAAGTAATTTAAAAAAATAAATTATATTATTTATTTCAAAAGCTTAAATCAAAATAAAAAGTCAGTTGTTGCATAGAAATCTACTATAAAATTCGAAAAGCAACAGAATAACGCCTTCGCTTCGCTAAGATTGAAATGTGCTTCAAGCTATAACTCCTAATCTCCCACACAGTTAAAAGTATAATCTAACTTTTTAAAACATTTTCATTTTTCCTTTACATAATACAAATTTGTAGATATATTTTTCCTCTTAATAAATTCATTTTTTTTTCTAACAATCTTGCTAGCATTCATGCGACAATTCTAGAAATGCTAGTAAACATTAAAACTACAAGATCAAAGTATAATTAAAACTAAAAGCTTTTGTTCTTTCATCTTACTTTGAAATACAAGTCATGAACTAAAATAATCAATTCCAATATACGCCGAACAATTTTTTTCTCTCTTTTACAGTGACCAAAAAATAAACTTTATTTCTCAATAATCCAGTACATTATTTCATAATTGATAAATGGACAAAAGGAATTATTAGATAAATAATAAAACTATTATGCATAGATGATATTCCACACACATATATAAAACAGGTTCATGAATTAATGCATTTTATAATATCAATAGGCATCAAAAGGTCATCAAAGCATTTTATTAAAAAAAAAACAACACATCACTAATAGCTAATATGGCAGTAAATATAATCTTCAATCTTTTCAGATTTTTTCCCCAGCATATTATCCATAAGTTGTTTTTCTTTTTATTGTTCTGCTGCTATGGCAATAATTTATTTATAAATCGCTTAAACTTTTATTGGAATCCAAGATTATAAGTATAAAAATGGTATAATTTTAAAATTACACCAGAATAATGAATCATTATGTAATTTAGTTAATAAAATTTTTATCTTTTATGAACTAAATGTGTTCTAAAATGCTGCCGTAATGTGTTCCAACATATTGTTATAAATCTCTTTTTAAAAAATATCTAGATCTAACTTACTAAATTTCATTCAAACCATTGCTCAAAAACAATACATTAAAATAAGTTAGCTGAATATATATAGTAATAATTACATTTGCGTATCACTAAACGTATTGGCAAGCTATGATTATGAAGGCAAGATCCTTTGAAAGCGCTCAGATCGTTTGTTTTGGTTTATCTATTTTTTTTTCACAATGGTTTATCTATTTTGTAATACCACTTTATAGCTTTTGGGAACAGTTGCGCCGCATACGTACACGTGCTAGAATAATCATTTCCATAAAAGTTTTCTCACTTGATAAATTAATACAATGCACAGGCTTAAACCTGCATTGATAAACGTAAATGTTAATCACTAGGTGTAGATATTTCAAGTATTTAAGTCTTGAAAATAAATTATGAATTAATAAATTAATTTCAGAATAATATCATACCATTTCCACCTTTTTTTATATACTTCAACAATACTATTTTTTATATTAAAACTTACAATTTTGACTGTAGTGTAGTCATCATCAGAGCTACAATATCCAAATTTATAATCATACAATTAATACATTTTATACACATATTTATATACATAATCAAACATACATCTTAACTTTATCATTATGCATAATCATTTTTCATTTTATTATTCTACTGTTAACTTATTTTATTTACATTTATTTATATTATTTTATTTTTAATTATTTTAAATTTATTTATCATCTTATAATTTTACTTTTATTTTTTTAAATGTTTTAATAATAAAATGATAAATCTTATGTATAATGGTCAAGTTAAGATTTATATTCAATTATGTATACAAATATGTGACTAAAATATATTAATTGTATGATTATATATTTGGATATTGTAGCGCTGATGATTATTGCAGGACAACTGAAACTGTAAGAATAAAGTTTTGATATAAAATCAGTTTTGTTGAAGTGTATCAGAAAGTTAGAAATAGTATGATATGTAAATATAGAAATCAAGACATAGGAAAAAGCTCACAAATTTTCCTTTATGTAAAATTAAGATGTTCTTTATTATCAATGTGCTTTACAGAGTGCTTTCTTCGTATAAAAGTGTCAATCTTTGATAAAAATTAATATTTATCAAATATTATATTACTACTGAACTTTGAAAAATAAATGTGTTTCTTCAAATATATTTTAGTTTCATATTTAGCTAAAATAGAAAACATCTTGACACTCATTAACATATATTTGCAAGTTTAATATCTACTTTTTATACTAATTAAAATATATTTTTATACATATATATAGTGAACGTCTTTTAACATTCAATACTGAATTTTTAAAATTTTATTTAAATAATAATATTTAAAATTTTGACTAAGTAGTGATATGTTTTATAATATTGAAAATAAATTGTTTAAATAAAAAATTAAATATCATATGATTTCTACTTTTCTGTAAATGTTTTATAATAATATAAATCAAAAAAATAAACAATAAATGTTTCAAACCATAATATTTTTTTCTTAATTTAAAAATAAATTCAAAAAGAAATTCCCCTAATTTATTTTTGAATTATTTAGTGTGAACTCTTCCAAATGATGTTTTTTGGCTATAAGAAATATATATATATATATTATTTACATATTTTTTAAAAAAAATCAAAACCTGATTATGCAATGAATGTTAATGTTTAATTAGCTAATTAAACTAGTAATGATTAAACTTATTAAAAATAATGTTTTTTTATTTATTTTTTAAAAATAATTATTGATAACATATTTGAAACATTAAAAAAAGTTTTGGAATTTAGTAACTTTAATTTTCTTTAAAATAAATTAAAATTCTCTTTAAAGCAGAAAGGACTTCATAGCATAATGGCCAGAAAATACATTTTCCTTTATCTATAACATGAAATTCAAATCTAAACAGAATTAAAAAATCCCAAATTTTCAAAGATGATTTTTTTTTAAATACTTGACCAACTCTAGTATTCATTCTTTTATTGATCAACAAACAAGGAAACAAAATAAATAAAATTCATAATATAATTATTTAATGCTAAAAATAAAAATGCCTGTGTTTGGAAAAAGAAAGTTTTTAAAAAATGTGTCTCACCAATTCTTTAACATGGAGCTGAAACTTGAATGCTTGATAGAAAAAAATATAGAGAATTCAGACCACTGAATGAAATATGGATATATATATATATAAATTGTTATTTTTGGGAATAAACCATGTATTATTTTGTATTACAATCCTATATTTTGATGGACTAGCAACTGCCATTATCAAGGTTAACTTTTGAAAGAAATGAGATTGAATGTGAAGTAGTTCAGCATTCACAATATGAGGCTTATCAAAATGTTTATTTCCCTTAGTGTTTTCACCTATTAATTTTAATTTAATATTAGATAAAAAGAGGTTTAAAATAACAAGAAAGTATCAAAAAGAGAAGCATTTGGATGAGAGAACACAAGTATCATTGATATCACTGAAATAATCAAAAAGCTGAAATAGAATTGACTTGTGAATATTATAAAAAGTAAGTATAAACAGTTGAAATTTTAAACTGGATTCCAAATGATTGTTAACAAACCTTAAAACAAACCATATATGGATAAGTGAATATGTTAAGGACATTTACTGTTGTGACATGAAACAAAAGACTATGAATTGTAAAATTGAATAAATTTGTAGAGACTATATTCTGAACTGAATCAATAATGACTAGCAATAATTATGATGATAATAAAATGGGGATATACCTAATCTTGCATAAAAGATAAACTAAACTAGAAAGAAAAATGTATGATCACTATTAATTATTGGATTATCTGCTGAGTACTTTTTATTTTTTGCTAATTTTCTGCAGATGAGGATTTGCATTAGAGTGGGTTTATTTAAACTTTTAGCTTCACCTTAAAGAATATGCTGTGAAGTAAAATTTTATAATACTCATTAATTTACATATCACCTATGGATAGTAAGACATTATTCAGGTAGTAAATAATCATTTCCTCAATGTCTGACTATTTTTGCCATCTACCATATTAATAATGATAATGAGGCACATATGTGCATTAAACAGATCATAAAATTATTTAGGTATTCTTCATTCTAAAAAGTAAAAGTTACCATAGAATAATAACAACCCTGTTACAAGTTATAAATAAAAGTTGCAACATACAGTAGTCATATTTTTATTTTACTTCTGTGCATTATAGCCATTTGACTAATTGAAAACAATTTTCTCATTATTCTCTTTATATCTTATGATTAACAATTGTTCAACTAGTATTAGTATAAAGTTTGTTATTGTACATCTAATTAGACAATTTATATATTAAATAAAGCCAATCTGCCATTGACAATCTACTGTTAATTCCAGCCATGTTACCTACTTGACTATGCATAATGTTGACAATGTTGAGAATGGTAATTATCGGTACAGTAATAGTCAAGGTTTAATAATAATAAAATAGCAGTAAGCGAAGATGTCTCATTTAGTATCACCATCAGATATAAATATCCATTAGATTAAATCATAATTTTTTCAAGAATTTTCTAAGCAAGTTGATTAGAAATTCCCATTCAATCATTACTAAAACAAATAATTCATAAAACTACAGCAACAATCAACAACCCTGCTATTAATGAGTGCACTATTAGATGATTGGCAGTGTGTGCAATATTTTTAATGTGATTGCCAATAGTAATCACTCTACAGCTTTACTGAAAGCAATGAAAAAAATACACATCAGTTACTAATCTGTTTTAAAAGTAATGATCTACCATTGTGGTATTATTTAAATTTTTGTTGTAATCATCATCATTATTATTATTAAAATTAATATTATTGTACTAATATTATTATTGATGTTATGGTTACTATTAGCATTTTCATCATTATTCACATCTTACAAATATGATTTAAAACATTACAGGATGATATCAATTACTGATTATATATAAATATATATGAAGTATATACTATTTAAATAAAGAGATCTATTTATAATTTATAGCATGAACATTTTTAGAACAATTGTTGGAGGAAAATCATAGATAAATGTATGATCATATTACTACTAATAGGGTAATCCATATGTAATAAATTTTAATCACAATAAAGATTTTTGATATGATTAATACTATTATTTGAATGTTCATGATGTCATTTTATATTTAAATCTTTCAATACATTCAACTATTAATAATAACACACATATTATTAGATAACAAATTTCTTTTCTTCAGATGTTACAAGATTGATGAATAACATTATTAGTGAAGGAATCAAATTTGGGATCTTTAGATTTATGATTACAGAATTTGAGTATCTAAATGATACATTTATTAGTGTTATATTTTACTATTTAAATAAATTGACATGTTTAAGTTATTTTTTATATTTTACAATGATATAAGTTGAAATACACAGGCTTATTATATAACTGTGTTAATATATGTAATATATAGGGTATATAAGCACAGACTCACATGACCCACCACTCTCCACACTATCTCATAACACTGATACACTTGAACACATATATGTCAAAAAGATAAATAATCATCAATATATGTATTTCATGCTAAACCAGCAATCATCAGTTGGTCCAGATTACCATCTCTACACATATATGCTATAAGTGCTCAGATATATATTAAGATAGCCAAACCTCACACTTTAATGGACAGGCTTCAATCTACTCCACACTCCAACTCTTTAACTGTGTGTTTCAATTATTACATAGTAGAGATGTCTGTCCATCTCTTGTATATGTGTTAAATGGATTGTGTCCTGTACATGAGGGGTCAGATTGGCATTAGGTCAACATGGGTGTGACAAGAATCTCAGCCCTGAGGGTGGTCTTTCAGCATTCCATCATCAGATTTTCAATTGGATGAATGGTTGAAAAGTTGGAGTGTGGAGTAGATTGAAGCCTGTCCATTAAAGTGTGAGGTTTGGCTATCTTAATATATATCTGAGCACTTATAGCATATATGTATAGAGATGGTAATCTGGACCAACTAATGATTGCTGGTTTAGCATGAAATATGGATATTGGTGATTATTTATCTTTTCGACATATATGTGTTCAAGTGTATCAGTGATATGAGATAGTGTGGAGAGTGGTGGGTTGTGTGAGTCTGTGCTCATATACCCTATATATTAATGATATAAGGTGTATATTTTTGCAATACAAGACTATCCAAGATCTATTGCTATAAAATGAAATCATTGAAACAACTCTTATTTTATTCTCTTCATATTTTGGCAACAAAGCCCATCTGGTCATCTCAAATTAATAGAAAATAATTTAGTTAAAAAACTATTATTTTTATTTAGAAATACTCAAAACTTTGCCTGACGACTTTCTATATTTCATTGATTTATTTTCATAGGAAAGATATGACAAACGATTTCTAAAAGTTTTTGAAGGGCTAGCAAGTACCATTTTTACCACATATTAATTAAATTATTCTACATGCAATGAAATTTATTGGAAATTTGCTAAATCAAAAAGATTTTATACAAATAATTCTCCATTTAACTATTCTATGCATTCAACACTCAACAATTAATTGTTGCACTTTTATCAAAACATAGAAACAACATATTAAAAGAAATCTTTAGAGATATATGTTAAATATAAATATATTAATGACCTTTTAGTTCTTTTCTTATATCTCAATTACTGATAAATCATTAAGATATTTATCTGGAAATGATGATATCATAGTTGTATGTGAAGAAAGTTAGTCATCTTTAGATAAAATTGAAATAATTTACTACACAGAAGTATATGTTGACTTTTTGTAAACAAGAATTGATATAATATTTTTAGAAAAAAATATTTTAAAAAAGAGCTTTTTGCTAATTAGAATTTAAAAAATATCTTATATACAATTAATAATTTTGCAAAATAATTGTATAAATATTTATAGCTATTACAAAAAATTTGTTCACAGTTATATTTTTATATTCTAAAATAAATTAATTATCAAAAATCGACATCAAAAATGTAAAACTATATAATACTTTTATTTAAATGTGAACTTATTTTATTTCTTAAATTAAATGCTTTAATAATATTATGAATCGTTACTAAACTATAATAATAATTCACATCATTCATTTAAATGCTAAACAATAGCATATAACCAATTACAGTTTGCACATTAAAAAATCAAATGAATAAACTTAATCCATACAACATAATAATTCATATATAAATAAATAAAATAAATTTAAAATAATCAACAATGCCATTTGAATTTAATAATACGATAAAATTATTTAGAATTTAAATTAAAATGGTTAGTGTTATTACAAATCTGATTGTATAAAGATGGTAGCCTGAATAAAAGAGAAAATCTAAGGACATTGAAATGACAAGCTTTAATATAACAGACAAAAGCAGACCAAGTATGATCCTCATAAGACCTAATTATGATAGCTAAAATTATATTGGATAAAATAACTTGTTGCTAAGTGATTTTATAAAGATATTTAAGATCTCTACATTTCAAGTTAGAAGAAACATATTTGGAGAACTTATTAGACACTAATTGTAATAATAATGATGATGATAATAAGATTTGTCTCAGAAGGTCATATAGTATTCAAGCTTAAGAAATAACAGATTCAGTGTTGGTCCAGGAATCTTTGTTTCTTGAGTCACTCTCTCTTCCTCTGCTAAATAACTTACTCTACATATTATTTATTATATGTATTTAAAATTCAATAATAATGATAATAATAACACTATACTAACAATATTATAAATCTTTTTATTTAATTAGTTTTATAATCTTTAATTAATATTATCAAGAATTTTATATACGTATTAATATATATATATATATATGCTTGCCACCTTTTAATTATTCTTGCATCCCAAATTTCAAGTCACTTCATAAAAAATAATTCTCTTTTATAATTAAAATGCCTAATATATATATATATATAACATTAATTTTATTACAAAAAATAAAGCCTCATTATAAAGTGGTAGTGGATCCATTATTCTTCATGTATATAGTTTAAAATTTGAATCTGAAAAGAAGATGAAAACTGTTTTCAGATATATGAAAGCTTTTTAAAAATTCCATTATTTTTTTAACTCTTAACTTAATTCTTAATTCAGTTATTGGTTGCTAGATGAAAATTTAGATATTTTTAATTTGCTACTCCTATAGTATCTTATGTTGGTCACATAAATATCAGTGTACTGAACATAAAAATATGAGTGTAATATGATACAGCCTTCATGTTTGGAAAGGAGATATATCTCAAAAGATTGTGAACCTGCAGGTTATATATATAAGACATATTTTGCGGGTTCATCAGTGTTAAAATATTTTAAAATACTGACGTTTCGACTTGGTAACACAAGTCATCCACTGAGTAATAAAAAGTAGAAAGACGGTTGTAGAGGCGTTACAATCACTGATTTAAAAAACGTTAAAGATCCACCAATAGCAAAAATGTTAAATTAAGAATGTTTTTTAAAAAAATCTTTCCAAATAGGAGGAAGTTTGCTTGTATCATCTCACTCATTGATACAATCTGGCCTTTTAAGTATCTCAATGGCTTCTATAATTTGCACTGGTATAGATTATCACATCTGGATATGATCCTTGTACTAGAAAAATTAATTTTATGACCTGAATCCATATTATGGAGTGAGAATGCTGCTGATGATGATTTTTCTTTAACTGCTTAGCATGCTCATCTCTCTTAACACTGATGCGACGATTATTCATACCTATGTAAGAAGCCTTACAATTTTTACATGAGATTTGAGAAACACCATGAGATTCAAGAGGGATTGAATCCTTAGGCTTGGTTATTATATTGCCGATCTTTTGATGAGTAGAAAATGTTGTATTTATATATAAGTATCTTTTATTGTAAAGATCAATGCTGCTATGACAAGCTACAACTGATAATGCCCATCGCGAAAGAACCTCCACAAAATCTAACACCACTATTCCAGCATATCACTTAAGGCAAACGTTTATATATTATATACATTTAATCGTACCGTGGAAACAGCTGTAATTCTGAATGTTTTCTTTTCGTCTGACTTTTAATGCTTAAAAGTTCAAAGTCACCTATTAAATGGTAAAAATCTTTTCACAGGAATCGTATCCTTTATTGCTAGATTATTCAGTTATCCTTTTTAGCAATATATAATATCTGTTAATGGCTTTTAAGTCAAAATTTATTTTTTTATTTAGTGATTAATTTTTTTTAACTTTCAGATGGGTTTTCTCTTTTTTCCCATTATCTTCACTATTTACATAATGGTTTGTTCTCCTGAATCATATTTTCTTTTCACATTAGTTAATGAATTTCTCTACATGTGCCTTTGCATTGTCTTTTCATATAATAAAATCTTTTTTCTTTTATTACACCACTGGTGATTATTTATTATTTAGACACAGAATAGAATACTTAACCTATGCTCTTCTCATTTACATATATTACTATGTGCATGCCTGCCTCCTCGAGTCAAGAGAGGCTTTTAAAAAATGGAGATCGAAAAAAGAAGAAATGATAGTACGAAGGGGGAGGGGTATAGATATATAATATAAAATAAAATTCGAATTTTTAGATGAACGAGTGAAAAGGAAAAAAAAATCTTACAGTGTCATATACTACTTCAATTTCATTTTTTTTTTAATCTTTTAAATCTTTCATAAATAAATCAAGAAATGGTTTGAAAAATACGTCAATTTTATATTTTGCAGTCATATCTGGAAAATGTTCTCTTGCTAAAATATTTAATTTTTTTTTTTTCGAAGCTTAGGTGTTAAAATATATATTAAAAATTTATCCAACTTTTTTATTATTATTTTTACTTTCGTTCCCTTTCTCTAATTTATTTTTTTGTGTATGGAGAAAAAGGAATTATGGGAGTTTAACACTTCATCTATTATAGGTTTTAGTAAAAACTATTTCAACGAAATAAATATGGTATCATTATAAAATTTGGAAAGGGCTTCATGGCAAAGTGGTTAACTCAACTACCTGCATGTTCTGGGATAGATAAATAGTGTACATCTTTTTTAGACTACAAGCATGCTTAGAGTAGTCTAGTTGGTCATCCAGTATTTGTTAATAAGCACATTTACAACTATCATTAGTTACAGAATAACGATTATGCATTAATATGTATTGGTCAATAATATCAATATGATAATTATAAAATAAAACAATAAAATTGCAATACAATGTAGCATTCGCCAATATGTGTGGAAGAAATCAAAGTACTATGAATGCTGATCTTATGATTTATTTTCAGCGTTTAATATAAGTAAATCAGCGTTTAATATAAGTATTCCAGTTTATTATTGTATTTTATCTGCTAATTGATTCTTCAATTTATGTTTTAAAAGTTAACAA
The DNA here is from genome assembly GCA_028023455.1 of Epiperipatus broadwayi. Lineage (NCBI taxonomy): Eukaryota > Metazoa > Onychophora > Udeonychophora > Euonychophora > Peripatidae > Epiperipatus > Epiperipatus broadwayi. The sequence goes on along the minus strand of JAQFVV010012667.1, from coordinate 801,938 downwards.
CTTATTCTGCACATTTTATCATAACAACTTAAAGTGATAATAAAATATGCGGCAGAGATAATAATTTTGGAAAAAACACACACACACGCACGTTAAAATATGTTCATGAAGTTTTGCTATATATTACAAACCCATTAATGATTTTATATATAGTTTATTGATGAAATACTTTACTTGACATATTACTGATGTATATTCCATTTTTCCAAAAAGTTTATATATATATATAATATTTTTGAAATACAATCATAATTTATATACTTGGAGTTTGAAGTAATATAAAGAATTAGAACACAGACTTTCAATCTACTTTCAGCTATTCACTCTATCCCATCTACCTGATACTTATAACACTCATATTTGAAAAAGGTAAATGATCTCCAATATACATATTTTGTGCTGAACCAGAACTCATAAGTTGGTCCAGATCATCCTCTTTCCCATACATATATAATCAATGTTCAGTTTATACTAAGATAGCAAATATTCTCGGACTTTAATGGATAGGCTCCAATTTTCTCCACTCTTCACCCATCTATATCATTGAAAATATGATGGTGGCACTGATTATATATATGGGAGATGATGACCTGGATCAATAGATGAATGCTGTTTCAGCACAAAATACTTCAATTGGAGATTAATTATTTTTTTTGCATGTATGTGGTCATGTACATGAATTATATAGGATGAAGTGGATTAAAAGGAGCTTGAAAGTCTTGGTTCAAATGCTTCTCTCTCTCTCGCTCGCTCTCTCTCTCTCTCTCTATATATATATATATATATATATATATTACTGCCTAAGTGTATACTAATAATTATAAATAAAATAGAAATTCATATAATATTACTATAGTAGCCAAAAAGCAAAATTTTACTAAAATTCTTCCTCAACCATGGCTTTATTTATTAATAAATATATCTTTTTCAAGTAAATTCAACTAAACATATAGCATATATATGCAAAACAAAATATCCCTCACATCATCATTCACTTTAAAAAACATATTTCTTTAACATCCAAGGATGTTTTCATGAGAATGATGGCCTCAAATGCAAAAAATTTTATCAACAAAGTTTATTTTACTCTTCTTTTCAATTCAGTTTTTTTTTTATAAAAGATAACCTTTTATTTAAAGGAAATAATACCATGCGTTTATTGTTTTTAAACTTGCTTCGTGAAATACGACTGGATAAAGCTCTTCAATTGTTCAACAGAAAAACATTTTCTAATGAGAGAGTATGCACTTGTTAATTAATGATTGTTTAAAACTAAGTTATAAATGATATGTATTTTTTTTGTTATATCACATAGGTTAAAGTCTGTATGGTCAAGTGATATTTAATAGCCTTGTAATGACAAAGGTATGTTTCAATATAATTATTATAGGTTAAGTTGATATTTAACACGAAAGAAAAAAATCTATAAAATATGTTTTAATTATTACATACTATTGTAGGTAGAAATTTTTGTATGTTAGATACATAAAAGAAAAATATTTAGATATTTAAGGGGTAAAATAAATATTGAAAATTATCAGAAGTAACTAAAAAAAAAAAAAAATGCTATAACAAAATATTTCTTGTTAAAGTTTTGAAACGAATTTATACTGTATTAATTGAGGAATTTATTCCTAATTATTCTTAAATAACACATCCACTTTATTTAGTTTAAGATAGTATGTTACCAACTATTTTTGAATGTTCCTTTATTAAAATTAAAATTATTATACTTTTATTCTATGATGTCCATTGATTTCAGATGTTGATCAAATTATACACGGTAACATAAGTTTATTATAATCAGTGTATTTACTTATCCTGCCCAGATATAGCATTGGTATATGCTTAATATTCGCATAGGTAATAATGATAATGTATTTATTTTGTGGGATGAAAAATGATCTCCCCAAAAGCTTTGTTTTCCATGAGAGGAAGATTTTAAATATAATGTTCGGGTATGTTTATAGCCCAAGTGATCGATTCTCATAGATAGGACAATCAAGAATTTATCTAGCATTTAGTATGCTTCATTCGTTTAAATCCCAGGAGAGGATTGTATTTGATGTGTGTTCGTTGTATGCCCAAGTAAGAGGCAAGAAACCACCAAAATATTTTAATGTAGTAGATTACTTTACAGACCTTCGTGGTTATTCCATATTCCTCATGTGAAAATAAAGATAGCTCCACCATGGAAGGTGTTGATTATTGTGCTTAATTTTGAAAGTTCGGGCAAGATAAAGGTTATATTGGAGGTGTTAGTTCCTCAAGATCCACTTTAGTATAAATAGTGCGTTAGTAACTAGGATCAATATCTGTATTGTGCTGCTAAATATTGCTAGTATTTGACAAGTAAATCAATGGAGAAAGTAGTTAAAATTGCGTAATTTAAAACGCTTATTTACTGAAGGAATATTCAAATGCAATATTTAATTCTGGTTAGTAATTAAATAATACTCATATTGTATCATAACTTAAGTTAGCATTAAGTTAAACGTAAGAAGGTAAATGTGACTTCTGATAACTGGCCTATAATTAGAATAGGTTATCCCATTAAAGACCATAAATAAAGTAAATGTATTAGAAATAAATTTAATATTTTGCATATTGCATATGATGGATTAATCATTTTTAAAGAAAAAAAAAACAAAAACAAAAATAGTTAGTCAATAATTTTGAATAAAAGCTTCTACAATGTTACCAAAATTTAATAAACAATGTATTGGTAATGAAATGTACTTTTAGTTAATCAATCCATAGGATTGATTACAGGAGAAGTAGTAACCTCTAGTCCATAACCAAAAGAGTATACAGATTAATGTCAGTTATATTTTATATTTTTGTATTACTATGGGATTATTGAATAAATGTTCATATATTTTTTTTTTGTGATAATAATAAAGTATAGTCTTGTTAAAATTTGTTGTAGATTCATTTTTTTTTTGTTTTTATATGCTAAATATAAGTTTTTGCACTATATTTGCAAAACCTTTTCTTGAGTCTGAAATCATTCCAATTCTTAAAAACTTAATATACCAGATAAATAAAGTTAAGCAGATCGGAATATGTCATTATATTTTAGTTTAATGATAATTAATTATGGAGTTGCAAACTTCAGACTAAACATTTTTTTTCTGTGTGTGTAAAAATGAATTTATTCCCAAACCATTAACTTTGGTTGCACATTATTCCATTCTCATTTAGTTAAATTGTCTAAGTAATAAATCTTAGTTATATTATTGTGTTGTCATGGATGATGGAAGGACACAAAAAGCACCCTTGTCTTTTTATTATTCTGACTGAGATTCTAGAAAAAAGGGCTGTGTTATTCAAAATTATACGTCATTATTGAATAGAATTATCATCTCTTTAAATAATATAGCAGTTGATATGAGAGACGAAGACACATTGAATTTAAGTCAAATAAATGTTTCCTATAGCCAACCAGAATGCCAGTCATATGCGACAACACAATACCGCCGAGCATTTCCTTACATGAAACAAAGAACCCTGAGATTAATATTATTATAACTATTCTTTAAATTAATAAGTGATCAATTATTGTTGTTATTACAATCGTGGCATGGCTTAAGAGAATTGAATGTACAATTGTATTATATGAAAAGTATTTTAGATCATATTGGAAAATTAATGGATATGCTTAATTTATTTTTGGTTGCCTTAACAACAACCTGAAAAATTGGTGTCAACAAGTGCAGACAAAATAACCTAATACAGCTCAGAGTATGATTGGTGTCTAAGTGCAAACTAAACTAATTACCGAATAAACAAGAGGCTAATTCTTACTGGGTTAGAATATATATATATATATATATATATATATATATATATATATATATATATATATATATATATATATATATAAGAGTAAATTATAATATACATATATGTCAAAGATAATATGTAATAAAATAAATTCTGTGAAAGTATGTAGTTAATAATCAACTATTACAGCAATACAGTTTGGTCTTATGATTACTTAGCAAAGCCAAGCTTTCAATTTTGTTAAAGCAAATATTAGCAAATATATTACCATATCCTCTTAAGTATAAACATACATTAAACTAGTCAATAATTGTAATAAATTTGCATATTTTCATGTGTAAATTGATCTAGTAGTTAATTATGTCATTGGATTAAACAACCAGTACTTGCTAAGATGAATGGTATTGGCTGTTACATTTATGGAGTTTTTAAAGTTAATTATATGCCATGATTCTTTTAATTCTCATTTTTTGTTATTATTTTATAGGCAAATAATGTTAGAATCAGTAGGTTTAAAGGAATGAGCAGATTTTTCCTCTTGGTCTACAAATACCAACTATAAGAGCTGTTACACATTTAGCCTTGTTATGTAAGTGAGCATGCTGAGTGATTTTCACTTTGAAGTTTGCATGTGTCTCATCATGGCATCTGACATTGCAAAACAGACAATTTAGGGTGTATACCAATAGAGATTTATCAACATAATTAATCTTACCTTTATAATTATTAATGTCTATTTGTTATTTTGAAGCAGAAATAAAAAAATAATTTAGAGTGTTATAAAAAATCTTTAATTAAAATTTGTTACTCTAGGGTCATTTTTGACAAAAAGATGCAAAAAGGTAATAATAGACATAAATTTGATAAAACATCTAATTCTAAACCACAGATTGACATGACTTACATCCTTAATCTACATTCAAAAATAATATTGATTATGCACAAAGATTTTAATATTGGTTTAAGATGGCACTTATTACTAAATAGATGTATTAATAATTCCAAAGATAAGATTAATGATAAATATCAATGGGTATATGACCTGAATTGTCAGTTTTGCAATGTCAGATAATATTGTGAGATATGTATAAACTTAAAATTGAGAATCACTCGGCATACTTTTTTATATAACTGGAATGCTATCCTACAAAAAATACTGGAATCAAAGGATATACAAGCAGGCACTATATGATATGGATTTTTGAAACACTAAAGTATGAGTCTTCTTATAGACAACACCCTGGCTAAATATAATTATTATATACTTAGTTATTACATTATACCTAATCTTATCTTAGGAATAATTTTGTCTTATTTAAAATATAGTCCTTTAGTAATTTCAAAATATCTTATCTTAGGACTTAAAATATTTTAGTCCAGGTTCAAATTCAGACTAAAATGCACTTGGAACAAAAACTCTAATAGTAATACTTTAACTTCTTAAAAGAATATAATAGCTATTATTTAAGCTATATATGAAACATTTTATATTCTATTTTAACTTTATTCTTGATATTAATATTTTAAGAAAGAAAAATGAAACCACATAATAGTAAAGTATTCAAATATTTAAGTAATACATGACTAGAAAGTTAAAAACATTTCTAAATACCCTAAAGTTATTTTAAAATAAGTATTTCATTTCTACTAACTATAAAACACATAAATCTTCTATCTTCTGATGCAAATTTTAATATGCAATATAATGGAATAATGCAAAAGTCAATAAGAGTGTATTTAAAATAAAGCAAGTAATATAATATTTATCTTCTGAAAATTCATGTAGAATAATTAATAAGCAAAATGAATAAATGAACTATATGTGCCTTTCTGAATATCCAATGTAATAAGGTCATAATGGCAGCGAAACAGAAATGTATTTAAATAATAGCAAGAAATATTTATTTACACTATTTAACAAAGTCTATACAATATATATTATATTTATTTACTATAATATTGTTTTATAATCTAATATATTACACTTACAAATATCAATATATTTTTAACATAATCTATCTTTCATAAACATTTTCTATAAGTTTTATAATATAAGTAATTAACATTATCCATAAGTTCTCCTGCCTATTTAATACCATTTTTATTTCAAACACCATACCCATAAAGTAGCAACAATACATTTGTATGCTATATCCAGACCACTTCTAGTAAGATATTTAATACTTTTCATGCCCCAAACCAGTTAAAAAAATCAGTGTCGAGACATTTATAACTTTTAAAAAGATAAAACAAAAAATATTATGCATGATAGATACACAGTGATGTAATATTAATGATATCTATATTGGGCAGAGAAATACATATGCTCAATACTTATAATATACTTTCAGTTTAAAAGTATATCAAAGCTAATAATGAAGCATAAATAAGCATGCCTTTAGATATTTGCAATAAACTAAATTTCAGGCAAAGTGGATAAGGGAAATATGAACCGATAAAAATACAAATGAGCCTGTCTTAACTCTGTACAGACAGTGCCAATAAGTAAATGAGCCACACACTCATGAGATAAATGCATATTAATGTAATATATAACATCCACCTAAAATTGCCTAAAAAAATATCATTAATAATATGAGGCATGGAGCTACTGCTGCTGCTAATAATAATAATAATAATAATAATAATAATAATAATAATAATAATAATAATAATAATAATAATAATAATAATAATAATAATAATAATAATAATAATAATAATAATAATAATAATAATAATAATAATAATAATAATAATAATAATAATAATAATAATAATAATAATAATAATAATAATAATAATAATAATAATAATAATAATAATAATAATAATAATAATAATAATAATAATAATAATAATAATAATAATAATAATAATAATAATAATAATAATAATAATAATAATAATAATAATAATAATAATAATAATAATAATAATAATAATAATAATAATAATAATAATAATAATAATAATAATAATAATAATAATAATAATAATAATAATAATAATAATAATAATAATAATAATAATAATAATCATCATCATCATCTGCGGTCCTGCTGTCTAAAAAATGGAACAACCCGATTAACGTTGTTACCTAAAAGTTTTGGAAGACAAAAGGAATTCAACTAAATCTTTAAAGTAAAGAGTTTCCTCAATCTAGATAACAATCGTAAATGTTTTTGAAGTGCTTTTAAAATAAAAAAGGTAAGAAATTCATCGTTTTTTTAAATTATATTTAATCAACATCAAAAGATAAACATGGCATCAAGATTTAAAATTGACGCGTCAAATAGCTCAAAAACGCTCAACCCAATGGAAAATATAATATTGAATCAAAAAACCTACGCAAATGCTACAAAATCTAATATACAACACCAAGATAATAAACAAAATACCAATTTAAGTCAATCTAGATTTAGAAAAGTAAATCAAACCGACCTAAACGATATATATATATTGTACCGGTCAAAAAGAAGCCAACACATCAACAAACCCAAACTCAAAGTCGGATTCAAACTCAGGTGGTTCAAACTGAATTCAAACCCAACTCACGAGCTCAGATCAAATCAATGGATGACATATATCGACGGTACATGACTATGCGCCAAGGAACTAGCTCAACGGATGATGATGATTAATGAGACTCCTGATCTAACTCTAATAAAGTATAATAAAATAACTAACAATCTTTATAAGTCAACTCATATATATATATGTTCGGGTTGCCAATACAGACAGTGAGCATTAATATTAAAATAATTTGAATAAGAAAGAAAGTTTAAAAAAACCCAAATGTGTTAATAAAATGTTTAATAATAATTATAATTTTGTTCAACTTTTAGATTGTGATTATATAGATTACCTCTAGTCTTTAAACAGAATTTATATTTACAACAAGAATGGCAGTCCTTATTATATGCCAATACTATTACGCAATATTATATGATAAATATATGTCTATGCCCCCGACAAGAAAATAAAGGTAGATAAAGGTATTTGGCTATGACTGAAATTATTATTCTGATTCTAAAGGAAAGAATGTGAGATTTATTTTCACATTCGCAAATCAATTCATAAAGAGCAAGATACGTATTTAGGGCACAACTTTAATATTTAATAGAAAACTTATTTAATTATAAATAAACATGAATTTGTTCGACTTTAATAAAATCAATTCATCACGATTTACGAGCATGAGAGCGGGCTTTACTGGAACTGAGAAATAAACGGTACTGACGACTTATGAGCTATAAGAATAAATGTGAAAAATAATGGCTTGTCTATGATTTGAGAAAATAGCAGGGCTGCTTGTATTTGACAAGTCTTCAATGCCCTATATGAAGGATCCATAGAACACAGGGAAAACCAGGTCGGGTCGTAGCCTCGAACCTTTGGTGTTCCAAATATAAAACGAGCAAGTGGAGGAAGTGCTTTCTTCCTAGATAATTAAACTAATAGAAATATCACTGAGGACAAGCCTATGAAACAGGAGATGGCTCGCGTCAGCAACGTTCGGAAAATGATGACTTGGTAATCATCGTATTTAAATAATAATACCCAATTTATATAAAGAGTGCTCTACGTGATGACCTGATCAAGTTAAATTAAAGTCAAACGTGCTTTAATCAAAAAGTATTTAATGCAATTAGAAATTATATTAATTATGCCCTAAATCCCATGCCCTTCCTGAATATTACTAGAAAGTATAAAATTTGAATTAGAATATATATATTCATTTAATTCCTTTATCAACCTTTTTGTGAAACAATAAATTAATGTGAATAAATAACTATTATAAATTCAGTAAAGTGGCCGGGAGCATAGGTTAAAATTGAGCTAATAATTTGTTGTTATTAGCCATTAATAAAATAGCAAAAATTGTACAAATCATTCAACTCGATAATTAATAGAACTGTATCAAAATAGTTCTAGTGGGTAAGAATTACTGTAAAAATAAATATAATATTATTTAACAAGGCAAATGCAACGAAGGAAATTATTATCGAGTTGAAGTTATTATTGGCATATAATAAAAAAAAATAAACAACATTAATAAATCACACAATATATATATATATAATATAATAAATGAACCGCCATCGTAAGAAAAGAGAAAGTTAAATATTAAATTTAAAGACTAGAGATTAAGATAGAGACTTACTACATAATTTAAAATAACATTAACAAAAAGACAATTTTACAGTAGATAGCTTAAAGATGTTTTAACTTAAAGTTCAGAACTGGCCAGGTTCAAAAGGAAATATATTACCATTTCTTCATGGTTGACTTCTGAGTTTCCACAAGGCAGAGTCCAGTTGGATGAAACGTATGCGTGCATTTTGAAAATTAGGTGAATAGCATTTTGATGGATTTCTCTAAGGTTTTGGCAGCTTACGATTGGTATATATATTTTTATATTGCAGCCACATTAAAGATTTTCAGGGGACTTAAGGAACCGTAGTCAGACTCTTGAAGTTAAGCCCCCCCACCATGGTAGAAACACTATTTTACTTCATAATTTAACTGGGCGGCTTCTTCTCTAATGAAATATATATGGCTTCTCTTAATGAGGAATAATAGCTGCTTGGAAACTTTTCCTGGGCTCTTTATACTGTATCTGATGCCTTTAGGCTAAATCAATCTTACAAAAAAATGTACTAGTTGTTTTTAGATACATTCCTTTGATAAGGCTTTCAAACTCATTAACTTGAATTCATTTTCTAATTAGAAAATGAATTTTTAATATCAGAAAATGATTTTAATTAGGACCGTCCTAACATTTTAAAGACTTATCTATTTCTAATTAATAAAAACTTTAACCATTGTTTTGGAAAGAGAAAATCTGAAAGCTTATCGAAAGAATGTGGCTTTTAATCACTAAAAATTTAACATATTATTTAAAAGTAAAATAAACATTCCGACGCAATGAAACTTTTGAACAATTATATATATTTAAACATTTATAAATATATATACACGCACAATCCACGCAGTTATAATATATATAAATTCATGAATAATTCTAACATGAATTTATTAATAGAAATGATTAGTTTAAATCTCAAATGAGTTAATTTTAACACACATTTATAATAGTTTTTCTTTAAGGAAACTAGCGTGGACTGAACGCATAAAGCCCCATTGCATCGGAAATTCAAAGTTAGTACAAGGGTTTGAAGTTGGCTACATGTAAAAGATCATGAAGCTAGGATCGAACTTAGATCCGACTGCTTCAATATATATCGGTGATGAATTTGAGCTAGAACCATCAATGATCAACTGGACGAATGAAGAAATAAAAGATATTAATTCTAAATTTAATAATACCATACCCCCAAAATTATTTAATAGTTTTAAAAATTTTTTTTCAGACAAGTCGTTAATACTAGCAGTTACAGACAAAAATTTATCCCTCTATAAATTCCCAAGAGAACTCCTATTTAAGGAATTAACAACACAAGTATTATGGGATAGCATCATGACTATTGGAGAACATCCCAACTCCAGATATTTAGCTATAGAATTTTACAACAAAAATCAATGTGAAGCATTTCAAATAAAAGTCCAGACATTAGAAAATTATGCTTTAGTGGTGGTTGACAAAAATATACAAAACTACTACACAGGCATTTTGAAAAATACATATTTTGGATATAGCATACAAGATTTTACCAAACTAATTCACCCTTATGGTCAGGCAATCTATATCAAGCCTATCTACTGTAACGATACTCCAATCCCTATACATACCAACAGCTTCTATTTCAAAATCAAACTAAAAGAAAACATCAATCCTGAAGAAATCCCCAACCAGATTATTGATCAAGAAGCAGTCCTCACACTTCAAATAAAAGGACTCAGGCCAAAGTGCTATGCATGTGGAGAAAGAGGTCATCTGGCAGGAGACTGCCACACAAGGAAAGACCACAGGAGTGACCAGCAAACAAAGGAAATCCCAGAACAAAACCAAGCAACTCAAAACCAAATAATAAATAATGCAGAAAGCAGCAAGATACATACAAGTCTTCAACAACAAGAAAATCAGGAAAAACAAAGTATCTTAACAATGCAAGATAAGAACGAACCATTAAACTTGACAATGGAAAAGATTAATAAAATAGAAGAGTGGAAAAACAGCACAACAAAACTCATCAATAGTAATCAATCACAAGAAAAAATTGAAAATCAAAATATAATCACAAGAGAAAATATAAAACTGAAAAGCACCCAAAGTAAAATAAAAGATCAAACAAATAAGGATCTGCAAATAAATAGTGAAGAACAAATAAAGGAATATGAAAATATCACAGATGTTGAATCTCAGATGGAAGAAGATGATTCTACACACAAAAATGAAAACATCAACAATTATTCCAACTTACCACTAAAACCAACAATTAGAAATAATACACCCACAGAAATCTTAGAAAAAATAACACTAGATATACCACAAAACATAGTAATAGAAAAAGAGCAAAAAAGAAAGCCAGGTCGGCCACCAAAAAAAAAATATAAAAAAATTAAAGTAAGATCAGAAGAAGATGTAATCACCAACTCTGAGCATACATATCAGACTACTGAAACCTCTGATGAAGATACTAATCAAGACTATGAAGATGAATCAGAAGCACAACCCAATACAAAAACTAGTAAAAAAAATACTAACTGATTAAAGCCACATTACTACTAAAAATAACATAATTGAATTAGACACTCAACAAAATTCAAAACAATAAAAAGCCCACTTACTGATCAAAGGAAAATTACCAAAGAATATATATATATATATATATATATATATATATATATATATATATATATATATATATATATATATATATATATATATATATATATATATATATATAATCAGAATGAAAATAAAAATTGCTGCAATCAATATCAGGGGTTTAAATTCAACCCAAAAAATATACAAAGTAAAACACTGGATACAACAAATCAAACCACACATTACAGGTCTACTAGAAACCAAAATCTATGCAGGGTCACAAGTAGACCCATCCAAATACTTTGGTACTGAAGGATTCTATGCAGGTTCCAGAGATGCAACATCACCATCAGCAGGATCTGCCCTAATAATTGCAAATCGTTGTCCATTCCAAACTTTCAAAATCACTTACATTGATTCAAATCTCCTAATCACTACATTCAGTCACAAAATAATGACAATCAATGTAATTTTTGTATATATGCCAATAAATAAACAAAGAATTGAAACAATAATCATGTCAATAAATTCAAGATTAGCCACCACAGCAGATCCCACCATCTTGGTTGGTGACTTCAACACATCGTATCTGGAATTTACTAAAAAATTGCTCCACAAAATACAAGTTCCACTAATGAGTGGACAAGGTTTTCTTCCTCAGGATGCTGTCTCTTTCCATAATGGTCGGTTTAAATCACTGATAGACTTATGCTTTTATTCACCAACTCTACATCACTTAATAAAAATAAACCTCATACCATCAGGCTTCTCCGATCACTCTGCACAAATAATAACTATTAACCTAAACCAAATGCAAACTAACATTTCACCACTAACAAAAACAATCAGAATCCTTCTTCCCAAGTCAACCCCAGAATTTATCTTTTCTGAAACCTATATAATGCTAGAAAAACTAAGACAAATAAAACTAGACCCTATACAAGCTTTTATCAATATTTTGTCATTTAATATAAACCACATAGTAATGAATAGACCATCACCATCCAAGCTACTAGAATATGCTGATAAAATATATGAAAAACTTACAGCAATCACACCTACTCATCACACCCAAAATTATATAAGAAACTTAACACAAGAATATAATAAGGCTTGTCAGTCCCTAAAAGAGTATCTAAAAATTAAAAAAAACAAATTATGCATCACCCACCAACACACATGGTCACGTAAATACATAAAATGGGCCCTAGGAAGTGCACCTGAAATTAAAGTACCAATGGCCATACAAACCCAAAGAGGAATATTTGCTGGCCAAAATATAATAATGCCAATATTTGAACATTTTAGAGACAAACTGCGATCAGCACCACCAATACAGTGGACAGCACACATATTTGGACTATCAAAAAATGAAAATTTATTCACGGCAGATGATTTCATTAAAAAAATGAATGAAATGAACAATAACTGTCACCCTGGAAGCCCAGGAATACCACTTTTTGTCTTAAAACACCTTAGCCAATTCACTTCAAAATATCTTTGTAATCTGGCAAACCATATAGCTCAAGAAATTAGGAGTGTACAGGGAGTGTACCCCATAGCAATAGTACCTTACAATAAAAAGAATAAAAAAATTCCTGCACTTGAAGACATAAGACCTATGTCCATGGGACCGCTTCCAATGAAGATACTGGAAAATGTAATAAAAGAAAAAATAGAGCCATTTTTGATGCCTTCCATCTCTGATACTCAGTTTGCTAAGAAAAAATCTTCAACTACACAAGCAGCTCTACTTTTCAAAACCATAATGGTAACTGTAAGAAATAAAAAAAATATAGCCTTCTGGTCATACAACTGGATATAGCATCAGCCTTTGACACTGTCAACATATCTATATTGCTAGAGATGCTCGAAACCACAGACATCCCCAGATCCATGCTATATATAATAGCAAACCTATTAATAAATCGTGAGCTACACATAACACTTAATGGTAGAAATTCTCCCTCTTTCTACCCCACCCAGTCACTATCACAGGGTTCACCTTTAAGTGCCCTACTCTTTATGTTTTATATTAACCCCTTAATTAAAAAAATAAATCAATCCTTTGAAGGCATACAGATACCAGGATCAACACAAAAAATAGCATGTTTGGCATATATGGATGATGTCACGGTGTTTCTAACTTCTAAAAAGCAGATACCGCAGTTGAACAAGATAGTGGAAGAATATTCAGCCAATTATGGACTGAAGATAAATCCAGCAAAATCTGCATCTTGGCATATATTCTCAGGCAAACAATGTGAGTCCGTATTTCAGGGAAAACCAAATCACTTTCTGGGTTTTCCATTTTATATGGGCACCACAAGAATGCGCTGTCACATACAAAACAAACTCAAAGAAGATGTTGAAAAAATAGCAAATTCATTGTCTAAAGCATATCTATCAATATATGCAAAGACACAACTAATCAACAGGCTAATCATGACTAAAATAACATACTACATGCCAGTAATTGTTTTTTCTAAAGGTTTCATCTGGAAAATTAACTCCATATGCTGTAAACTTATGTGGGCCAGGAAAACAGTGGCCATATCAATTAAAAATCTTAGCCGACCACTAATAAAAAATGGCCTTGGCCTACACAGCCTCAACATTTTCCACATGCAAAAACAAAAAAATACAACAATTGCCTTAATTAATCAATTTACAAAATTAAAACATCTAATTAAAATAACACCTACTGATCGACCACCCCGAAAAGACTCACTCATTCAATCGGCAATATACCACTGCAATGCAATAGGAAAAATCCCCAACCAATGGACAGAAAAATATAAATATTGGGAAATCTATGAACTAATGCAGAACCATACCACCAACAATCAAATATTATCACTATTAAAAATAAACAATAAAGTATTAATTAAAAAATACAAGAAATGGGAGTTAGAACCAAAATTTTTCAATTTTATCCTTAAAATAAACTTAGATGCCCTCCCAACCACATACTTTCTGGTACATAGAAGACTACATAGAGACATGGATCCTTTATGCGACTTATGCCATCAGAATGAAGAAACTGTCCAGCACTTACTGTATCACTGCAAAGGTCTGGAACAAGTAAGAATTATACTTTGCAACACGTATAGGAAAAATAAAACCACAATGGAACAAGTAATGATGGCTTTCCAAAGTAAAACAATACCACTGATTAGGGCAGCAACTTTTGTTCTATATTCACTATGGTGCTCAAGATGTACGTTCCTAATGGAAAATAAGACAAGGCGACATCCATCTACTTTTGAACACAAGTTAAGGCAAATACAAATCCGGGACAAATTGATAACAAGTCCAGACATCTATGCAGCTACCTGGTCTCTGCTTAAACACAGAGCAAGGTTGTAACATAATCAAGGAAATAATGACTAAGTAATATGGAGTACCAACAAGGGAAAAACAAAAATAAATAAATAATAAAACAGGAAATAAAGCAAAAGAACAGAGCCCATCCCTATCCAGTAATAGCTTCAGTAACATCTGTGCATCTAATAACTATTGAAATGCAACTGTCTATAATATTCTGAACACTTTATTTTATAATGAAAAAATCTGTAACATTCAATTAAGACAATATATTATAAAGACGTTATCTTGATTATTGTAATAACAATTGTAACCTGGTTGTAACTGGAAAACTTGTAGCACATAATCTATGTAACCATTACTGTATTCTTTTGAGACAATAAAGGCCTTTTGAAACATAATAATAATAATAATAATAATAATCATCATCATCATCACATTCATATCGGCTTTTTCAAACCAAATTGTGCAAACGCTTTTTGCGAGTGTTAAATAATAAATGAATAACTGAGGTTATTCATTTATTATTTAACACTCGCAAAAAGCGTTTGCACAATTTGGTTTGAAAAAGCCGATATGAATGTGATTATTATTATTATTATTATTATTATTGAGGTTATTCATTTATTATTTAACACTCGCAAAAAGCGTTTGCACAATTTGGTTTGAAAAAGCCGATATGAATGTGATTACAATTGTATACAGACGCTATAAAAAATAAATGCTAATAATAATAATAATAATAATAATAATAATAATAATAATAATAATAATAGATGTACTTTCTTAATTGGCAATAACACCAGACGACACCCAGCTACATTTAGCAACAAACTGCTACACATTCGAAATAGAGATAAAATAATAACCAACCCCCACTTATATGCAGCAACATGGTCATTGTTAAAACAACCATCAATGCTGTGAATGCTGCAAAGAAAACTATCATACAATTAACATTCAAAGTGACATGTGGACAAAACTAAATAAGCTCCTCAAACTTTAGAACTCTGATTATTTTTGCTTTTTTAACTTTTATATTGTTATAGTTCATTAACCACAAAGTGTAACCACTAAATTCATTTATATGTGTTTACCCTAATATTATTCATTGTATGTTTAATTTCAAATTTTCTAGATGTAAACTTATGTAAACCATTGAGATGAATAAAGCCTTTATTGAAATGTAATAATAATAATAATAATAATAATAATAATAATAATAATAATAATAATAATAATAATAATAATAATAATAATAATAATAATAATAATAATAATAGTAATAATAATAATAATAATAATAATAATAAAGTAAAAAAATAATTATGCATCTCACATGCACATACAAAAAGTCATGTCACTCATTGACTCAATCTAACATTATATGTGTACACTGATATTGCATGATGGTGACAACATTCAATTTATAAGCTATCAAATTCTCTTACACATATTGACTTTCATAATACCTTCATTTATAAATACTTATTAAATCAAGAAAGACAACAAAATTATACAATGGAATCGATGGAAAACACCAATAAAATAGATAGCAATAGCAATGAGGAAACAGCACCAACACAGAACATACAAAAAACAAGAATTATAAATAAAACTACTGAAGCTATTATTATTATTATTATTATTATTATTATTATTATTATTATTATTATTATTATTATTATTATTATTATTATTATTATTATTATTATTATTATTATTATTATTATTATTATTATTATTATTATTATTATTATTATTATTATTATTATTATTATTATTATTATTATTATTATTGTTGTTGTTGTTGTTGTTATTAGTATTATTATTTTCTTTTGAGGTTTCAGTAATAGGTAGTCCTTCATTGAAGGAGAGAAAACAAATATATGAAGATTTTTTTAAGAAGAAATTCCTTGGGAAAAGGTACACCATTAAATTTAACAAATCTTAAAATGACAAGAGTTGATAGGAGATATTTCAAATAATACAGTTTTACTGTAATGCACTTTTGATTATAATATAAATTGAATAATAAATAAACAAAAAAAGAATATTGCTTGACAACTGTTCTTCATATAATTTCATATTACAAGTTGTCATTTTAGTAAGATTAGATAGAACAATGTAAATGTAAATTATAATTTCATTTTTTAAATGTAAATTAATATATTTAAAACAATTAATTAATTTAGAAAACTATTTGCATGCATAATAAGTAAATGTGGAATGAATAACTAATTTAATCCAACACTATCTTATATTTCTCTGCATAAAAATATTTGACTAAAGTCTTTCCTTTAAGACAATTAATAGGTTGATTTTTATGATTTTATTTTTCATTATTTGATAATATAAAATTTAAATAATTGTCACTTCTTCTCTTTTCAATATATTCAGTATTTTGATAACAGCTCATTATTTTCATGATTTAATTTGGCATAAATAATAATTTCTTTAAAAGTTAAATCAATATTGGTAACTAATTAAAAGAGCAGTTAAATTATTGGAGATAATTAGGATGGTAAAACTTTGAATTTGTCTAATGATTAAATATAAGAATAAAACAACATATATTTCCTTATGTGTGCTCTACTTTTCCAATGCTGTTTAAAATTATAAAGCTTTTTAACATCTTTCAAGGATTCATTGTTTGACAAGTTAGCAAAACATATACTTTAGGAGTAATATTGCAAAGGTTAACTTGTCAGCTTTTATTCAAACATGAAAACAATAAAATATAAAACTTAAACTTCTGAAAACTGATTTTACAAAAATAATAGTTAAATAAAACCAGTCAATTTAACATTAAAATAAAGTTAAAATGAAGTGAAATAAAAAGAATATCTATTTTATATTAGCATGTGTTTCATTTATACATACTCCCACACCAACATCTTCCACTGCATTTTCTGTAGCTAAACCAATTTTCTCCATGTATTCATTATAATATTTAAATTAATAGTGCATAACTGACTTTCACAATTGATTACTTTAGCCATTACCTTTATCAATTCAGAAGATTTAATCATGTGACATCTGGAACAATTATGAATTTCTTAATTATATTTAATTATTAACAAAATGATTTATTTCACACAAATAAATTAGTTATTTATATTTATTAAGTTAAAATTTTTAACCCAAATATACTTTTTATTATAGTATTTAAAAGCTTTTTAGTAATCACAATTATTAGATTACCCTTCTTAAAATATTATTACTTTTAATAACCTTTTTTAAATTTCTCACTTTTTTTAAACATGCATGCTTAAATTTTTACACACATACATGCACTAAATCTAACAATTATATTAAAAATAATGAAAATAATTTCTTTACTGATTAACATTCAAAACCCATTGAAATTGACACTTATTTTAGTTAGTTATACTTACTATCCCTAAATTATGATTTAAAACACTCTTACATAAATTGATATTTAATAAATTATTACCTTACAACTATTTATATTAAAAGTTAACAATTAAAAATCCTAAATTAAATAATTATTTTTTTAGACAGCAGTAAATAACTTTATCTATTACATTTACTCCAAAAACTGCAAAATCTAAAACAACTTTTTTTTAGTTTCAAACTATTAATTTTAGTCTTTTAAGAAAAGATTAACTAACATTAACTGAATTACTTTAATCTATATTATTTAAACATTTAGCTTAATATTTTTTATTATAATAGTACTAAAAAGAAGTTGACTTATTATAATCTATAAAAAGAATTTTTAAATGCTATAAAACATATATTTAACACACAGGGTGAAGTATACAATTATATATATAAAGAAAAAGAAAATGAAAGACGAATGTAAATCTAAAAAAAGATTCATATGTATTAATGAATATGATAAAATTGCTAAGCATCCACTCATATGGAAATAAATTGTAAAAACATATTAATTTTATAAAGAATATTTATGAAAAACATCAAATTAATCATCAAGGCTTACTTTAATTTAGCCTAATTAATGAAGTTATGCATTGCCTAAATAATTAACCTCCAAATTCATATGACAAATGATATGAAATGTATTTTTAATTATTATTATCTATAACAACACCAACACTTATAAAGTAACTCACCTTATCCAGACAATATCAAATCAGAAATAGCTGAAATAGTTGTCCTGTAATAATAAAACAGAAGCAACACTCATGAAAAAAGTTGAAAACTGTATTGACACACTCACATACATATTTATTGGGTCTCATGATATTATAAAAATCCAATATCTGGATTAGAGTCCAAAAAGATCATAAAATGCTTAGGTTTCAATTAGACTCAGGATTTCTTTTTAGATATTCATTGTAGAACCAGATATTCATCCAATATCATTCAGTAATTGGATATCTAGTTATTGTTGTCAAATGTAAAACATTAATAGATGGCTTAAATACCACCAATAAATAATTGACAAACCTTCTACTTTACTGCTCATTTATGCATTTAATATTATGTTTCATAATAAATGTTTAATTTTCTAATGCACTGTTGTTTATATGTTTGTTTTCATTATTTATCGTGATGATAGACATTGTCTGTGTAATTTTAAATGTTGAATATTCTTATTATTAGCAAGTCATAACATAAGACCGTTTTTAATTTCTAATAAATATTTAGTTTTTTATGTATAGCTGCTTTTTTAAATTATTTAATACAAATTGCTTTGAATGGTGTAAAGCAGTGGCAGTATAGTGAGCTTTTAATCTCAATTCCCTGAATTGTGATTGTAGCCCTATCACCTTAGGTGCTTTAATTTCTTAAGAACTACTCACAATCTTGTTTTATTTGAAGTTATTTTTATGATGATATTTATAGCTAATAATAAAATTGAAATCAATATTTGGCAAAATAAATGGTCATTAGTATTTTTAAAAAACTATTTCATTAATGGATAAACAACAGGTAAGGAAATCATTACTTAAGCATTTTATATTATCATTTGCAAGTTTTTAAATATACTCTTTTGATTTTAATCTATAACTTGTCCAAATCTCTAAAATTCAGCCAAATTCACTATATAAATAAATAAAACAGATTTTCTTTCTTATCTCCCAGTAATAAATACTGTCTTTAACAAATCGAGTGCAACATTTTCACATATTCACATTTTTTCAAATCCTAAAAGTTTTTTCTAACTTTAATTTCAAGTTTAAATAATTAGAAAATAATCTATTCACAACAACTCTGATTGTATCTTAAATCAGCTAAAACTCATTTACTACTCAAAAATCTTCATATTTTGAGAAATTAAGTGTTTTGTTATATATACTCCTAGCGATAAATGATTATGTTCCTGAATAATGAATCTTAACTAATTTTTTATTTCAGCTATAATTTTTATATAATTCAGACTTACAATAGATTGTGTTGTTTCTAATACAAATTTTAATCTTTTGACTGGACTTTTTCTAACTTGCAAATGTAATAGAAAGTAATCACAGATTATGAGTTAAATGCATTTAAGCTAAAATTTTTTGACTTTAAAAATTATTTGAAAGGAAATATTTTCAAATAAATTAGAAATCACAAAAAACATTGCATAACTTTAGTAATTTTAGTTGTTAGGTTTAAATAGCAATGGGACTTAAAATAATTTACGTTTTTTAAATAAGTAAAAGAAAATGTTTATAAATAATGTTTTTAATTTGTGGTGTTTTAATGCTGCAATTCAATGGTCAATGCAATTTATTTTTTTTCCAGGGCCCACATGTCATCCACAATAAGAGTTTGTGTTGCCTGTATAAAGGTTTTGATTTTTTGAATAAAAAAATTAAATAATAATTTGAATTGCATGCTTATTAGATATTATAATGCTGTCACTAATAGTTAATATTGGTGTTGATATTATTTGATGTTTCTAATTACAATGTTAAAGAAATGACCTTGCAGTATTTTGATTTGATATATATGCTCCACACATACACAGAGAATATGTGTGCAATTAGTCTTGTTCAGTTATGTTTTGGCAGTTTAATAATTGAGATTGTATTACTCTTTTTTAAATATGCATTCTAATTTATTTTTATACTATCTTTAATAATCTGCTTTTATTTGATAAATTTTATTCCAAAATATTTTTAAACAACAATTGTTAATATGAGTAGAAAACATTTTAATACATACACTATATTTATAATTTTGGATGTGACTCTCAAATAAATATTTTTAATATAACCCTTAGATTTGTAATTGCATAATCATTTTCCGATTAGTTGTATATACAGGTAACACATTAAGAATATAAAATAATAACAATTTTTAATTAACTAATCATCATGATAATCTAACATAAAGATCAATAGTATTTGAAATGTTTTTCATACAGAGTGATTATTTTATGTTTAGTAGTCTATAAACGAACTTTAACATGTGTTATTTATAGAGCTTGCAAATAAACTCTTAACAAGCTTATAACATTTGTAATACAAGATTGTTAAATTAGATCATGTGACATCTGACTTGATTTTTTTTAATGTATTAACATAATATTTAGAAATTTATATATACTGAATAATTTTAATCTTAACTGAATTTTTAATAGTTTAAAAAGAGAAAAAAAATGCTTTAAGATTTTACACCAAAATTATAATCGAATCAAAATATAATTTTTGCAAGATAATTTAAGTATTTAATAATTATTAATATTAAAAAAATATAGTTCTATGATGATTTAATTATAATTGGTTTACATTATATTTTCAAAATTTTTCTTTCACTAGAAAATATTTGAGTTTGAGCTTAATAATATATAAAAGAGAACACATAAATAATAGTAAATGTCGTAAAGGTAAAAACCGTTTTTTATATACCTACGGTAAGATATATAAAAATGAATGAATTATAACTTCTATCCAGTATGATTATACATCTTTTTAGTAATTATAAAAAGCACCAGATTTTATACTTATTATTCAGTGTCAGATATTGACATAAAAAAAGCAAATTCTTTTTAATAAAATGTAAGCTTATTCTGATTTTGGGGAATATATTAGAAATTAATATAAATGATAAAGAGAATTCCATTAAAATTAATACTGCAACAATATTCTGTCATAGTAGGCAATTAAAAACTTGAATATTAAATAGCATTTATATGTTAGTAACCTAAGGAATTGATACAAAATATTTAAATGCGATTATTTATAATATTAAAAGATATTTCTATAATGTTTTAGTTAAAAAATAATTATGTTAAATGCATATTTAATTCAACTATTCAGATGTATATAAAAGAACTTTATTAAATTCTTACTTTATGCAAATATATTTATGAGTATGCTTAGTAATTATTTAAAAGACTAAAATTAAATTTTATAAAATAAATAACGCTTTTATATTAATAGTAGTTTTATAAATATAATATGAAACATAATATAATGTCTGTTAATTATAAAACACATCATATTTATTAAAAATAAAGAAATTATAAACTAAGATTCAAGTATACTCTGATTTGAGATTAGAAA
Source organism: Epiperipatus broadwayi (assembly GCA_028023455.1). NCBI lineage: Eukaryota > Metazoa > Onychophora > Udeonychophora > Euonychophora > Peripatidae > Epiperipatus > Epiperipatus broadwayi. Next base: position 779,603 of record JAQFVV010012667.1, on the reverse strand, counting down.
TATTGAGTCTTGGCACAGTTAATTAATGAGATTTTCCTAAAAGCAATTTAGAATTTGGTTTTCATATAACATCTTTTTCTTAGTTAAATAATAAGTTAATAGAAAGTGCTCAAATGCTTTTTTTAATAATATTAATGGTTATAATCTATGCACTTATGAAGAATAATTTTAGTAAAAATTGATTAAAATTTTGGAAGTATTTTTTTGCTAGAAAAAAACTAATAGATTTGGAAAAATGGGTGTTCAATATTTTGATTTTCTTTTTTTATAAAAGAAAAAAAAAGAAATGAAACTTTGCAAAAATCTTTTTAAAATAATTGATTTACATTGACTATGATTAAAAAAAAAATCTGAAAAACTTTAATTCATGCAAGAGCTGATTATAATAAACAATCTTGAAGCTATACACATAAACTAATCAGAATATTTAAAGTATCTAAAAAGTTAAAAGTATTAATAAAAAAAAGTTGCTTATATAATCAATATAAATCTCGTAAAAAACTGAAAAATATATAGAAAAGAAATAACAATAAAACATCCAATATACGAAACTAATAAAAAATTGATTGGTAATATCATCATAAAATTTATTATGTAAATGAGGAAATGGGATATTAATCATCATAAGTAGCTACTTTTAAATCATCATGACCTTCTAACTCATATTAAATTTGTTTGAATTTTAAATGAGATGCTTAAATTGCTTATATTAAAAAAATATCTGCCAAGGATATTCATTTTCAGTTCAAACTGATATTCATGTATTATATATATATATATATATATATATATATATATATATATATATATATATATATATATATATATATATATATATATATATATATATATATATATATATATATATATATATATATATATATATATAGGAATTATAATGTATTATATATGTAATATCTTGAAACTCTGGTATTATTAGTGATAATATAAAAATATCAAAACATAAATTAAATATGTTAAATAAAATTAATTAAACAAATATTCTTTTGATGCATATGTGTTATAATCATGATTGTTTTGTTGAGAATCTAAGAAATCCATTTTAAGCTAATTTGAATACTGTTAAATCTTTCATTTGTTAATAATTCTTCAGTGTGATGAACCATGCTGACTTAATATTACATTTTCTATTGTTTCTTTCCTCACACATTATATTAATAATAGTAGGATCAAAACTGTGTCCATATTTTTTGATGTTGTAAAATATGGATGCAATAGTTGATTCAGTAGTGGCTTTTTTATAGATTAAGTTGTGTTGTGTTAATTGTGATTTTACATTAGCTTTTGTTTTCCTATAGTAGATCTAAAACAGTCCCTTTGGCTGCATTTTCCAGCTTACACAATGTTAAGATGATTCAATTATATATATGTGAATGAAAATTAGATGATAACATACAAATGAAGAGATAACATATTGTTAGAACAATGTAAAATTGCTAAAAAAAATTGCTATTGTGAAAAAAAATAAACAGACAAATATTTTTGTTTGCAATCTTGTATAAAGAAGAACTATCTTGGAGATAAAAAGTATTTATGATAAAATTATATGCTAATAATATTAGAATAAAAGTTGATCATAGGGTAATTACACAATTTATGCAACTATCAGAAAATGTAATGATGAGAAAGTTCAGAATGTAAAAATAAAAAGCTGAAAAGATGACTGAAAACCAAAATAATGTATGATAATAGATAATTAAATTATTATTATATCATAAAAAAAATTGCTTCTAAAGTTAAAAATTGAAAAAAATGTTGATAAGAATTTGTAAAAAAAAATATGAAAAGCTTATTTAAAAATCACAAGATAAAAAGTATGTATGAAAATAAAATAGTAAAAAGAAATAATTCAATTCAATCTCACACTGAAAACAAGATAAACTTGGAAACAATATCAAGAAAACATGAAAACAATATCATATACTTATATTAATAGAAAAGTCAAAACATTAATATACAATGTTTATTATTTAGTTTAGAGCATCCATTTCATAGAGAGTGGGAAGGACAAATCTTTGTGATTGAGAGTATTGATGTTGTATATGTATCATGCTTCTCTGATATTCTTCTTCGAGTTATATCTATGTATTGAATAGTTGCAGAAGAAGGAATAAATTGGTGTCTTGTCATTTTTTGGTATTTCAGAAATGAAGAGCTATGTTCTGGTTTGTCAGAGGCTCTTTAGTATAGATACTGATGCTGTGTAAGGCATGTAGATAAAGATGCTCGAGTTTCATCTTAATATATTGATTGACATTGCATTTGGGGATATTTAATTTTATAAACAGAACTAAGGGTGAGTTCAGATTCAAGTTTATCCTTGAAGTTGTTGAGTATAGTTGAAATATTTATCCTATAAAATAAATAAATAATATTTTATATCTAAGCATATGACACTACTAGTGTAAATATTCACAACCTATTTATAGAAATGAATATAATATTTGTGTTATATATATAATTAATACTTAGAACAATGTTTAGTATTATATATTAATAATTTTTAAGCAGGCATAGTTTGGAAACAGAAAGAGATCTGACAATTCTTGTTTTTTTTTTGTGTGTGCGTTTCTATAAATAAAATAAAAAATGAAATAATTATATTATGATTTTGAATGCTATTGTAGTCTTAAATATATTATTATTATTATTATTATTATTATTATTATTATTATTATTATTATTATTATTATTATTATTATTATTATTATTATTATTATTATTATTATTATTATTATTATGTGTGTACGATGTGGATATTTGGTATTTAATAAACTGAAATTTATAATTTGAAAAAGGCTAAAAAGATATTTGTTTTGAAATAGCTTTTTAAATTTGTGTTATCTTTCATCACTTTGCCTACATTATGTAATAAGTTTTATATTGCTATGATTCGTCTATTTGCATGTATATGTGTGTAGATGAATGTTTACTTGTATAAATTGTTTGATGTTTCTTTAATTATCTTTTACTAACCATTAATTAAATAAAATTAACAATTATGATCTTAGTCGAAAATGTTTTCTGTGAACTATTCCAAGAGCAGAGCTTAAAGGTAGAAAAAAGTCTTAGAAACCAATTAGAAGTCATGGTGATTTCACTGAAAACATCTTAACTCATTGCTTTCTCTTTTTTAAAAAAGGAATAACTTATTAATACTGTCAAAGAAGTCTTGCTGCTCTACTCAATAAAATGTGCGACTGCATGTCAAATCTTAATTTCTATCAATCAGATTTATATATGGAAAGTGATTTTTTTTATTTATTTAAAATGTTTTGTGTAATAGATTTCTGCACTTTTATCATTTCAATATTATTCTCATTGAGATCTTGCAGCAATTATATACTTTAAAATCTATAAATCTTAGTAAATCACCTTTGATGCTTGTTACTGTTTAAAAAATTATTATATAACAATTTTAGATTTGTTAGCAATATTTACAATTTAAATGTAAATATATGATTACATATAAATAGCAAATCTATGTTATTTTATGTTGGTAATAATCAGAAAGCTGTTTTCAAAATTATGCTCAGCGACATTCGCATTATATTAACCAAAAGATAAAGATAAATCATGGTCAGAATCTGATAGGTATAACAGCTTTAGTGAGTGTCAAAATATTTTATATTACAGACATATTCTTTGAATTTACAGCAACATTGAATCACATTTGAATGAGTAATGACATAAATATTAGGTCATGAAAATAGTAGATGGCTGCACTAATGGCTACATCTTATTTATTTTTACATATCAAAATATATCTGGAAGTTTATATATTTCAGAATTTTCCTTCTAATTTGAAAGGTGATGTTTATAAATAATAAACATTTTTATATTTGACAACTAAACACCAATTATATTAAAAAATATTTTTTTGTATCCTGTGTATATATAAACTCGCAAATTATGTTAAAACATGAAGAAATTGATATAACATAGCTTAACAGATAATGAAAATGAATTCATCAAAAAATTAGATCTTGTATCTTTTGGCACATTTTTTTTTTAAGCAAATAAATTTTTAATCATGAAAATAGTAAAATATGCTTATATATGTTTTAAAAGCCTTACTAGTATAGTTAATTTAATTGTAATAATTAATAAAGACCTATCATTTAGATTCTTAAAAGTAGATTATAAAAATTTTAATAACTATCTATACACCATTCTCTATAATTATTTATTTTGAAATCACTATTTAGATTTTGCCTGAAGATATATGATGATAGTGTATTAGATATGATAATATGTTGGCCTATTTCAATCATCTATCAGTAAATATTGAATGTATAGAAAATTTTAAACTTTATTTACATTTTCAAATACATACGTGTTAGTAGTAACTCTCAAATAGACAACACAGTAATTACTAACTTGTGTTGTCACTTGTGTGTTATTACAAACAAGTAATTATTGGGTTGTCTACTTGTGTGTTATTATAAACAAGCTGTTTGTGTTTGAAAATTTTAAATTTTATATACATTCAATATTTACTGATAGATGATGGAAATAGTCCAATATATTATCACACTATTTACATTCATTTATGTGATATAAATATAAATTTTTTAACTAATTAATTTCCAATTTCTTTCACTGTAAAACTCCAGATATTGTGAACATGCTTAAAGCTGTTATCATAATTGTCAATTTGTTTCATAATTTCTCCTAGATTTTGGAATTTTCTCTCCAAATGAAAAAAATAATTCAGACTAAAACGTTTGTATAATCTTTGGAAAGTATTAGTCCTTTTTAAAATAATGTTTGTTATTCTGATACTAAAAAACAACAATGTATTTGTCTTCAAATGACAAAAGTAAATTCTTTAATTCTATCAATAGACATAAATTTAGTTTCAGTATTTAAATTGCAATGAAATCTGATCTCATTATTGTAAATTAAAGAAAATCTTCATGAATAAAATCAAAGTACAATAGCTTATTATGAAGTAAAAAACTTAACTGTGGAGTCATATGTTACCCTTTTATAATTTTTTTATTATTGGTAATGCAAAATTGAAATATAAATCACCATATAATTTGGGCTTAAGTTGATTATTTTAGCTATCATTTTATGTTTAAGTGAATTCTTATATATATTACATATACATTTTAAATGCTATTTAAAATTTTTGACTAGAATAAAGGGGAAAAAGTTATTTAAATTTATAATATTAATTTAAAAACATTACAATGAAGATAATTATAAATTATGAATGTGTATGTCTTATCTATACAAAAAATATAATAGGATATTTCTTATTCAGATAACAAAAAGAGAAAAAAAACATTTAAGAAAAGATCTTTGCAATAAATTAAATCTTATAATAGGGGATTGGAATTAGGTGTTGGAAACTGTTATTTTGCACTTAGCTGTTTAATTAAAGAAAAAGAAATTGATAACAGGAGTTTATTATGAGCATCATATCTGACTAACTTAAACATTTCTGAATAAGAATAGAATGCAATGCATTCCAGATGTAAACATAGCCTATATATAGCTTACTCCTCACCTGTATTGAAGAATTTACTTCTACTTATTTTTAAAGCCCAGATAGTGAGGAAATAAACTAAATATAAAGCTGTATATAAAATGATTTATGTTTATATTTAGAATATATTGCAATTCTTCTCTATTTAGAAAATGGCTAAGTATGCTATCTTTATTTACCACAACAAGTGCTAAAAAGTGAATTAAAATGGTTAATTAATTAAAACTAAAAATTACATATAATGTAGAAAGTTTCTGTATTTATTTATATATACAATATTTGAATACAAGTATAATGCATATACTTACATTTCAACACAGACTTTAAGGACCTTTCAGTCATCCATTCATTTATTTTTTTCACATGTATGTGGTCATGTGTAGTGATTATATGAGATAGAGTGGATGATTGAAAGGGGTTTAAAAGTATGTATTCAAATCCCTTCTAATTATATATATATATATATATATATATATATATATATATATATATATATATATATATATATATATATATATATATATATATTAAATACTGCCTAATGCTATTCTAGTAATTATAGATAAAATAGAAATTCATATAATATTACAATACTAGCCAAAAACAAAACTTCTCTAAAATTCTTTCACAACCATGGTTTCATCTCTTAACAAATAGTCTTTATCAAGTGATATTCCACTAAAAATACAACACACACACATATATATATATAATGATAAATAATATTTTAATAATGAATAACTATAACAACACATTAAAATTTTTACAAATGTGATGTGATGTGATGCACTGTGACTTCTCCTTAAATGGAGTCAGGAATTTCTCAGCAGCTATGCTCAGAGAAATCTGTTAGCCACTTTACCTTCCTTTTCCATTGTCCATCCTAAGTTTTCCCATAATCTGCTCCATTACATTTCAACAAAATAATCTTTGTCAACTCCATGACCTTCATATCTAAATCCCCCTTATTTTCCCCCAATCCTAGCATAAAAACCAATTACTCACTTTCTATATAATCACTTTGTTCATATTTAACCTTCCATAACTTCATTATTTGTACCCTTTCTGCTTCCAAGCATTTACATTGAAGTAACAGATACCTAATATTTTCTATGCCTTTCTTACACAACATGCAGACTAAATCACCCATATTTTTCCATTTACGTGTATATTCCCTTGTTGCTAAATATTCCATTCAAGCCTTAAACAATAAACTACTTTCCTTACTATTATCATAAATTAATTCACACCCAATGTTCTGTTTTCTTTTATATATATTTAAACTCATTTTGCTCTCCATACTAGTTCTCCATCTCTCCAACTCCTTATTCTTTATTAATGCATCTATTCTTCTATCCCACTCCTTAACACTATAACACTCAACAATCCTCCTAACACAATCATTCCACCTTTTGTACAAGTATACTGACATAAATTCTTTATCCAAATCTTCTGCATACCACATTACTTTTCCCACCCATCTTGTTGCCTGCCCTTTACTTGTAACCCAATTAAATAGTATTTAGGCTATTCTTTTATTATCCATAAACTGCAATCTACCAAACATTTTCAATTTTCTTTTTGCATCCCTCATATAAAAACTTGACCATCCCATTGCTCCTTAAATTGCCTCCTTTGCTGTCCACACCTCAGCATCTGTTGCATGTCTTCCTACTTCTCTTTGTACCTTTTGTAAGCAATCTAATACCCCTTTACTAACACATAATGCATCATTGTTGTATGTTAACCCTGCTACTGCCACTCACTTCCATACAATTTTAGCTACATCATATTTATTATATGAGAACAATGTTAATTTCTTTATCAATCCCTTTCTTTTCTTTGCTTCATTTATCAATTTTTTCTCCCATTCATCCAAGCAATTTTTCTTATTACTCAAGATGATTCCCAAATAACTATATCTATTCACCACACTTAACTTTATATCCCCCAATAAGAAATCCTTGTCTTCTTTTTCCCCAGTATTCACCATCATTATATTTGATTTTTCTTCACTAAATTTAACCTCCATATCTTTACCCACCCTTGTGCATGTCCTCAGCATAACATCCATATCTTCTCTTATTTCTGCACACAAAAAGACATCATCTTCAAAAAAGACCTGATAATGTATATACTCTCTTGCCACCTATTAATGGTATCTCTATCCCTGACAATGTATATACTCTCTTGCCACCTATTAATGGTATCTCTATCCCTCTTCCAAGACTTTCTATTGCTCTCTCCATTTCACTCAAATACAGCACAAACAAAATAGGTGACATAGGGCATCCTTGCCTCAGTCCCACCACATATTTAAATAATAATTGAACTCCCCTCTAGCTGCAAAGTTCGATAGTATTTTACAATATTTATATAATTCCTATCATTCATTTCAAAAAACAACTTCTTTTAACATCAAAGAATGTCTTAATAAGTTTGATGATAAGAAGGGTAGAGCAATGATAAAAATTTTTAAATCTGAGGCCATTTATCTCATGAAAGCATCCTCTGATATTAAATAAAGTTGGTTTTTGAAGTGAATGGTGAGAATATTATTTTGTTTTGTATACATATAAAGCATGTTTAGTTGAATTTTACTCAACAAGGTTTATTTGTTAATATATAAATCCATTAGTGAAATTTTGTTTTTGCTAGTATTGTAATGTTATATGAATCTCTATTATATATATATATATATATATATATATATATATATATATATATATATATATATATATATATATATATATATATATATATATATATATATATATATATATATATATATATATTGTAATGGTAACTATGGTCAGAGTAGTCAACTGGTGCTGTAGATAAGAAAAAATGGAAAACAAATAATAATTTTAGAGTAATCTGTTAAATACAAAATCAACAATTATATAGCAGTAAAATGGAAGAGTATTATTTGGATTTCATAGACATAAATCACCACAATGCAGGTATTACCAACCATTTGCTTCTATACCTGCACATTCTAAACTTCACATATCAGGGAGTATGTTCTCAGAGCTATGGGGGCTTTTTTCTCTGAGTTGTGTGTGGGTGGCACTAATGCTGAATTATTATTAGCATATGTTATGTAAACAAAATGTATTATAACAGTGTGGTAATGAAATATAATTAACTCATTATTTTCAGACAATTAAAAAGTAGAATTTCTTCAGTGTATGCATAAAATAACAATCAGACAAATTAATATTAAAATAATTTATTAATGAAAAAATAAATCAATAGAGAATTATTTATAAATTCCCTCTTGAATACTTCACAAGTTGAATATCAGAACAAAAGTTCAAATCTTTTATAACTCTGTTTGCTGTAACTTCTCCTATATATGGATATTTCTTGAACAAAATATACTGTCCTACTTGACAATCTCAAATTTCAGTTTTTCATTTTATATTCTTGTATAATTCATTATATCTTTTATTTATTTGTTATGAAACCTAAAAATATACATAAACAATAAATGCCTTTCCTTTAGAACAGTGGTTTTCAACCTGTGGTTGATAATCCCTTTGAGGATCAAACAATCCTTTCGCAGGGGCCACCTAAGATCATTGGAAAAAACACTTTTGATTTATAACAATAGCAAAATTAAAGATTGGTGGTCTCCACAACATAAGGCACTATATTAAAGGGTCATGGCATTAGGAAGGTTGAGAGCCACCTCTTTAGACTATCTCTCCATTGCATTTAAAAGTTTTTTCTTTCTTTGAATATTGTTTGTCTTTTAATTATTATCACACAAACATTAAATATAGTTACACATAGTGTTAGTATTCTATTTTGATTGAAACAAAAAAAAAAACTTTCCTAGTAATTTATCTGTGAGATTCTATTTTTTCCTTCCTGGCAGCTTCTAATAGTTGGTCTGGGAAACCACTGAACAATGCACTGAACATAAAAGCTGTTGTTTAATTGCTTCAGTCTAGTGATCCATTTTAATAACATTTAAATTTAAAGGCATAACAATTGGAGAAGGAAGACTTTCAAAGATGCTGATTGGTTGTTTCTCATTTTCAACAAAAGATAACACTTGTCAATGATTTTGACAGGTTTCAGTTTTTAGTTTTGATTTTCAAAATGAAAATATATCTTTAGAGTATTTTTTCATATTTTTTTTACACATTGAATAGTCAAGATTTTAGTAAACATTCTTTATTTTTACATGAACATAAATTGAGAAAGAAATGAATGACTAACACTGCATTTTCTAATAGATTATGAAACATTGTTTTATGTTTTCCACTATATATATATATATATATATATATATATATATATATATATATATATATATATATATATATATATATATATATATATATATATATATATCAAAATACAGTACAATTTACATAAATTATATTCTTTTAGAAGTACTTTCGACTATACACTTTGTACTGTATTTTGATATATATATATATATTGATTTGTATATTACATATATTGTGAAATGAATACAGATATCAAACTTTATTTATTATATATATATATTGTAACCACCATCAATTGGACAATCGGGCCACACGTTGACAGGCGCCAAGAGTTCATCTGTAACCATCAACATTAATCAAGCTTAATACCTTGATGTCAGAGAACTACTATAATCATACCCACCTTACTATAACTCAATAGACTGAAGGGACATACCAATGCCTACCATATTGGCACCAAGAACTGTAATAGAGTTCTTTATAACCAATGGCTTTAATCATTGGGCAGCCAAGAACTGTATCCATCAATCTAACTGAATCTCCCATCATGGTGGTGCCAAGAACTATAACCAAAAGCATATCATGCCATCTATATTATGCACCAAAGACTATAACCGAAATCTGGAGCAAATTACCACAAACAAAACTAATGATATAACATAAAATTGTTATGATCTAATCTGGTCGCAGCCAGGATGTACCGCGAAGACCTATCATAGCAGTATGTGAAAATACATTAAACAAACTATAGGTATGCAATTTTATTATCCTTCAAACCTTAATTTGCGATTTTTCATCGCATGAGACCTTATGGCTGACCATGAACAAGATGGTATAATTTGTGGAACTACTAAAGATTATGAATTTTAAAATTACATATATGATTTTTAATACAAATGCTAGTCTAGGTAAGAGCTTTGCAATAATAAAAAAACATGGAATACTTGGGTTCTTTTCTATAATTTAATAAATATCAATGAGACTCTTGTTATACTGATGAATGACAATTAAAACATTAAGTAAATACATTTAATCATGTCATTATCTGGTAAATCTGTTTATAAGTTTATAAAATCAATCAATTTTGTATCATGTACTCGAATCAACTACGTAAAGCTTAAATGATGGAAAAGGTAAATTGGATTTTATTGTACCTTACACATCATAAACTACCAAGGACAAAAAGCATTCAAATGTTTTTCTCAAAATATTACTAAACTCTTATATCATGCTGACAATAGTATGTACTTCACTGTATGCTCTATTCGAGATATATGATTTCTGATTTTATGAATGACAAATAGCAATGGCACAGTAAGTTTAATTATAAATCAATATTTATTTACAAATTTTATGACTAATAAGTAATTGATGTTTAATGTAATAACTAAATACATAAATAAGCAAATAAAATAAATAAATAAATTATAATTCCATTGGCTTCCTGCAATAACATATCATAAGCACAGTTTTATAAAGCCTAATCATACATTATATTACAATTTGATATAATTGATGTATTGAGGAAATTATACAAAAATTCAACATCAACTCATGAAATATCCAACGTCAGTTCCAGAACCAATAAACCTATATTGTAGACCTATAACAATGTAATAAATAATATTATATTTGTAGGATTTAGCTATAATGCTAATGCTAAATAAAAATGAAAATGTAAACTTCAATTCAGATAAAATAGAATGTCCTGCTACACTTCAATTCAGATAAAATAGAATGTCCTGCTACACTTTATGACTTAACTTATAAATTATGCTTATAAATGGAAGAAGATGATTTTAGCAGAATAACCAAAATACTTTGCCCAAACTTATATTTATGAAGTAAAATCATATTCCTGTGGATGCATTCATCTACACATAGGAATTATATAACACTGAGTGCTTTGTGGATTTATACACCATCATAAAGCAATAAATATAATTACACAATTCCGTGGATTAACCACCAGCACAGGAATGAGTGTAAAAATACAGAAAGTGGCAATTAATTAATCTGCAGATTAACCACCAGCACAGATTAATGCCTTTTAACATTATAAAGCAATATTACTATTTACTTCATATTTAAAGTGCAAAAATCATCCTCCTCAGTTATTCTGACCATTCAGAAAACACTAACATTTTAGCAGATGTGGGTTCTTGCATAATAAAAAGTGTTTCACTAATCAGGACAACTAATATATTAAATTATCTTGCTTAAAATAAAACATAGCAACAATGTAATATAAGTGACATTAGTATAGGAATAGAACTCTGGAAAGACTCACAAGACACTTCATGAGAGGTTGACACATATCATAAATTCATTAGTAATTTTCAAACTTTTTTGCAAGCGCTATTCCCTTGAATAAGTATTTTATTCAATCCCATTAATTTAATTTAAACCTAATAAAATATAACTCATGAACTTCACATACAAGTTCATATAACAATAAAATTAAATTAATTCATTCTTACTTAAATACATGAATTCTAGCAGGTGTACTTGTGACATAAATTAAATTGTACAGCATTTTATAATAATAAATATGATCCATGAAATCCATGTAAAAATGTCTTGAACAATAAATACACAAAGTAATAATTATAATTATAGTTGAATTCCATAAATGTAATTCTATCTATTTGTCTTAGATATTATAAGCACTTTTAAATTAACGATTTTACGTGGCTCCATAAATATAAAACAATTCCAAAAACATGACACGCAGAGTTTAAATGAAAATGTTCTTCATAAGTTATTAAATTCTACATTTCTATACAAAACTGTTCCAAGTTTATAACATCCAGGCTAATATTTACTTATCCATGTTTAAATTTAGGGATACTAATTAGAGCAAATAATTTAATAATTCCAAATTAACGATAAAATTAGAAAGTAGTTTTAGTTAATTATTTGAAGACTGTTCCCATTATTCAAATGGTAAACAAATTAAATAGCAAATACATTACTGACAGTATATAGTTAAATAAATTAATCAATGCTATATTATTTTAAATTATAAACGAAATTATTAAACCATGTTACTAACTTTAACATTTAATTTTGATTTTAAACCTCTTCTTTTTTTAAAAAGAAAGTTTTCATATCTAAAAAAACTTCTGTAATTAAAACATTTATTTAGTGTGGCCAATTTGTATAATAATAAGAAATTCCAAACATACTGACCTCTCTGCAATTAATTCTACTTTTAAATTTGAAAGCTCCGACATATTTTTAAGTATAAATATTGGAAAATTATTAGCGATTTGATCCACTTGGCTAGCTGACCCGAACAGATTTTTAAATTTAGCACTTCATTCTATTACTAAATACCACCACTTTATGTTTACATTCGTAGAAAACTTTTTGGTAAATCCATTTATTTATTAATTATTTTTAAAAAATAAGCTTATCATATTTTGCATACATTTTATTCTTACACCATTTTCTTTTTTTGTAACAGCAACCTTATCACAGACGATCTCTTTAATCGCGCTCTTTTTTTTTACATTGAAACGCATATGTAATTACTATATTTTTATCTAATAATTAAAAATTAGTTAAACAAATGGTTTTTTAATTCAATGAAAATAATTTCTAAGACTATTTTAAACAAATAAAAATTATTATTATTTTCAATCACATTTTACTAAATTTAATGTGTTGTCAATTTTTAAAAAGTTAAACATATTTTGATACAAATCAATGGATGGAAAGAAGCAATTTAAATACATTAAAATAACACAGACAATAAGTAAAGCAAAATATTACTTATTCTCTCTAATAAATTATCTTGAATGCAAGAAAATAATCTGTTCAAAAATGCAAACCAAGGCAATCAAATCACCAAAAAGAAGACAGAGAAATTTTTATACCAGTTATATCCATCTTTATATTTTATACTAAAATATAAGGTTACAATATATATATATATATATATATATAAGTAGAAATTGATTTTTGAAAAAAACGTTCATTCACTTTCATAATCTGAGATATTATTAATTTGCTTTTTACAAATGAAACTAAAATAAATATAATATTAAAAGACAAATATATTTTTACCACTCATTCTATAATTGACCAATCAAAAGTTTAGCACTTTAATTCACTAGGCCAATAGAAAATTGTACCAGAAATAAGTTAAAAAATGTCCAAATATAATGAGTATTTTCATAACTTTTAATAAATCAAAGTAATTTTAAAAATTGGCACTTCTTGTATAATTTTTACTTAATAATTCTTTTTTCCTATTTCTTCAATCAAGTGTGAGAGAGAGTGCCACTTATCTCATTTATATGTTATTGACTTTTTACATGCAAAATCTTTTTGTTTTATTTATAATTTTTTAGGCTTGCCTTTTTAACAAATTTATAAAGTAATCTACTTTCTAATCAAGAGAAAATTAATTAAATGAATATATCAGCACATATTTACTAAATAAATAAAACATTTACTCACACCATTATTTTCTCTGTGTGGATATTTCATTCCTCATTTATTTATTTCCATTTTGTATGCATATGTATGCATAAGTAAGCACACACATGTTCAAAAATGTAATTACATTACTTTGGCATCACTACGACAATGGCTACTATATATATATATATATATAAATAATACTATGAATTCATCATTAATCTATGAGAATATTAAAGTATATATATATAAGGATTTTGTGTTGTAATATATCTCATTTTCATGTCTATGAATAAGCTGATTAAAACTTTTTTTTATTTTCTAATTAGATTCATGATTTTTATTAATAAGATCATTTGCATCTTTTAATTTTATTTGATATAGAAATAATAATAAAGTCAAAAAAATCATCATCAAAAATAAAAAACTTAAATATGAAAATTAAAACCTATATATAACCCTTTAATATTATCTATCATGACACAAAGAGAAGAAATAAATTAATTATTTTAATGACAATTTTTTCCTATTAAAAATGTATAAATTTCAATTATTTTAGTTACTTAAATATATATTTTTAAAACTCAAAGGGGACAGGAAACAATATTAAATCATCTGAAAATAATTATTTCATTTAAAATATTTGGTTTGATTTATGGAAATCATTCAATATATATGCAAACAGCTTTAAAATACTTTTTATTCATAATGAAAATATTAAAAATTAAAAAATATCCAAGTTTAATTATGGTTGCATGACACTTAAGAATAAATAAAGTAGAACTTCAAAGATAAGATAAAGATAATAATCTCTGAATCAGAGGAAATTATGTTGATCATTTGTATTTGAACAAGTAATTATAATGAGTTATTGTCATGCCATTTAGATTCTTCAGGGATATTTGCAGGATGTTTGAATTTAATATATAATAATTTAATAATTTCTGTTGGGAATGTTTCTTTCAATTATATTAATAATGAAATACAGAATTTTTTGTTAGTTGTGATATCACTTGATGAAAAGAAACATTTTACAGTTATTATCTGCTCTTAGATATTATTTAAATGGAAAAGTTCAAGAGCAATTTTTTAATTTGTAGATATTAGTTCTGATAATACTTTATCTGTGTTGGCTAAATATATATATTTCAACTTTAAAGACAATATAATTGTAAAAAAAAATGCATCTATGATGGTATAACTATAATATCCAAACATTTGTCAGGTTTCAAGCAAAGATAAATCAATAATATTCAATATATATTTTTGTCCCTTGCTATACTCATAAATTAAGTCTTGTTTTGTTTCAAATGCTCAAAAAAATCATAAAATAAATAATGTAAAATAAAAATAATTTGAGTATTAGTATTTTATTTAATAGTTTTATAATCTGTAAGTATAATAAGATGGACATATAATGAAAAAATTATTTAATGCAATTTGAATGGTGACAAGGTCTAATAATAATTTCTGAAAAGATAATTATTACAAAACCCTGACAAATAGAATAGAAAGGTATTTAACATGTCATATATTTACTTAGAATAGTTAATGATTTCAAGTGTCCCCATTCATGGTTGAAATTTGCTTTTAATTTATTACAGAGTGAAATTCCAACCAAAATATTTCTTAAGTTACTAACTTAAGCTAAATCTGGATCCTAAATGTGTTTTATGCAGTAAATATTCAGAAGTAATGCTAAACTCTTTTCAAACCTGTTCATACTTCACACTTCTACACCAATTCATGTATCATAAATATACAATAAACCTCAAGCAATTAGTAAAAAGTATATATTATTTTCAGCCCTATAATTCTTATTCACACACTATAAACTATGTGGCTCACATACTGCTCCATAATATTTGACAATAAAAAATACAATGTAGTAAAAAAATAAGAAATGATTTAATTTGTGCCTTTACTCTCTCAAATTTCTACCCAGGACTATCATAAGCAAAACATAGTAATGGAGAATCTCTTTCAGTTGTGCTCTTTCATAATATTTCCAGCAGTACTTCCCACCAGATTTCACTTTTAGGAAACAGATATCTGGACTTTTTTTTTTTCAGTTTAGTTATCATGATTATGTAATATTAGAAAATGTCACTCTTCAGTTTTAGATCACATTTCATTGTAGTTAAACAACACATTATGTCACCTGTATCATTATGGTAGCAGTTTTACCATACTTTTGCCTATGTAACATAAATTTATTCTATTGTAAATGTGTTAATATTTGTATATAGTTTGTTATTAATAGAGTTTCTTTTGAATAAAAAAAAAGTTAAAAAAAGAGTGTTTTCTTTAATCTTTTTTTTTCTAATTTTTTTTCAACTAATGTTCTATAGAATATTTTACAAACCAAAATTAATGATATTATCCATTGTTTACTAAAAATAAATGAATATAAAAAAACAATTACTTAGATTCAGGATTAATTCAAAAATTACTGGAATAAGATAAATGGAATTTCTAATATGTTACACTGTAAGATTACCTTAGGATTGATAATCTAAGTCTACAAAATACTTTTTTTTTTATATATTATATTTTTTATTATAAATATATGAATAGTTTAAAGATTTGCCAAATTAATCTTTTTTTAATTAATTAATTAAAAAATGTCATAAAGTTATTGACAAAATTCTAAGTTGCTGTTGAAAAATAAGCATGTTTATAGTAAATATTTTGATGCTTTGAGTTTAAAAATGAATTAATAGGCATTCTATCTTTTTACAAGTTATATTACTTTACATATTATTTGACTACCAGCATATATGCAATAATACTCTTTTCCATGACGAATAGAAATGAAAGAATTTATCAGAATTAGCAAGATTTTTTTATTAACCCATTTGTTATATAATCACAAGAAAGCTTTTATATAAAAAAAAAAAAAAAGGTAAAAAGATTTTGTAAAACATTCAAAGGATAGACTTAGTTTTAAACTAATTTATAATTACTTTTTTTAACTGAAACACAGGCTTATTATATACCTGTGTCTATCAGTTATTACATTGTAGAGATGTCTGTCCATCCTTGCATATGTATTGAATGGATTATGTCCTGTACATGTGAAGTTCAGATTGACCCGAGTCAACATGGGTGTGACAAGAATCTCGGCCTTAGGATGGTCTTCATCATCAGATTTTCAATTGGATGGATGGTTGAAGAGTTGGAGTGTGTAGTAGATTGAATCCTGTCCATTAAAGTATGAAGATTGTCTATCTTAATATATACCTGAGCACTTATAGTATATATGTGTGAGAGATGATAATCTGGACCAACTGATGATTGCTGGTTTAGCATAAAATACGTATATTGGTGATTATTTATCTTTTCAGCATATATGTGCTTGAGTGTATCGATCTTATTAGATAGAGTGGAGAGTGGTGGGTCATCTGAAAGTGTGTGCTCCTATAATTACTTTTTTTTATAGATAAATATTTAATTAATTGCCAAAATAAAGAAAATTTCCTCTTTCTAACTTACTGTATCCAGTGATTTACAGTGTTAAAGAGTCAGTTGTAGAGCTCAAGGTTTTAGAGATCGTAGTTTAGTTCCATTACTGCAGTGTTCGAACTTATTTTGAATCCCTGAGCAATTACCCATCCCATTATTGTTATTTATAGCTTGAATGTAAACAGAGATGAAAAACTGCTTGTACCTTTACTACTATATAATTTTCAAATCAAAATATTTTCTTTTTCATTACTGAAAGGATTTTAGGGAGGCTTTGTTATGGGATAATTTTAAAGTACGCATATTTTACTATACTATAATAGTTTTATCGAGTAAAATATTTTTAAGCGAATGTTCATATATAGATGTTTGCAAACATATATTTTATAATATATACAATTCAATAAAGTTAAACTAGTTTCAGATAATTACATTTACGCTATTTCAGAAATGATTTTTAAGATTTTCTTTTTTCCACATCTACAAGTCAAATTTTTTTTTGTATGTGTTGTTCATTTAAAATTACTATCTGTAATTAGAAATTTCATTTTCTTTTTCTCATGAATAAATTCATTGATATAGCTAATTCCATATTAGATTTTATTTATGTATGGCTATATATTTAATTAAATTTATAGAATTTACGTTTAATATAAGATGTAAAATATAGTGATAAAATATGTATAATGACCTGATAAATTGTTAAAAATAAATGTTATCATATATAAAAAAAATAATTAATATATTTTTTTAAAATTCTATTCAAATTATAAGAAAGAATTGATGTAAATACGACTAATCTCAGCATAATTAAAGATCATATTTTTATGTAAAATCTCAGAAAATGAAGAATTAAAAAAAATGTGTTGTCAAGCTGGTGGTCGAGTGGTCAGCACAGCTGCCTTATAAGCAGTTGTCCCGGGTTTGCTAGTTCGCTTCGCAGCCGATGCTTTGATATATGAATACATATATATGTTAGGATACATAAAAAAATATTTCGATATCTTATTTGATTAATAAATAACAATAACGTCAGTTCCTCAGAATGTCATCTGATGTTCAAGCTCGCAGATGACAATTTGAACGCATCAGTTTCATTCAATTAATTAATTAGATTTTTTTTTTACTTTGTTCAACTGGAAATGGTTAAACCATTTTATCATGATAAAATGCACATAACATTGGACAAATAATTTATATACAGTATAAAAAAAAAATTAGAGAATAATGTATATTTAAGACACATTTTTTCTAATAAAACAAAAAAAATGGAGTAATCAAACTACCTCTATACATTATGTCTATGTAATATGCAGAGAGATTTGAAAGTGTATTTATAATAATATAGGTTTAAATATACATTTTTTTAAAAAAAGGTTACTTTTCTAAATTTGTTTAATAATTATATCATCACTAAAACTTACTTTTTTTCAAGTCACTTAATTTAATATTTTTTCTTTTTGTGTAGAAAAAAAATTTAAAGCATCTAAAAAAAGGGTAATTAAAACAGCATTGAAAATATGAGCATACAAAGTCGGCTAATAGCAGGAAAAAACTTCAAATCATGCACACCACAAGCAATCTATTTTTAAAAATTGTTATAAAGTTGATTATGACAGTACTCTACTTAATGAACATCTTGTAGCAATGATGCTCTTAGAAAAGAAAGAGTTACTGTCCACAAAAATCCCAAAGATGACATTCTTAAAAGTAAAATATTTGCAGATAGTATAGTTATCATTTAATCTATTCTATTTATGAGGGATTCAAACTCAGACTTTCACATCAACCTCAATTTTCCATACTATCTCATATTGTGACCCACCTGAGCACACCCATGTTGAAAAGATAAATAATCACCAATATTCATATTTCATGCTAAACTAGCACTCATCAATTGGTCCAGATTACCATCTCCAACATATATACAATCAGTGCTCAGCTTTACATTAAGCTAGCCAATCTTCATACTTTAATGGAAAGGCTTCAAACTACTCCAACCCACAACTTTTCAGCCTTCCATTTTATTAAAAATCTGATAATAAAATGCTAAGCACTGATTGTATATATGTGTGGAGATGGTATTCTGCAAGAAATGATGAGGGCTGATTTAGCATGAAATATGTATATTGGTGATGATTTATCTTTTCAACATGTGTATGATCAGGTGGATCAGCAATATAAGATGGCATGGAGAGTTGAGAGTTATAAGAAAGTCTGAGTTTGAATCCCACACACATTAAATATATATATGCAGGTTTACACCTGCACAGTGTATTAATTTACATATAGAAACATAGTGCACCAAAGGTCTTCCCATCCCTCACATATGTATGTAGATTTAAGACTGTATAGTGTATTAATTTATCTATTCTTTTTTGTAAATTATGAAAGAAATAATAGTTTAAGGATTAACACATGCTTTTCATACTCAGTATCTAGGATTTAAATTTAGACCTTGTAAAATTTAAAAAAAAATCGGATTCAAATAGATTTAGTTTATGTGTAAGCTCTTTAAATTATTATTTTTTTTAATATTTGCGACACTAATTAATAAATTAATACTTATATTGTATGATAAAAAAAGCTAAAAAAAGCTATTGTAATCTCATTATCGTTTCAGATGAAATTCCATTCTGATTTCAATACATTTTCAACTACTACAAACATATAAAGATAATATTTTATAGCAGAAAGATTGCGAAATCCCCCTTTTTAAATACAAAATGACTGAAAAAAAAATTTTTTTTTTCAGCTTAGTTATTTATATATAAAATGTTATATTTTGATTTACAAGTATCAAAGTTATTTCACTCACATGTTTGATATAAACTACTCTAGATAAATACTATAATGATTATCATTATTTTTTCATTAAACTGGAGATTATCTCTAGCCCAGATATGAACTTTAAATTTCAGTTAAAGATTAATATATTTGATTTTTTTTAATTAAACACACCCACATAAGAAGTTTTCACCATAGTTTCTTCTTTCATATGTACTTACAATTGTAAAATTTTACAATACAAAAATGTATTACTTTATTATAATATTAATAATTATAAAAAATGGCATATTACTTTAGTTAATAATCATAATCCTAGCATAATGAATAGTTTGTTATACAATTTTTATATGTCTAAAAAAAGAAAAACAGATTTTATATGTGGCAATAATGAGACTGTCTTATGTAACTTTGATTTTGCAATATTGCCATAGATATAGATTGAATATAATTACAAAACTATCAACAATAATAAAAAAAAAACTTTGGAAATATTTTCTTTTAAATCTAGACAAAATTAAAGTGTAGGATTTTATCATTACTACTGGTTTTCAAATTAATGTGCCAGATTTTATCTTTTAGAATAACATAAAATTAAAAAAAAAAGGAAGATTAAAAAATTTCATTAATAAATACATTTTTTAAGCTTTTTATTTGGATCAAATATTTCTTTTTAAAAGGAGTTTGTGTTTAATTTTTTATGAAATAAAACAATGAAACAAGTTATTTTTATCAAGAATTTTTCATTAAATATATATATATATGTATTGTAGGTTAAGCATTTCACACTGTTGACATTTTCCCAGGATTCTTCAACTATATTTATGTATGTAAAGTGATTACTATTTCTTTTCTGCTTTCCACATTTATCAGGGATTTATGATAATCATTAAATTTCCTCTCAACTAGTTTTGGTCATAAATTTTACATGAAAAAAAAAAAATTTGTGTTGATAGTTTTATGTTTAAACATTAATGGATATAAAAAAAGGAAAGCAAACTAAAAATCACAAATGAAATTTGATTATACCTTAAACACATTAAGCTAAACATGTGAAAGTTTCAAACTTTTTATTTATTATTTTTGTGTAGTTTTTCACTATTATAAATGAATGATTAGCCTTTATTTGTATGACTGCCTTTTTTTTTGTTTGAAACTAAATGAATCTATTTAAATATTTTTTAAAAAAAAAAACTAACAATAGCTTAATAGACATGTTATGTAATAAAAATACATTTGTTATTAAAAGTAATAATTATATTATGTAATTATGACAAATGTGATAAACCAACACCCTTTATCACCTTCTAAAAGATGACATATTTTCCAAGCCCTCCTGTAATTGCTTTTCTGTTCTTGCTAGCAACATACTTTTCAACTTAGTTTAAAGTTCTCACTCAGTATAATTTAGTTTTTGAAATTCATAATTTCTTTTTGCACTGCAACTAATTTATTTATTTTTTCCATCCATTCCATATGAGTTCTCTTTATATATAATATTCACTTGAAATATAGTTTAAGATTCAATTCATCTGATAATATGCCTAGCTCATATTAGCCTACTCATTGTCTTAACAATGTAAGAAACTACTTTTTTATTTTGTAACATATATTTTGCTTTTTATTATGCTTTAAAATTCAATCAAATATCTCTTTTTTGTGCTATGTGGTCCTGTAGTACTACAGTACTCTTTTATTAAGTATCAAAGTCATCAGACTATAAATACACAATTGTATAAAATGTTTATTAAAATCTTATTTTTCAAACACAAAGACAAACTTTTTTGAACATTATTTATTCCTAGCAAAATACTATTCTCTTTACTTTTATATATGCTCTCATAATTTTTTTTTATGTTTTCTTGGATAGTCTTCTCCATTTTATCACTTAATGATCTTCACTATATATATATATATATATATATATATATAGTTAAGATCATTATATAATAATGATAGTATATATATATATATATATATTGTAGCCCTTGGATTTGTCCAAGGCTCCATTTTTTTAAGTTAGCTATGAAAGAGAAGGTTCTATCCAAATTTTCCTCATAATATATGTATTTTTTTTTTCTGTGTAATAAGAAAATTTAAGCCAAGACAGAGTTTGAACCCATATTTATAAGGGATTGCATATGTTTGACTAGTGAGCAATCTAAAAATTTATTGTTAATGTGTTTATAACCAGAGGATTGTTTTATTTTAATTTATGGGTTAAATTGATATTAAAAAAATATTAGAAAAGCAATTTGTGTTTGTTGATGGGTTAACTGAGAAGAGGAAGATGTGTGACTATTGAAAACTACGTTAGGATAGTGATGATGAATAGTCATTATTTTATGCTAGGTTAGAAATAAATAATTTATGGAAGTAAATAAATAATAATATAGGTAGAATAGTTGTAATAGATAAAGATTAAGGCATTAAAAATCTAAGTTTAAAGAAAAGTATATACCTGCGACGTGTGTGTATATATAATTCAATTGTAGATCTTGATGGTACAATGTAAAATTAATAATCATTTCTTACATGATGTAAAGCAATTTTAAATAAGAAATTAAAATCTTTTAAATAAGTTTAATATTAGCAGTCAAATTTAATGTAAGTCTGAGTTTGAAACAGCTGCAATATATTGTGTTTCACTATTAAAGGGAAAAGTAAGATTATTTTAGTGTGTATTATCTTACTCAGTTAATTATCATTCCTTAAAATACACAGATCCTACTAAGGAATTTAAAGGGACCATTAATTTAGGCCATTAACGGTGAATGGTCAATTCTGGTCTGTCAAAGTGTAAAAAATTAATTGGCAATTAAATGTTAGATTGTAAAATTAATCTGTCTATTTGACTTGAAATTTATGCCTGGTTTTTCTGAAGGGGCAACAGGTTAGATTTAATTGAGAGGGGGGGGGATGTCAATTAATTATAGAGATAAAGGACGTCTCTATAAAAGCTGTGTTAAAAAAGAAAAGAGGAGGAGGAGAAGAAAGGGGACTTGCTTGTATTTTTAAGAACTTACCTGTAGCAGTTTTCCTTGATTGACTAAAAGAAAACTGTGTTATAAAATTGAAAATCATATTTATTATACTTTGTCTCTTCAGAATAATTCGACTAAATATAACAATGTATAGTGAGTAAATTTTAAGGGGGCACACACTTGGAACCTTCCAGAAGTTGGCTATTCAACAGATGTAATAAAAATTTAAACCGCAGAAGTTAAAACTTGAGTTTGATATCGTTTATATATATGCAAATAGTAAAATTTAAGACTCAAAAGTTTTAATGCATATATAAGTCAATTTAAATCTACAGAATGAAAGTAAAATTGGAAAAGGACAATCAAAAACAGACTGATATTGTGAAAAAGTTAAATGAAGGCTGTTTAACTGAAACTTGCAGAAAATTACAAAGTTTAAAGGTAATCTACTTAGATATGGAAATGAGGAACTCATTCAGCAAAATAGAAACTGTATATATGAGAGAAAAGGAATCGAACTCTATCAAAAGAACTTTTTACAACAAGGACTTTATATGCTCTCATAAACCGGTCAAGAAAAAAAAGGAAAAAAGGAGAAATCAGGAACCTGGAAGAACACCTGCTAAAAGACTTGTATAAGTATAATTTTTATTATTATTATTATTATGATCGCTTTTTATGTGTGTAGGACATTTAATATATATATATAAAAAAAAAAACGAATTTCTTTCTTTATAGTGTATATCACGTATAGCATTTTTTTTTTTAAAAAGAAAAAAAATTATTAATTCATGTAATCACTATTGCATTATTTTGGGGGTAGAAATTATTTTCATATGATTTTATATATGTTTATTTAAATGCTTTCGCTATTGTGGTTATTTGGGGTAGAACTGATATGCCTTATTTAAAATGCTTTACAAACAATGTTTTTTTTTTCCCCTCAATTTAAAAAAAAAAAAAGGGGGGGGGGAACAATTAAGAGATAGGGTTATTAGCATCAGAAGTTATTATCGAATGATTAGATTTATAAATGAATTGCTTGTTTATTGAGTATCATCATCATTTTTATTGTTTTTATAAAAGTGCCTGGAAATAGTTTTGAGAATTTTGTGCGCATTTCTTATTGCTTATTATTATTATTGTTATCATAGATTTAAGGCCAGAAACAAGCTGATTTATGCTTGGAAAATTTATGGGCTCATGTTCCAATACACTAATTTGCAAGAATATTAAAGTTGTGAAAGTTTTACTTGTATAATTTGACGTTTCGACCTGTGTGTGTGTGTGGATAGACAAAGATCTCCACAAATTCAGCGAAGTTTAACTCACTGAGATATATGCTATATTCAGAAAGTATTTGAACCCAGTGGAAGAGTTTTCCCACTTAAATATGCTCTACACCGTAAGAAGGTTTCTTGTTTTGATGGCCAGAGGTATTTGGCATACCTATGTTTTTTATATGACTAGCGATAAAAAAAATCCTAGCATATCTTAACCTTAGTGAAAAGGTTCTCTCTTATTCGGGTCACTGCCTGCCTCATATTAATATTGGATATTCCTTACGTGTGTATGAGAGGATAGCCATGATGAGCATTATTATAAGTATTGGATACCAGGTCGCAAACTCAACTTAATGTCTGAATGAATGCAGATAATGTATGTGCAATTGGTGTATTTGAATATTGTTTTTATAGATTGGATTTAGCATACGAGCCAGAAATAATTAGGTTAATAACTGTTAAGGGTTAAATAAAACGTACGAATGATTGGGCATAAGCAATGCGTATATAAATGTATTTAATAAATATTTACATGGCCAGCTGAGAACTTCGCTGGAAAGGTAGTATTGTTAAAATATTATTATGTTATAAGAACATGAACATAGAGAGTGCACTAGGATGATGTTTGAACTTAATGCCAATTTATTTGCAATAACTTAGTCTTACTATTATTAAGATATCTCTGTTGTAAAGATTAGGGCCAAATAATATTTAATCAGGATGATCGGATAAGATCAAGAAATTTGCAAGGGAATATTACCTTTAGATTTATTAAACAAAATTATCAAATTTAATTAAAAAAAGAAAAAATCGATTACGTATTTTCTAAAATATATCTGTAGTAAAAAGGGAAAGCATTGAAAACGGGAAGAAATTGGTATTTACTATATTTAAGGTAAAAAGAAAGTGTAGATATAATGTAATGTATATGTTTTTGTTTTTTTTGTATTGATTGAATTATAGTTTGTCAAATAAAATTTGTTATTTGTTTTAAATAAAAATTTGCGTGTGTCTCCATGTTTTTGTGGGTTATTATGATCTAGATATTTCCAATCCAATCATACATCAATATCATATTAGTAATATTTGAATTATCATGTACGTAATTAATATTTAGTAAAATTATTTAAAAGGTTAATTTAAATGCATAAAATTACCAAATAATTTAATATTGTTTAAATATAAATCGAGAATAGAGATAGTATTGAGTGATAGCGAGTGCAGAGGGTGGGCATAAAATCCTTTCCCCATCCGTTGTATTCAAACCTCTCTAGATGCATTTTATTTTATATGGTGTTATTATAATTGCGACTATGTTTTATGATGTGTTTATAAAGATTTAATAAGCTTAAATATTCCAGCTTTAATGTAAATTGATATTAGATTGCATTAAAGACAACCGAGATCACCTTGGAGGCGATCAAGAGAGGAATGTTTATCACCAATAACCCATCGCAGCTTATTCGATCTCCACACCTCATTGTTCGAAAAACCCTGAGAAGAGATTAGAATGAGAGGAGATGAACTAGCAAGATGTAAATTTTGATGATAAGATAAATAATAGTGTAATAGACATATGGACGTGAAATTGATGAAGGGATGGATCAGGAAGGTAGAGATGAATATAGAACTTTATAATTAGAATAAAATTTAATTGTGGCTTTAATCATAGTGAATGAGGAATATGCTGAGAATAACCTGGAATTCTTAAAGATATTAGTACTGTCAATTTTAATGCGTTCTCAGTGGTCTTTAAATCGATTGTGTATCAACCCATTCACGAAATATTATTATTAAGAGTATTGAATTGAGATTTCACCTCTATATTTTATTGGAGCTGCAATTTGGCGCCCTGGCAAATAAGCTTATAAATGTTCTTTATCATCATCATCATCATCTCAGTAGGCCTCAGAAATAGTGTCAGCTGGGAATGATGAAGTATCCATCGATCCATTCTTAAAATGTTGTAATTGGCATGCAATTTATCTGCAAATGTGTAAATGCCATATAGTTTGAATATAATATAATTAATCCATAACGTGGATGTGCGATCATTTGAATAAAATTCTCATTGGTTATAATAAAGTTATAATTAGCTTAAACTATCCCATAATATATATGATATTTGGAAGCTCTCCCAATCGTTTAGTTATGTTTGAAATTCATTGGGGATGACCGATTGAGAGATTGCAAAATGCGTTTCATGTTACTTTAATAAGTTTATATAAAGTTAACAAAATAAAGAATAACTTTTCATTTGTTTGAATTGATTTTGTATAGTTACTATTGGCCTGTAACGCGGTCGCACAAAGGAGGTTAAATTTAATTTATACGTATGAAATATATTAGTCTATGCCTCATATTTAAGAAATTATCAGATTAAATCTATACTTAGAAATTATTTAATCTATACCTATTATACTAGAATATATATAATTGATGCATTGCCTATTTAATTGATACTTAAGAAATGCATCTGTCGTTAATTTATATTTTTAAGAAATCTTTATTTCTCTAAATTTTTATTTAGTTAGAAATGACCTTGACCCTTTTCATTTTTCTTTTAGATTTTTTGTTAGTTAGAAAATATATATATATACAATAATTTAATCCCTTTTCACTTTTTTAAATTTTCTAAAAGTATAAAGGTAAATTTCTAACTGTAAAAAATATTTTTTATAACTTCCCATAGAGAAACAGAACAAACACATTACTCTGTTATTTTAATTGCTGGCTGGTGAAAATTTGTATTATATTTACATTCTTGTTTTAAGCTCTAATTAAGAATAACCAGTCACTTATTTATTGACTAATATTTAATATTTTTCTGAATTGGCTATGATCTGGGTGTTTAGAAAAAAACCTCTAATACTAATTAAAATCCTGAAAAAAAGTTCAAATATGTCAGAATAAAATTCCAAAACCCAACTTGCAAGCAATTTAGAAGATGCATTGTGATTACAAATTAAAACCTTTCATTTATGTTTCCATAAATATTTACATTTAATTTTTCAGCATCTATATACTATTAAATTGTAACTTACTTTGTTTTCAAACATGCTTTAAACCCATCTCTCAGAATGTTTATTTTTATCTCTTCCATATTCTAAATAACTGAATTCCATCTTCATGGAAACCTACTCATCACACTAATGCATAAATTATTTTAAAACTATTATATCAAAAGATATTCAATAATAATTTATCATTGTTATACAGAATAAAAAAACAACAATGATTAAAATTACAAAAACAAGATTCATTAAAATGAATTTGATTTCCATATTTTGTATAAAGTGTAGATGATAATCATTTGATAAATACAGGCTTAGATCCATATATTTATCTTCAAATTGAGAATCAAGCAGGCATATAATTTAAATGTTTTCACAAGATTAATTCATAACAATAATTAGTAACAGCAAACTATTCTTTAAAGGTGAAAAGTGATATCTATTTATATTGATAGATAGATGGATAGATCAATTAATTAGACAGATTAGTTAAATAAATAAATATATTATTTAGATAGAAATAGGCAGGCAAGTATGCAGACAGACATGTAGATAGGTTGGCAAGAAGGCAGGTACATATACAGGTAGACAAGTAGATAGGTAGACCAACAGACAGACAAATATATAAATAGATAAATAGAGAGGTAGGTAGGTAGAAAGAGAGGTAGGTAGGTGGTTAAGTGAGTAGATGGGTGGGTAAGTGAGCAGTTGGGTAGGTAGGAAGGGAGAGCAGGTAAGTGGTGAGTAGGTGGGTAGGTAGGTAGCTAGGTAGATAAATAGGTGGGTGGGTAGGTGGGTAGAGAGGTAGGCAGGTGGATAGGGTGCAGGAATTCAGGCTAGTGCATATTATGAAAAATATTAGCTGGTTGCACAAACCTTTTTTGGATTCCCTATAAAATTTTATTAGGAAAAATTGTACATTGAAATAAAATGTGCATTTTACATTTATGTAAAATTGTAATATATTAATATCAAGAATTTTCATATTTATTTGGACATTCAATAGTTAGAACTAATATTTATTACAATACAGAATAAATAAATGAGTTTATAACTGACAATTAGTTTTTATAGTTTTTTATTATGACATAACATAGTGCAAATACAGCAAATCAAATGTTTTTATTTTTTATTTTATAAAACATACTTTCAAGATTTAAACAGTGAATAAACAATTTTTTAGTTATATCTTCAAATTGTGTTATTTCAGCTTCTTTATTTTCTATAGAAAATATTGCTAAAAAATTGTCTTTTGGTAACATCATAGATCTGAGGTATGTTTTGAGTAATTTTAATTTTCTAAATAAATATCCTGCACTGGTTGCACTTATCAGATGTATTAAATAAATTTCTAAATGACATGAAAATATTGAGAAAAATTCATTATAATTATTTTTCATTATAAATTTATGCTAATCTAACAGTTTAATTCTGAATAAACATTTTTCTTCTATTATATTTTTTATTAAAAAGTCTTAATTTATAAATTCATTGTTTTCATTTAAAACCATCTGAAGATTTTTCATAAAACTTATTCACATAGATCATTTAACGAAATATTGTATAAATGTATACAATTTCTAAAAATTAAATCTTTTCTTTGTTTGACAAATCAAAGTGTCTATCAATGGGTAAAACCACAAAATCTTATAATTTGTCATAGAATTGATTTGAATTTTGCCAATATCCATTTAATCAAAAAATGCTTCTCTTTATGAAAATGATAGGTAGGAAACTCTGTACTTTCATCTAGTCTTTGAACAATTTTTCTAGCCTCTTTTAATAATCTTTTGAATTCAATATTTCTTATGATTTGGTGTAGAATTTCTACTAATTTAATAAATGAAAAGGTGGACTCTAACATTATACCTTTATTCTGCAGAGTAAAGTTTAGTTTATTTATTTTAAAAATAAATTTATTTCATTATAAATTTTGTACAATATCAAGTTATGTTATAATGTTTACTTTATTTATTGCACCTAAAATATTATGCCAAATAAAAAGTGAAATAACCAAGAAAACTTTTATATTTTCTAATATACTATTTGCTTCAAAAACAATTGAAAAATCAGATAATATGTTACTAAGTACATTTAAGACAGAAATAATTTATTTCATTTGAAAATGTAAAGCTTTCCCCAAATTAAATAAATTGTGCTTCATTTCTGGTGATACTTAATTGGTTTATTTTCTTTGTATACATTTTATAATGCTTTCCAATACTTTGGTAAACCGGAAAACAGAGTAAATTATCTTTGCATAATTATAAAATGTTTTTCTATATCTATAATACAGGCTGTGCATCACAAAGACATAAATTAAAATTGTGAGCTAGGTAAGGTATATAAAATATATATTTGATTCCTTTTTTTATTCTAGTTTCTAGTTCATTATTTTTTCATGTTAGCACATTGGTGTAGGATTGTCCTCTGCCATCTATAATATCTATGTAGGATAATTTTAAAATATTTAATCTGGGGTGATTTAAAAAATGTAACAGTAAATCTTATAATCTCTCACCAGTTGAATCATCTGGTTTTAAAAATGCAATAAATGATTCTTTTATGTTTAATTATTTTTTATGCAACACTGTTAACATATTTTAAGATAATGTCAGTTTGTTTTATATGAAATAGATCTAGTGTACAATCCATTTGAATATTATAATATTTGATAGTCTTCAGACTTTTTTAATGTTTTTCATTATTTGTGTAAACATCAGATTTACAAAACAAGCTTTAGGACTGATATGACAAATCATATACTACTCACTGGTTATTATCTTGAATTTTTTTAGTATTTTATTAACACTATCACATTTGCTTAATAATTGAATCAAAGCAAAGAAATGTTTATTATTTGAACTTGCAATTGTTTCATTATCAATCTTAAATGCTTAACTACATTTGCTTAAAAATAATATATATATATATATATATATATTATATTAAAAATAATATATATATATATATATATATATATATACAATATGTCCAAAAACTTTTCTAATACTGTTGTTGCTCAGTTTAAAAAATAATTACATCAAATTGACAATAATTTGGTTGAAATTGAGTCTTTGAATTAATACTATCCATTATATATAACATTTGATGTGTATTTTTACTTTTTTATAAAAACACAATGAATCACTCGATTTTTTTCCAACTTTTATAATCAGTAACTGATGTTGATGTTGCATTTAAAAAATCAAATACCCCACAATAAAACAGTAAGCAATATATTTTTAGATATTGAATATAAAAATCAATTGCAGAGTGGCTTTAAACTTTTATAATAATAAACATTTGTAAAATTATATTCTTTATTATATTTTGCTCCATGCTTAACTAACTTTATTTTAATATTGCATAATATTGGTTTAGGCTGTTGTTTTGGGTTGTTCAAAAATAATTCAAACTTTTCTGTATTTCTGCAAAATTCTCTTCAGTGTTTAAAACTAATAACTTATCATTACTTTTTAGTATATTTTCAGTAACATTTTCAATTTCTGTATTTAAATTTTTTATTTCAGGAACAACATCATGGATAGTGCAACTCCATTATTGTAGGATTACATTATCATCTGAATCTAACATTTTTTCTCTCCATTATTTTTAATTTTCATTTTTTTAAACCTTTTTTTAATTTAGAAAGTTTCTGCTTTTTTTGTATCTGATAAATATATTCTTTCCAGTTACAATTTATCCTAAATAGTTGAAATTTTATTACTCCTTTTTAAAATTTTTTTCATATTCAAAAATCATTATTTTATTAAACAATACTGCACAAAATTGCACTTAGTTTCTATTTTTATATATAGTAGAACTAAATTATAACTTTTTACTTGCAAAAATAATACCATAACCAACAATAAAAAGAAAACATGTATCAATATTTGGAATTATATAATTTGCCTAAATTGTTTTCATATTCTGATTATTAATAATTAAATGATAAACGAACAAATGTTTGAAACTATGTTCCATAAAGTATCTCTTTGCTCTAAGTTAAAAAATGGATATGTAATGCTAATAAATTATTAAGGACAAGTGATAATATTAATAGTTAAAGTAATAAAACATTATGTAGGTTCAAGTGGGTCCTAGAATATTTTTTATTTAAATATATAGACACAACATGAAGAGATCAATTAAAATATTTATTTAAAGCTATATAATTTATTTATTAATGCCATACATGTGTGTGCATACTATATTACTGCATATTTTTATGTTTTCTAAAACAGGATTTTTTTTTTTGTAAAATAAAAAAAAATACAAAATTATTTAAGCCTACAATTTTGAGGCCATATAAAACAGGAATGCATGTACATTGCACACCCTGCATCCTCTAATTGACCAGCCCAGACGTCTATAAAAATAAAAGTAATAAATAAAAGAAATGATATTTAATAAATAGTTTGCTGAATCAGATTAAATAAGATTATGTCTAAGAAAATGTTATGATTATTTAATAATTGTTTATGAAAAAACAAAAAAATACACAAAAAACTATTTACAGTGATCAAATCTGGAAGATGATTATAGAAAAAAAAAAGTACCAAAGTTTAAAACAATATTTATAATGTAAAGCACGGTGAAATAAATTATATATTAAAATATATTGTGCATATGTAAATAGTGTTAATAAAAGGGAAATAAAGCTAAAATATGCTTTATTTTTTAAAAAAATTGATATACTGATTACTATTTATAATTCAGTTAATTAGTTTTAAGAAATATTATAAATGACTCACAATTGTTAATATGAATGTAAAAAAAATAAACATATATATTATTAGAAAACAAATTGTTTATTTTATGTCCATGATTATGAATATGCAATAATCTATTATGACATAGTGAATAGTTAAAATTAATGAGAGGTACATTATAACTAAATAGAAAATACTTCTTTTAATAGCTTATTCTTTTATATATTATTTATTAAAGAACTATTAGTGTGCTATAATAATTTTGTCAGGAAATAACAAACTATCTTCTTTTTTTTCGATCGTATTTTTACTTAAATTTCTCTGTAATAAAAATTTTAAAAAAGCAAATAAAAATGAAAAACTGTCTCAAATTTCCTCTTTACCAAAATCCAACTATAGGATAACACAATAACATTTTATTAAACCATAAGATAACTCATGTTCATTATCATTATAAATTATAAAATTCACCAAATTAGAAATAATTTGTATGTATTATCAAAATATTTTTGTTTTATATAATATTGTTTCATGTGATCTATGTAAAAAAATATTATGAAAAATATAGCTAATAAAAAAACTGCTTTTAAAACAAGGCAAGTATTATAAGTGACTCAGAAACCCAACTTTGAAAATTCGAATATATGTTTTTATAAATTAACAAATATGTAAATAATTTAATTGCAAATAAATGATATAGTTTATCTAATAATCACGACTATAAGATGATCAACTCAGAGTAAAAAAAAAACAATTTCAAAATAATTATCACGTAATTGCCTTGATCTAATTATTTATTAACTTTTCAAAAATTTTTAAAACTTCCATACATATTTTTCATGATTTCATTCCTTTATTTCACACTACTGTCAATAATTAAATATATTGAGATGCTTTGCCTATCTCAATATTAATTTATGTATTGTTTGGCTACGCAATCATGATTTTAATTTTGGGATTTTTTTTCAAGTTGTGTTTTTGGTGAGTGTGGTATTATGTATATATGCGCACACACTAATAGGGAGACGGTTTTAAAGTTAGCTTAGTCTATTTCACTGCAACAATTTTTTTTAAAAAAAACTGAACTTTGTAATTAAATTTATTATCTTTTCTGTAACATATTTTTTTTATAATCCAGAAACAATGCTTAATCTGTAAAAATATATGTTTATATATTGGACTATTTTTATCATCTAATACAAAGTATTGAATGTCTTTAAAAGAATGTAGCTTTATTTACATTTTCAAAATACATTAATCTGCTACTAATAGCACAAGGTTAGTATATGCGCATTTCAAGAGTTTCTCCTCTCCTCTCTTCTTCAGGTGTTGCTTGCCTGACAGGTGACAGTACTATAATGGAATTGAATCTGTATTCTTAGATTCTTGAATATTGAATTATAAGGCAATACACTAACCAACTGGGTCCATCCAGCCAAAGGCAACAGTCAATAGAAATGTTATATACTTATCAATAATATTCCTCCACATTTCTCCACTCTTTCCTAAGAGAAAAGTTGATTAATATTTTTCATACATTATATATAATCATAAATAGATTGACTTAGGGAGTTATTCACCATTATCATGTGAAAAACTTCTTTGAATTTCTTCTTTGTATTTTTTCTCCATATCCAATATTTTTATATTTTCCCAGTGAACATTTGTTATTAGTATATACATGATCTGATACTTTAGAAACAGCTGTTTTCTCTCTTCTTATCAAAAGTTTGTGCTCTTGAAATTGCTTTTCAGTGGTGCAATAGATCTCACCAATATATATTCTTCCACATTTACATGGTATTTCATAAGACAGAGTTTTGCTTTTCAGCATTTCAAACTTAGGCTTTGTATATGTTATAATACCACAGAGTGTGGAATGTCTCTGGAAAGCTGTTTTGATA
This sequence comes from Epiperipatus broadwayi, assembly GCA_028023455.1. Classification (NCBI taxonomy): domain Eukaryota; kingdom Metazoa; phylum Onychophora; class Udeonychophora; order Euonychophora; family Peripatidae; genus Epiperipatus; species Epiperipatus broadwayi. Next base: position 745,261 of record JAQFVV010012667.1, on the reverse strand, counting down.
TTATACTGATTGCATATTTTTCTTAATTTGTCTGATATCTTTGGTATGTATGGATACCTTATAGTACCAATAATTTTTTCTTCTTTAGATGATTTTTTTGTTGTCTATTTAAGGTTCATTTTAATAATGGCTGATGAATAGCCCTATTTTGTAAGAGTTTGTACTACATAGATCTTTTCTTTTTCCAAATTTCTGGTTGCTAAACAAAATTATTTTTTTGTTCCATAGTGATAGTATAACTCTATGTCTTCTATTTCTGGTGTGATTGAATGTATATGCTAAGTATTTTTTTGTATGTGTGAGTTTTTTTTTTAACTGTGGTTTTGATTTTGCCATGAGAAAATTTTGTCACAATAATATATTAGAATCCAATTTTTGATCTTGTTCAGACTCTATTATGAATTTAATTAAATAGAATGTATTATTGACATGTTTACAGAAAGTTTGTATAGTGCTCCATTATGTGATTATACAACAAGTATATTCTCAATATCGTGAAGCCAAACATTAGGTGGATATGGTATCATCTTTATAACTGTGCTTTCAAGTTCTTCCATGTAAATATTGCTAATCAGGGTGAAAATAGTGAGGTCATAGCCTTTCCTTGATTTTGTTGGAAGAATTTTGTGTTGTATTGAAAATAAGTTGTTGTTATGCAGAATGTTATGATAGTATAATGAAATTATTAACATTCTGCATAACAACAACTTATTTTTAAGAAGAGTTCTAGTTTCTAAAGTATTACTATCATTTAGTCTTTTTTTTAACAGTAGACAGTGTTTCTTCACATGGTACATTTGTGAATAAACTTTCCACTTTAAAGCTCAATAGTATAAAAGTTCTTACAATTTTCATATTTTTGATTAATTCTACACTACCTGACAAAAAATTGAGTCTTACATATCAAAAGACTAAATATTTGAGAAGAAAGTTCACACGACAACCCCTAAGTCAATCTAGTGTGACTATCTATAATGTATAAAAACTAATCAACTTTGATCATAGAAAAAAATGGAGAAATCAAGAAGAACCTTGTAGATAAGAATATGAAATTTCTACTTATTATTGTTTTGGCAGAATGGCTCCAGTTAGTTAGAGTATTACTTTAAAATTCAATATTCAAGAATCTAACAGTCCAAGTTTGATTCTCATGATATTACTGTCACTGGTCAGGCCAGCAATATCAGGCAATGACAGGAGAATAATATCTCTCAAAATATTATGCAAATACTAACCTGTACATTGCCATTACTAACAGTTGAATGTTAAATAAAGTTAAATTTTTCTAAAGATATTTAATATTTTATATTAGATGATGGAAATAATACAATAATTAAATACATTAAAAATATTACCATCACAATCCTTCAGAAAATTCACTAAGCATTAGGTATGGACCCAATACTATATCAAACTTTAAACATTATGGTAAATTATGTCTAAAGCTGGCCGAAATAGAAAATAATTTAATTTTATCATGTAAAAATACATTTGAAGGGATAATTCATAAAGGTTTGCAATGAAAATATCCAATTCTCTCCCAGAGAGCTGGGAAAATTACTCAGAAAACAAGTGAAGCACTGTTAAGAGAAAGAACAAATGCTTAAAGGTTTTCCAAGTATCAAACCTTCCATTCCATTAATAATGTAGAATGTTTTCTAATAAATAACATTATTGATGAAGACTTCACAAGAGTTTGTCAAGCAGTAAGTAAATTATATTTTTATATTATATGAAAATATAAAAGAATGCTAAAAGAAAAAAAAAACAAGAATGCTAAAAGAAAAAAAAAACTTGCAAACTACATGGGCATATTAAAAGTTGTAATGCATCAAATACTGCACGGGCTTCATATGCTAAAATCTCAGTTCTAAACATCTAACAAGTGCTTAAATTTCTGTTCTCAAAATATAATTAAATTTTGCCATCATACCATCTAATAACCTATTATTAGATATAATGGCAGCCACTGAGGATGTCACTCAAAAATTAATTTTAGAAGAAGCAGCAGAATTACACTGAAGAATAAAATGGACACTTAAGAAGCAACAAAAATTGAAGTTATCATATCCAATGATGAGAAGAAAGTAATTAAAGATCTCAGAGTATATAAATTTATAATCATCCTCAATTGTTATGGATACAACTGATTATAATAACAAAATACATGAACTCCTCACAGCAGAACATTAAACAATATGGCAAAAAATCATATGAAATACAGAAACAAAGTTACAAGCATTACTCAGAAAGCATTGCAGGATACTTCAGTGGTTCAGAAAGAAAGTAAACTAACATCATAATTCAGCAAAATTCTTCATATTTATGATCTACCTAAAATCCATAACGATCATGGTCCAATAAGACCTATTGTTAGTCCTAGAAATTCACCTTGCAAAAATGTGTCAAGCTTACTTCTCAATTTTTTAGTCCTTTGGCATATAACTCCTAGCCTTTTGTCAGGGATTTTAGATACTTGTAGAATTAATCAAGAAAATGAAAACTGAAACAATTGACATACACTATAGTGAACTTTGATGTGGAAAATTTATTCACAAATGTACCATATGAAGAATCATTGTCTATTGCAAAAATAAAGATTAAATGATAACCACTTATAAATCAGAACACTACTTTCTATTGATAATGGAATTAGTAAAATTCTGCATAACAACAACCTACTTTTAATACAACACAAAATTCTTCCAACAAAATCAAGGAATTGCTATGTGTTGACCATTATCATTGCTAATTAGCAATATTTACATGGATGAATTTAAAACCACATCTATAAAGATTACCCATATCCAACAAATGTTACCATCACTATGTTGATGAGATAATAGTTGTATGGCCACATTGTGGAGCACCACTACAATTTGCAAGAACAATATATCTCCTTCAATTAAAATTCACAAATAGAATCAGAACAAGAACAAAAATTGACATTCTTATTATGTAATTTTAAAAAAAATTGACATTCTTAGATGTTCTTGTGACAAGATTCTCTCATAGCAAAATCAAAACTACAGTTTACAGAAAACTCACACACACACACACACATACACACACATAAGAATACTTAGCACATATGTACAATCACACCAGAAATACAAAGCATAGAGTTATATTATCACTATAGAACAGAGCAAAAGATATATATTCAGAAACCAGCAATTTGAAAAGAGAAGAGATCTATATAATACAAACTCTTATGAAAAATGGTTATCCATCAGCTATTACTAAAAAATCCTTAAATAAACATCAAAAAAATCATCTAAATAGAAGACAAATTAAGGAAAGACTGCAATCAGTATAACATCAGGATAGCTTTTCAGAATCACACACACTATGAGGAATTCTAGCACCTGCAAAGGGTAAACTTCAAATAATGAAAAGCAAAAACTGCATCTATGAAGAACCATATGATTGTTGAAGTATGTATATTGCCAAGACAAGTCACTCCATTGAAAAGCAATTGCAAGAGCATAAACTGATAATGATGAGATAAAATAGATGTGTGTAAGGTAGTAGACCATGTATGTACCAATAACATATGTTTAATGGGAAAATACAAAATTATTGGACAGGGAGGAAAGGTACAAGAAGAAAATTCAAAGAAGCTGCTCACATGATAATAGTCAATAGCTCCGTAAGCCAATCTAGTGTAATTAAATATAATGTATGAAAACCACTAATCAACTTTGCTCTTAGAAAAGAGTGGTGAAATAAAAAGGAGCCTTATAGATAAGTATATAAAATTTCTACTGACTGTTGCCTTGGGTAGGATGGCTCTAATTGGTGAGAGCATTATCCTAAAATTCAATATTCAAAAATCTAAGGGTCCATGATTGATTCCCATGCTAGTACTGCCACTGGTCAGGCCAGCAACACCTGAAAAAAAAGAATAACATGTCTAAAAATGTTGTGCATATCCTAACCTGTGTGCTATTACTATCAATAGAATGTACTTTGAAAATTTAAATGAAGTTAATTTTTTCTAAAGACATTCAATACTTTATATTGGATGATGGAAATAGTGTAATATATAAATAAATCTAAAATACCATCATCACAAACCTTCAGAAAAACATTTATCTGTAAACAATTTTTATTTTATTTTAATCAGTTCATTCTAATTAAAATTTTAACAAGACTATAGTTTTATATGACTACTTGATCAGCACAACACCAGTACATATACAACTAAGACCAACCCAAATGTATGACCAATCCACATCCAGCTACCCCTTTGAGTGAACATTTGCCATCATGGCAGAATGCAACAATGTGTAAACTGAAAGAGGCCTTGTGTAACGTGAGAAGTAAGAACACAATAAGAAACACTCCAGAATTCCTTTCTAAAAAATGGTATACTTAAATAAATAATTAGCCATTCAATTATGATAATCATCCATTCATGTTTGTTTTATAAACCCAGAAATCTTCTCCCATCTCAGTTGTCATCACTATGACTAATATAACTTAGTCAAAAGTACCCTAGGCAAAAATTACTAACTTCCCAGACTTTAAGCTTATCTTGAGCACATTTTTGCATATATTTTTACACATTGCATTCCTCAAGACAGCAACATTTTCAGCATTATAATTTTATTTCCATGAAGTATTGTTGTCTGTAAAATTTTTCATTAATGTAATTAAATTTGGAATTTTGTACTTAATTATAATGCTGGATTATGTGAGTAAAAATATTTTAATCATTGGTTTGCTGACTATGGAGATTCCATGAATCACAGAGTGGGTAAACAGTAAATGGTGGGTTATATAAAAAACAGCAAAAAAATCATTTAACTACTTCTGCTTAATTTAACTGATTTTGCTTACTTCTTTAGATTCTGCTTAAAATTATTTTACTGTTTTTACTGATATCTTGTGTTTTGATCCTGCCATATTTACATGTGACCATCTTGACAATGAACACTGAACTTTCTCCAGTGACCATATTAGAATTTAAGTGCAACTGTTACCCAAATGAATGAACTCCATTTCCCAGAATAAAGCTATAACCAGAATTTGTAACTTCAGTCTGCCAACTCACCAATAAAGCCAACTGCCAATATTCTAGAACCCTACATATCAACATACTTCTTATCAATCAAGAAACAAAAGAAGACTTCATATATTATATTGACATGCCAAGCACACACATACAGTTATATAATACAAGTACAGAAATTAAGAGCTCTATATACACATCACTAAAGACTGAAATAAAACTTTTACATGAACTGTTCTGTAGAGATACTAGTAAGATAATGAGTGATAGACATAATGATATAATTTTTTTTATATTTAAATTTTATTGACACTAATTTTATTTGTTTTATAGATTTTATTCTTTAACAGTTGTGTTATTTATTATGAGTATAACCATCTAAGTATGTTTTAGATAAACCCTTTAATTTGACAGTTGATAATTAAGTTTAATAAACCCACAATTGTTTCTAGAATTATTTTATTTCCCTCTTTTGGAATTAATTTATTTCCCTCTTAAAGTAAACAGATCCCCCCCTCCAATTTTGTGATTGTTTTAAAAATGAAGATTTTTATATCAAAAGTTTAAAAAAAAAAAAGAATTTTTGTAAGTTATAAAAAAGAATATCTGAATTATTATTTTTTTTAAAATACATATTTTAATTAATAATACTTTAGAACTTGACACATTCATTCTTACTTGATGTTTATGGATGTGTGTATAATAATTTTATATAAGCATTAACTGTTTAAATTATTAGCAGTTTTCATTTCTTGTGATTTATTTCATGCATAGCTGAAAAAAATTTGGCTTGTGGTTGTGCATGTGTATAAGTGATCACTTTATAGCTAACACATGAATGTTTATTTATGTATTTAGCCCTGCTATTTATTTCTATGTTTACTTCTAGATGTAGGCAGATTTTAATCTTGCATTGGGATAGCTATTTCCTGCCTATGCTAATTTCTATATATTTTAACTGCTCTAACTTATGCTTATTTTTTGCTTCAAATTAGTGATCATTTTGATGTTTGCCTTGAGTGAAATATTTCTTCCCAGTCTCCCAGATCTTTATTCAATTTTATTAATTGACACAATTTACTTATGGACCTTTTTTATTATTTTTTATCATACATTTCATTTTCTGGCCTGGGACTTGCACTACAAATGAACTTTATTAATAAAATCTGCTTGTATGAGCTTGACTACTAATTAAATATGCTGATGTTTAATGATAAATTAATGCTATTGCATAAATATGTGGTGCACACAACTGAGATTATTGAGTATATGTAACATTTTATTATAATAATATTCAATTATGTTAATGAAATAAATGTTAATTTGAGGAAAAGAATAAAGGGATAATAGAGTCAATCAACTATCAGGTACATTAACTAGTCCTTTAAAAAGAGTTATACTCAATTTTAATATAAGATTTAGCTAACTATAGTTCAAATCCATCCATTAATGCAACCTTTTTATTTTTATTTCATTATTAATACAAGTTCTTGTCAATTGCTAGATTTGTCTGGCATATTGTTACTGTTGTCTGCCCTGCAAATTGTTTATTAGATAAGAATATCTGCCCCCCATGATCTAGCAACAATAATTGATTTATATATGATGGTACAGCATGGTAGTAAATATCCATATCAACAAATTATAGATATTCTAGACTAGAAGTCTAGTGGCACTCTCTTTTCAAAGATATTGTGTACAGGTTATTCAGTATAATATATAATTTTAAGCTCAATATTTAAAAAAATAAAAGTTTATAAGACATCTAAAAAAAATAAAAGTATAAATTATCTTGTAGTTAGCATTCAACAAGTTAAATATTTATAATATCCAAATAATAATATGACTTTCAAAAAGATGTTGAATGTAAGCACTTTTTATTATGTAATATGAGTCTAATAATATACCAGCAGCTATATATTTTAGTGACCTCAATTATCATAGGTATTCATAACCTTAAATTTCAAACATTTTATTTACACTTTTTTAAGAAAGGATGACATAGTGGAGCATCTTTTACAGTTGAGTTATTAGACTGCTCACACCCCTAAAATATTTAAAATGGTATACACTATCACTAATTTCTCTGATTATTTATAATATCTGCATTAAGAATACTGCTCTACTCTATAGCCATAATCATATACTACCTTGTGATTACTCATGAATTCTGATATTCAAGTATCACACATTGGCAAATTATCTCACTAATAAAAGACAAAATCTAAAATCTAGATTAGAAATATGGTTGGCCTTACCAAGAAGTACCCATTAAAACACATTCCCACATGAGTAGAGTGATCTAATATGAAATGCTACCTTTAATAATGATTTTAAATTTAAGCTAGAGATTCACAAATTACATACGACTTCAATTTAAGCAGAATAAAAATTATAATAAACAATATATACATAATATCTATGAAATATTACAATTTTCAACAGTAAAATACTCTCATACAAGAAAGTTTGTTGCAAACATTTGTGCTAAATTGCTTATTCCCAAAGCAATTAAGAGGTTTTCATTAATAAAGGACCAATAGCTAGCTAGTGGTTGTCAATGACATGATATGTGTAGTTTTTTCTTATATGATAATAGTAATATTTTATGGCTTGCTGTTGTTAGTATGGATTATAGGGATGTCTGGTAAGGCTTCTGTTTGGTTTTAAAAAAAATTATAAAAATGTTTCTTTTTTATTAAGAATGAGAAAAATAAAACATATTTTGCATAATCTAATATTCATTTTTATTTCTTAACAAATTTAGAAATAGATATTTATTAAAAGATATTTAATGTAATTATAATAAATAATATAATTCATTTGTTTATATATAAATCATGTTTGGTTGATCAAAAATCTTTAGTGATATAGCATTTTAAATGCCTGATATTTTTATTGAAATTTTCTACTTTTTTGCCATTCTATTGACAAACTTGATATTTAGTACATCATAAACATTTGATAAAACTAAAGATTATAAATGCATCAATAATGTAAAAAAATATTTAAAAATATCAATTGTCTCTATAGATGATATACTAATCATTACACATGCAATGCAGCAATGTAAAGAATAATTAATTTTTTAGTTACTCGTAATGTTCAAATGCCATTAGACGTTGAGTTTTGATACAAAACCTTTTCACTCTCAAATATATCACTCTATCATTATACTAAACTACAGGGAAGTAAAAACCTAATTTCATGTACTATAAGTACATAATATAATTCTTTTCTTGCATGTGAATGCATGTACAGATATATAAATATGCACACATAGATGATACGGTTCGATTTGCTCATACTTTTTCTGAGAATAATTTTGAGATAACATATCTAACTAATCTGTGCGGCTTACAGTTGAAAAGGTTAAGTTATGATACATAATCATTCAAACAAAAAAAAATATTTAATTTTTTTTTTTTAAAAAAAGTTGCTTTGTAGGAATTAACATTTGAATTTTTCTAATTCTATCTTATTATTGCTTTGATGAATGTAAACCTGCATGATTAAAATAAATGATAAAAATAATATGCAATCCAGATTATTTAAGCATGTGATCTTTTTAGAATTATTAAAACAATAGAATAGTTATTATTTTATAATATTTAGTAGAAAAAAACATAAAATGTTAAAATTTAAATTTAAAAAAGTACATTAGTTTCCAAGGTTTTATTCAGATGAAGAAAAAAAGGTTTTTTTCCCACTTTTTTATATTTTAAAGTTACGATAATATTTAATCTACCACTGATTTACAACTGTGATTTCTATTTCTAGTTTTTATCAGTTTTAATAGAATATTGTGTGTGTATATATAATCAAAGGTTGGGGCCAGTAGAGAATCATTATCACTCCATTAAATGATACTTTTATTAAATCAAAATCTGTGAGACGAATAAGAAATTATTATACATTATCATCATTAATAAACCTACTCATAAACGTAGTAAAACAACTACATTGTATATATATATATATATATGGTTACTTACTGAAAATGAACATATTTTCTATACTTCTGTTTGTGACTCTTCTGTATTGCTTTATTTTTTAGATAAATCACGTATCTAGATGATAAACTAAGTGAAGAATGATCAACGATTAGCTGTCATTATATAATGATTCGATGAGCATATTCTCATAGAATAATATAGTTTATTATTCCACGTATTTTAAAAGACGAAATAGTAGATTTGTAAAAGAATAATTTGATCATATATAATGAAGTAAAAAAAAATGAAGAAAAAATTGAAAATAACTTGGAAATCATTAATACTATGAATATGAGGGAAAGAAAACATAATATAAAGTTATCTGACATAGATGAAGTTGCAATATATTTTGATTTTTGACATAACCAGAAAATAATGAAAACAAAAAGAAAATGTATGACAGAAATAATAAGAGATTTAAAGAATCTAACAGTCCTATTCAAAACAAGAGCTGAAAATAAATATTAAAGCTTATAATAGTTATAAAATACTCTAGGAATTAGTAGTGTAAGTGAACACATTAATGTTTAGATAATAAAAATGAGTATGGCCTTAATTTAAATCATAAAATAAAAAATTAAATACATAAACTGAACACTGAGTACAATGATACAAGTGGATTACATTCATCAATCATTTCAGAGCAGCTAGAGAGTGGAGAATTTAATTTAGCATAGTGCATCTAGGCAAAGTAAATGATTGTTAAGATTATTTAAATATAATACTAAAAACATACATTTTAGGAAGCAAAAATCTCATAAATAGGTCTAAGCTTTGCCATGTATATGCATGAGTGTATGTGTACACATAATAGCCACTATATATATATATATATATATATATATATATATATATATATATATATATATATATATATATATATATATATATCTGATAAGGATTGCTTGAAATATTATAAAATAATGTCTTAGGTTTAATTAATTTTAAAATGATAATAATAACATTGTATACAATTAATATTTTAAAGCTTATAAAACAAATAAAAAACGGGTTAATTCTTGGATGCACACAACAATTTCATGTTCAAAGTGTTATCACTAAATATATATTTTAAACAAATGTATAGAATAAACTAACTTCATTACAAATTCTAAAACCAAAGGTAGGCTAAAAATAGCAGAATATTTCTTGCACATAGAAACCAACTTCATATGGAAAGTCTATAAAATACCTTAGCATAATAGCAAGGAATTTCTCAACCTTAACAACAACTTAATGACAGTAAGAAATATTACATTTGAAAGGATTGAAAACACAAAGGTTGTACATGAAACTCCAAGGAAGTAAAAGGGTAAAGGCTGACTGTCAGTACATAGAAACTGTTTATCAGAATTTTGAAAGAAAAAAGGAAAGGATGTTTAATATTTTTAGCTATGAATTTGTTTAAATTTAAATTAAAGCCTGTCACTATATGTATTATCACTTGTATATAAGTCATTCATAAATTGTAAAAAAAAAAAAAAAAACTAATGTAAACTTGTTTAAAATTACAGTTGAACTTTTAGTGCAGGAAATCTATTATATATATAGATCGGCTATTGCTATTTATTCATTGTTTATAATATGGTTTATGAGTTATTTATATATATATACTTTTTAAGCAATAAATTAATTCATATTTTATATATTTGAATTTCAAATAATATTTTAATTTTATACTTATACAATGAAATTCTCACATATGTTTATTTACGTTAATCTCTATTGAAAAATGAAACAATGTATTAATTAATTAATTAAACTTATCAGAATATGAGTTAGAAACTATAAACAATTTTTACTTGAGTATCAGAATAAGTTTGCACAAATATATGACGGACAAATGAATGATTTTTGAGATAAGTAAGCAGTTAATATTATTAGACAATGCGAATGACCTGAATTTACTATGAAGGAAATAGTTGGACTTTGAAATTTAAAATAGTGGAGTTTGGCCTGAAGATTTTTTAAGAAATAGAATGATTCCAATTGCTAAAAAAGAAAGCTGTTAACTGTGAAGAAAACAGAACAATAAGTTGGTTATCTCATGCTTCTAAAGTTTTATTGAGAATTTTAACTCAAATAATTTATGGGAACGTAGATTATTATATTGGACAGGAACAATTTGGTTTTCAGAGAAGTAAAAATACAAGAGATACCATTGGCATTGTTAGAAAAATTGCAGAGAGATATATTAAATGTTTTATGGATTTGGAAAAAGCGTTTGATAAGAGTAATCAGGAATAAACTTATGACCATCTTAATACATAAAAGAGTATTTTGGAAAGACGGAATATTGATTAGGAATATTTATACTGAGAAAATCGATAAGAATTACAATTGAGAATAATTATAGTGATGAAGTGAGTATAGAAAGAGGAATTAGGCAAAGATGTAGTATGTCACTTGTTCTTTTTAATATTTGCTTAGAAGACATGTTAAATAATTATTTATACTGTGAAGAAACAAATGTTGGATGTAGAATAATAAAATATATAAGACTTTCAGATGATATGACTCATTTCTGAGGATAAAAAATGTCTTCAGTATATGTTGAATAAGTTGGAACAAGGATATATGGAATATGGAATGAATATTAATGTTGAGAAGAACAAAGCATTTATAAATAGAGAGAAATGCAAAGAAACTGTAATTTAAAACCCATGATAATATACTTTGGCAGGTAATGAGATTTTGATATTTGTATCGTTGATTACGTGAGAATTGAAGATGAAGTTAAAAGAAGAATAGCATTGACAAAGAAGGCATTTATTAAGAGAAAAAAATATTTTGTGGACCAATGAAGAGAGAATTAAGAAAAAGAGTAATTACATGCTAAGTGGACAATAAATAATAAAATTACTAACAGATTGGAAGCCCTTGAGAGGTGAACATAGAGAAAAATGAAAAAATAAGTTGGATGAATAAAGTAACAAGTGAAGTAGTTTTAAAAAGAATAAATAAAAAAAGAAGATTGATTGAGGAAATCAAAAAGGAAAAGAAAAACTGGATTGACCTATATTAAGAAAAAATTATAGTTTAATGAAAGATTTTTTGGAGAAAATGATGAGTGGAAGCAATTGAAGAAAGGATGGAAAAGATTGACATTGGTGGATGGTATAAGAGATGGAAAGAGTTATGTGGAAATGAAGAGCTAGGAAATGAAAAGAATGGAATAAAAAATAGATGAATTGATGAGATAACTATTCTCTCTACCTGTCCATGGGACAGAATTCTATTAATGATAAATGTCCTAAAATTAAATAACTCATTGAAGTTCTTTCTTATACTTGGTAAATGATTAAATGCTGTTTATAATTATATGGAATTTTGTTATAAATTTATAGGACTTAAGTAATTCAAATGTGTGGATGTATTTGTTGTTTATTTATAGAAATATTGAATTTGACATATGGTTATATTTAATATTATTTTCACATATCATAAATATTAATAGCAGACATGAGTATTTTAAGTTATTAATAGTTTGCAATAAGAATTCCACTAAGAATCATGTTTTATATTGTGCTATTTTGAGTATATAATGCAATATGTTACTGCTGTTCCTATGCTAAATAATCATATGCATGTATCATGTTTATGTTGTTAATATATTATATATGTTACAAAGCAAATCTAATGTACGAAGATTGGTTTGCTACATATTTTATTGTATATGGACTTAATGAAATTTTATGGGCTTAATTATTTATATATACACTTAAATTGCAGATGGATTCATTGACAAATATGTATGAATGTTGTGACTTATTAATGACAAGAATACAAATCACATGTGCCTGGTCATAATTTAAATGTTGTTATAAACATAAATGTGTTTCCTCAGGCATGTCTCATCCTTATCTTTTTATAGAGAACACAGTGAGTGATATAGAATAATGAGTTAAAGATTATTGTTGATAGTAAAATAAATATTATTGCATATAATATGTATAATATTATAAATTGCTTTGCATGTATGGATCACAACATTATGTATACTAGATCATTGATTTTAAATCCCTGTTTAAAGATTTTAATCATGTATATATATATATATATATATATATATATATATTAATTTCTTTATTAATATATATATATATATATATATATATATATATTAATAAAGAAAGTGATACTGTGACTTCATGTCCATGTAAAACACTTAAATAATAATATTATAGAGATTATGGAGTGCATTAGCAATATTATCATGATGTAAAGTAACCTCATCTATGATAATGAAATTCAATCAAATGCTATCATGAGACAATATAACAAAATAGTTAAAAATAGTATTCTCTTAAAATGTTATGTTTTACAATAAAATATAAATCTAAGATATTTGATTTTGGAGTTTCTTAGGTTGCATCTTAGGAACTAATTCTATTTGCCAATTTCTTTCTTCTATCATTGGCACTGCTAAAGTGAGTAATCAATTTATCATTTTAAATATGGAGGTATTGAAATATGTTATTTGATTTACTTGATAATAAAATTATTTATTTGATTTATTTTTAATGAATATTAATTTATTTACATAGTATTTTTAAACATTTGGCATTAACTAGCATGTGCAAAGATTAAATATAATTAGATATTGATAGAACCTGGTGTTTCTTCCCTGATACAACTACTATTAAAGAAATATACTCATAATGTCAGAAGTTATTATGAGGAATCGGGATTAGACAACCTCCCAGGTAAATATCATAAGATTTATAGAGAGAATTTATTAGAATTTTTGTGTAAACATAATAACCATGTCACAAATCAAGAATTAAGGATATTAAGCCAAAAATGCTGCCTTGTGGTAGTTTGTGTATCTATCATCAATTCTTAGGCTGATCATAGTATTACATTATGTTGTGCTTAAAATGGATTACATAACAAAAATGCCATTTTTTCTTAAATGGTTTATATATATATATATATATATATATATATATATATATATATATATATATATATATATATATATATATATATATATATATATATATATACATATAAATCTTATCTGCCTATTGAAATTCAAATAAGTGCTTCCTTAACTTATCTGTAAAAGTAATGTAATTATAAATAAATAAAAGGCAAACTCAAAGACAGGGATAGACTGTTGATGCCTGAATGGTTGCATCAAGACACCTGGTCTCGATGCACCATCATGGATGCTGAATAAACCCCTAGGAAGTCACAATTCTGGAGTCCGGAAATGGTACTGATAATATATAGGATAATTCCATGTACTCAGAGACAATGTAATCAGAGAAAATATCATTACAAACAATGTAATCAAAAGTTATATCATGAATAAATTTACCTTTCTTTATATATAAAAAAATAGCAGCAATAATAACAATGACAATTAAATATGATCTCAAAATTAAAAATTAGTGCAGTATCATAAAAAAAAAATAAAGACTTTAATAAGTTTTAAAAAAAAGATAAGTTAAAACCCACATTACTGAAAATATGAAAAAAAAAAGTATTAATTAAATTAAAAACTACAGATATCTTACTTATTACTAAAATGATAATAAAACTCAAAGACTGTAGGTCAGTTTTTAAGTGACTACTAATTTTCAAACAGAACTCACTAAACAAAACAATGCTCATTTGAACTAAAGATAAATAGCAACAATAATTTATATTTTGCTAATTCAATTATTAAAACTAAAATACGATTTAATGTTAACTGAAAATAGGACAAATTAAATACAAATTATTCGAAATTTATAACAATCAAATACTATCATTTTATACATGTGGGGAAAAGTATAAATATTGAGTTCTCTGCCAAAGACAAAATAACAAAGCATATAGACTATTATAATTAAATGATATCACCAGAACACTGTTGACAATAAAATGAACTAGTTACATCATTAATAAAATTAAACCTAATCTTAAAACTTGTCTATATATTTTTTTCAGATCATCTAGTTGTGTTTAAAAATGTTCATGAACCATGATAAAACAATTTTGGCAGCACTAATTAGTGCCATAACTTTTTTCTGATAAAATAAATAGATAATGTAAATAATAACTCCATATACAAACTCTGAACTTGTTTAAAGTCATTAAACTTTGTTGTTATACTCTTAGATTATTTATATTCAAAATATAATATGTATTTCTACTAATTTTAAAATATTGCAAAACCTGACAGAAACAAAAGCAGATACAGTGGGGTTGCAACCTATAATATATTTTGTTATTAAAACAGGCAAAACTCACTATGTGTATTGCCACTCATTGCCAGCTAGAATAATCAATGGATGCCAGAAGGCTTGAACATAAAATTCTCATCTAGTGCCTATTCATCCAATATCCCCAGACTAGTTTAGGAACCTTAGATCTGAGAACATAGCACCTAAATCTTAGGATCTAATGCAATCCTCCAGCAGCCATCTTTTATCTCTACTTAACTACAAAACTATGAGTCTTAAATTGAAAATACCTTAATATTTTCAATCCAAGCTCATTAGTCTATATAGTCTTATAGATCTGAACTCAGTTCAGTACCCATACATTTTGGTGTCTTTGGTAATTTAATAACCATAGCCACAACTATCCCATTAGACAGGATTGGTTTTAAGGCAATAAACATCACACAAAATGGTGGTCATGTGATGTTTATTGGCTTAAATATATTTTGTTCCAAACCTTCCTCACATTATATATATATATATATATATATATTGTAACCATCCGCTTGCCCCTTCAACTACCCATCATGCCGAACCCGCTGCGGCACTCAAAATTGTAACCGTAAATTGTGTGGTCCCAACTACAGAAACGCAAATGCACTAAGAATCGTAACTTCTATCACTGATCAATTCCTGTTGCACATTGTCAGCTATTAAGAGCTGTATCCAAAAGCATATCATGCTATCTATTTTATGCACGAAAGACCA
Source organism: Epiperipatus broadwayi (assembly GCA_028023455.1). Classification (NCBI taxonomy): domain Eukaryota; kingdom Metazoa; phylum Onychophora; class Udeonychophora; order Euonychophora; family Peripatidae; genus Epiperipatus; species Epiperipatus broadwayi. The sequence continues at coordinate 729,326 of JAQFVV010012667.1, read as the reverse complement.
CAATCAACATCTGGGGCAACTTACCACAGACCAAACTAATGATCTAACCTAAACTTTTTATGATTTAATTTGATCGCAGCCAGGGTGTACCATGAAGAACTACCATAGTAGTATGATAAAATACATTAAACAAATTATAAGTGCAATGTTATTATTTTTTAAACCTTAATTTGCGATTTTTATTGTATGAGACCCGATGGCCGACCATGTACAAGATGGCATAATTTGTGGAATTACATAAGATTATGAAATTTTAAACCATCTATATGATTTCTAATACAAATGCTAGTCTAGGTAAAGCTTTGCAATAAATAAACATAAATACTTGGGTTCTTTTTTTTTATAGTTTACTATATTATTGAGACTCTTATTATATTGACAAATGACAATTTAAAAACGTTAAGTAAATATATTCAATCATGTTATTATTTGGTAAATCTGTTTACAAGTTTAATAATTAATTTATATTGTATACTAGAATCAACTACGCAAAGCCAAAATGATGGAAAAGGTAAATGGGATTTTATTGTACCTTACACATCATAAACTACCAAAGACGAAAGCATCTAAATGTTTTCTCAAAATATCAATAAACTCTTATATCATGTTGACGATAGTATGTACTTCAATGTATGCTCTATCCAAGGTTTATGATTTCTGATTTTACAAATGACACATAGCAACGGCACAGTAAGTTTAATTATAAATCAACTTTTATTTACAAAATTATGAATAATAAGTAATTAATTCCAATGTTATAATTAAAGACATAAATAAACAAATAAAATAAATAAATTATAATTCCATCGACTTTCTTCAATAACATCTCATAGGTACAGTTTTTAAGAACCTAATCATACCTTATATTTCAATTTGATACAATGAATATTGAGAAAATTATACTAAATTCAGCATCAACTCATGAAATATTTAACGTCATTTCCAGATTCAATAAATCCATACCGTAAACTTATAATAATATAATAAATAATATTATGTCTGTAGGATTTAGCTACAATGCAATCATTAAATAAAGTGATAATTTAAACTTACACTCCGGTAAATAATAATCAACCAACAGTTAATTATTATGAAGTAACTTGAATAGAATGTCCTGCTACAAGTTGATGATCTAACTTATAAATTATGCTTACAAATGAAAGAAGATGATTTAGCAGATTAACTAAAATACTTTGCCCAACTTATATCTATGAAGTAAAACATATTCCTGTGGATGTATTCATCTACACGGAGGAATTAAATAACACTAAACGTTTTGTGGATTTATACACCATCATAAAGCAATAAGTACAAGTACACCATTCCACGGATTAACCACCAGCGCAGGAATGAGTGTAAAATACAAAAATGGCAATAAAGTAATCTGCGGATTAACCACCAGCACAGATTAATGCCCTTTACATTCTAAAACAACATTACTATTTACTTCACATTAAAGTGCAAAATCATCCCCTCAGTTATTCTGACCATTCAGAATACACTAACACTTTAGCAAATGTGGGTTCTTGCATAATAAATGTTACGCTAATCAGGACAACTAATGTACTAACTTATCTTTCTTAAAATAAAACATGTGTAATATAATATAAGTAATATTAGTATAGGAATATAAATCTGGAAAGACTAACAAAATAACTCATAAAGATTGATACATCTCATGAATTCATTCAGTACTTTTTAAGCTTTTTCGTAAGTGCTATTCTCTTGAATAAATATTTTATTCAACCCCTATTAATTTAAACTTAATAAAATATAACTTATGAACTTCACATGCAAGTTCATATAACTATAAAATTAAAGTAATGCATTATTCATCAAATACATAAAATTTAACAGGTGTGTGTATGATATAAATTAAACGTATCGCATTTTATAGTTCAACACATGAATTAGAGCAGGTGTGTGTATCACAAATTGGATTATATAGCATTTTATAACTCCAAATATGATCCGTGGAATCCATGTACGATGTGTCGAACAACAAATACACGAAGCAATAGCTATAATTATAGTTAAATTCCATACATGCAATTTTATCCATTTGTATTAGTTATTATAATCACTATTAGATTGACGATTTTACGTGGCTCCATAAACATGAAACAATTTCAAAACATGACACGCAGAATTTAAATGAAAATGTTTCTCATAAGTTATTAATTTCTACATTTCTCTATTAAAATGTTCCAAGTTTATCACATCCATGCTAATATTTATTTATCCACGCTTAAATCTAGGAATACTAATTATAGCAATTAATTTAATCATTTCAAACTGATGTTAAAATTAGAAAATAGCTTTGATTAACTATTTTGAAGACGGTTTATTATCCAAATGTTAAACAAATTAACTAGCAAATATATGATTGGCATTGTAAAGTTAAATATCAATTAATACTATATTTTATTAGAATTAGAAACGGAAATATTAAGCTACGTTGACAACTTTAACATTTTACTTTAATTTAAACTTCTTTTTTAAAAAGCAAATTTTCATTTTCATAAAACTTCTGTAATTAAAATACTTATTTAATTTTTCCAAATTGTAGAATAATAAACATTTTAAAACATACCAACTCTTGCAATTAATTCTTTTAAACTGGGAAGCTTCGACATTTTAAAAATGTAATATTGGAAAATTGTTACCGGTGATTTGATCCACTTGGCCAGCCGACTTGAACAGACTTTTAAATTTAGAAATGCATCTTATAATTAAATACCACTGTGTTATTTTACGTTTATAGCAAATTTTGTGGTAATCCGTTTACTTATTAACTATTTTAAAATAAGCTTATCAAATTTACACCATTTGCCTTTACCATTTCTTTTCTTCCTCCCTCCAAAAGCAAATTATCAGATGATCTTCTCCTAAATTCGCGCTCTTTTCTTTTATTACATTGAGACGCATACGTAATTACTGTATTTATTTTTAATAACTAATTTTAATTGAACAAATGGTTTTTTAATTCAATGGAAATAATAATTTAAGATCATTTTAAATAAATAAAAATAAAATATTATTTTTAATAATATTCTACCAAATTTTAATGTGTTGTCAAATTTTTAAAAGTTAAACGTTTTGATATGAGTTAGTATATGGGAAGAAGCAAATTTAAATTTATTAAAATAATATAAGAGAGTAATCTGTTCAAAGTGCAAATCAAGCCAATCAAATCACCAAAAGAAGAAAGAGAAATTTTTATACTAGTTACATCAATTATTATATTTTATACTAAAATATATGGTTACAATATATATATATAATATCGAATAATATAAGTATAATAACAATATTCACTAGAATAAAAACTACAAAATTTTAAAAAATGCTTGTATAAAATTAAAGATTAAAATTCTTTGCTATAGCTAGCTTCAGTGTATTCCGCCATCTTAAGTAGCAATACGTTAATATTTAAATATTATCAAACTCTCACACCAATGACACAATGACACTGTTTATTCAAAACATTATCTGTACTATTTAAAAAATAGGACTCCTTAATTCTTCTTTTCCTCAAATCATTTTTCCATATGCAAAATAAAAACTCTATCAAAGCAGAATTCACCATTACAACTCACAGCATGTTCTGCAAAAAACAGATTTAAACCTATCTGCAGAACAACACAACTTATTATATAATAATTCATGCTCCCTAATCCTCTTTTTTAATGCACATTTGGTCTCCCTGATGTAACTGTAACCATAATGACATACCACTTTATATATAATATTACATTTGCTGCTGTTATCAATAGAATCTTTGCCATTAATAACCAATCTTCCAGTATTTGCAACCACTTTCAATGCAACATTAAAATCAGCAGATACCAATGATGTAATCTTATTACAAACAATATCCTTTACATAAGGCAATGCTATCCATTTTCTCTTTTCCATATTATCTCTTCTCCATCTGTTTCTATATCTATATAGTGCACATAAAATATTTGTCCTACTATATCCCACACCCAATAAATCATTCACATATCTTTCAATATTAATCATTTTATCACTCTGAAATTTACATAAAATATCATTTCTAAAAAGAAATGTTCTAAAACCAACCAATTTATAGGTAAGTGGAACATTTGAATTTGGAAGAACAACCCACTAATATATATATGGCACACCCCCAAAAAAGATATATATATATATATATATATATATATATATATATATATGATCATATATATATATATATAGCATAAAATAGCCCACATTTTGTTACTAAATATACATTAGAATAGAAATTATTGTTTATTGAACTGCATATGTATAGTACTTTTCATATATATATATATATATATATATATATAATGCAGTTATTATTAATAAATTGAGGGAACATATACATATTTCATGGAGAGTGTGGTCACTAATGCATTGACTGAAGCAATAAAAAATAAGATGTAAAAACATCTAACTATTGTATTTTTATTTTTAAAATAAAATACAGAGTAAAATATCTGACTTTTCTTGTTATTAAATATGCTCTGGGAAATATTCTTATTTTTTTAATAACTTTGTCACTTATAGAAACATAATAATTTAGTCTCTTTATCAAGAAATTACAATATTTCTAAGTATTTTAATATTGTTAAATCAATATTAACTTAAGTATTTTCTAAAATTTTATAAAACTTATAGTAATTACTCTTAGAAAATATTTTAATATGCACATTATATTTGGAAAGAATAATAAAAGAAAAATAAAATATGTGTTTTCAACATAAGCTAATTTTATTATTAATATATATATATATATATATATATATATATATATATATATATATATATATAATTGTACAGCAGTCACAGACAAAAAAATAGTTATTGGCATATTATAAAAATTATTTACCAGATTTACTTTTTTCAAAAAAAAATGTGAATGGATACAATACTCAATCAAAGAAAAATAACTACTGAACATTGTAAAATTTGTGAATTTTTAATGAATTTTTGTTGTTTATTTAAGTTTTTCTATTGATAACACATAATTAAAGTTATATTGCTTATATATCACTCTATTCATATAATCATATACATGTTAATGCAAAAATTTTCTTAAAAACTTTATTTTCTTATACTTTCGACTGTCCAGCAGTCTTTATCAGAGCTCTATCTTCTTCACTGCCTTAATTAAGTTTAATTAAGGCATTGACGAAGATAGAGCTCTGATGAAGACTGCTGGACAGTCGAAACTGTAAGAAAATAAAGAAGTTTTTAAGAAAATTTTTGCATCAACATGTATATGAATAGAGTGATATAAGCAATATATATGATTATATGAAATATGCAAAGAAAGTGAAGGAGAAAAATAAGAGAATATACTTCTGATAATTGAAGTTATGTAATCAAATGCAATGCAATTCATTGCTTCACTATATAATTGGATACACTAGGTAAAAAACAGTATTTTACTATCCTAAGAAGATTTTAAAGTACATATATATTATTTTAAAGACTTAGATCAAACAAATTATAAATGGTTTAGTTTCATTCTTTTAATAAATTACCTTTCCCATTTCTAAAAATAAATATTCTATTAAACATTTGGGAAACTGATCTTAAACTTAAAGCAAAAATATTATGAGGAGATCTACATGAGAATATTCCTGTCAAAATTACTTTTTTTAATTCACAATAAAAATATATAAATTTTTTGCTTTGTTGTGAAATAAAACTTATATAGTATCCAGATGTTCAAAATCCAGTTGTCCCTAAATAATAGTAGACATCCAAATATGAATATAAAAAAATCACTGTTATATTAAATGGGAATAAATTAAAGACAAATTCTAAACTGAATGAAAACATATATTACATCAAAAATTGAAAAAAAGAAAATAAACAATAATGAAAACCTTTTTAATATCCAGAAAAAAGTTGTGAAGATAAATAAAACATATGATATATGATTTTTATACACAAGTATCCTTAAGTGATTTAGATTCTAATTTATTTACAAAAATCTCTATACAAAATAACAGCAATGAATATAGAAATAATTTTTTTTTTTTGAAAAATTCTGAAAAAGTTAAAAACAATAAATGATAAATAAAACAAACTATAAAATGTCAATGGAGACATTATCTACTTTAAAATTATTATAAAATTTGCTCCACTTTGCTAGTACATTTATTATGGTCACAAACTAATTAATATAAATAATATCATGACTGTATTCATCTAAAATATGCAGTTACAATTTTTTTTATAATTCACTTTTTGAAATTCCAGCATGTTCAGGTTTTCAGTTTTTGATTTGTGACATTTAAAACTTTCATATATAGCATTCATGCACATATAGCTGTATCTGACTAGACTGATAAATATATGAAACTTGATTATCACCTAATGGTTTTCCAAAAATAAACTTCAAAATGATGAAAACTATATAAAATTCAGTAAACATTTGATGTGCATAATAAAAATTTTACTATGAAATAAAGCATACTCATCCTAATGTATAGAGTTGTTGCTACACACTCTTTTAAGTTTATAGTATAACACTTTCAGAAGGCTTTTGGAACATGTCAAAAATAAGAGACCACTGTTCTGTTCAACTTAATTAATAATACTGAATATTCAGGTCACATATAAAATATTCTACTATATTATAAATATCACTATAAAAGATTATAAAGCAATGCTTAAACAAGAGGGTTAAAGATTGTGCTTTTTAATGTCTGTATCAACAGCTTGTTAAGAGATGAGACTATATATGAAATTTAATTAGAAATTTTATTTGAAAAACAACAATATCTTTCAGAAGTGATCTCAAGGCTTTTAATCATCTTTTTCCATAAAAAATAATTATCCTTCATAGATCCTATTTATTATCAAATAGTTTCGAGCATCATAGAGGTGTAATTTTAATTTAAAATTTTTTCTAATCATCCAATTTTTATTTTCCAGGTATAGTACACAAAAATCCATTTCTATAATTTTAAATATGTGTTTGAAAAATGATGTTCATAAATATCTTTCTTGAAATTGATACAGTTAATAGATTGTTTAAAGTCTCCTACTACATAAAAAACAAAGTTACATGCATTTTAATTGCTCTAACAATGAGCCATAATAAAAAGAGTGCCTAAATATTATGGTAAAATTATTCATTTTTATCTATATTCTGACATAAATTAAGATTATTTAATTATCTGAATAAATAAATATATTTTGAATAAGATCAACATATTATTAAAATAAACCAGAATAAACATGTACTAAAAAGTGTTGTAGAAAATGTATGATTTGTTTCATCATGTTATCTTAATTAACTCTTTCACATATTCACATGTTTTAAGACAATATTATGGCTTTATCAATTAGCAGGTTTTGTAAATAGTTTTTCATTTTCAAAATAAAAAGTGAAAGTAAGCTTAGAGAAATATCTTAATTTTCTTCATATAAGTAGTTTATTATTAGATATGAATATAGATATAAAAATCTGGATAATTATGTAAGTCTTGTGAATATTTTTTCCAAATCTAAGGTGTTTAGTTATAATTAACTATGGAAAATGTTTATATGTTATATGTAAAATTTATTAGAAAAATAATTTTTGAATCAGGCATTATACTGTGAATGAGTGCTGCATGAGTTTTTCCAGCAGATAATAGACAATTGGCAAAATAATTTAGATATATCAATATAGACTGTATATAAGGAATATCAATCATATTAAGACATTCAGTGCCGTTAATTAGAGTCAAAAAGGAGCAATTGTTTATTTCAATTAACTTTATTCTTACTATCTTTTTTAATACATTTATTTTTTACTTATATTTATTTTTATACCATATTCAACACAAATTCAGTTATATTGATAAAAAGATATTTTCTTTCCTTTAGATTATTTTTTAACAAAATGTTTTACTTTTGTTTTTAACAAAACAGCAAATAAATAACAACCATATTTTAACTTTTCTATGTTTTTAAGACATACATGTTAAATAAAGATGAATATTTATCCTATTTACAAATAATGTATTTGCAAAGTTTTCTACATCTTCCCTTATAACATTATGTATGTATAATTGTTAAGGGTGTAAATATTGCACATACATAGAATAAAAATGTTTAACAGAACAAAAATATTTAAAAATTAAGAATAATAATAAATAATAAACAGTAGCAAATTTTTCAGGCAGTAGTACTACCCAGTCCATAGTAATCAATGTATGTTAGATAACCCCAAATTAGTTTCTACCTTGTGGCCCAACCTTGAAACTAAACTGGGGAGATTGGATGAGTAGGAAATAAATAGTGATTTTATACTGTCTTGAGAGTTTTCTGCTGTTTTAACAGCTAGAGTATGTGTAAGTAATAGTGATCATGTGACTTTTTCGTGGTTTATAACAATAATTAAATACTAACTTGATTAATACAATTATATTTGAGTAGTGATTAGCAAAAGACATATATAACTAATTTTAATGATAAAATATCACTTACTTTACCATCTTCTATAAGATTGGTAACCATAACTATTTTTGATACATTTTCTTGCCAACACATTCTCCAAAAATCATTAATAGTATCTTTATTTGGTCCTATAAAAATAAACAAATAAATAAATTAATATTAATAATATAATAAATGATATCAATGATCATTAAGAATTTGTTGTCATAAATAACAATCTCCCAATGATAACAACTTAATCTTTTATATCACTTCATAAGAGAATTCTTTAGCAGAAGACTTGCACGAGTCATAAAACTGAGATTTACCATCACTGAATGTATAATACATGTAATGTAGTTGATGGACTAATTATATTAAGAATAATTTTGTCAGTCTATGTGTACATATTTGTTTTCTTTTATATTATGAATCTGTTTAATCACATAAATTCAATATCAAAGCAAAGAGATGTTTTGACCATACAATAAAAGTATGTGGTCATCTGATCCATATTCAATTTTGAACATTTTATTATAATATTAATAAAAACTTTCTTAACTTTTAATAACTGTATTTTTCTTATTAAGTAATTAATTGACTTATATAACTGCCTGCATGATAAATATTTTTTTATGTTCAAAGTGCGCTACAGTATTTTACTTGATGTTACACAAAGAATATATAGATTGTGGGTCATTAGATTTAATATAATAAAACAAAGCCTTGGATTTAATATATATATATTTGTGTGTGTATTATAATAAAATAAATAACATCTGTAGTAAATTTACAAAATAAAAATGTTAATCAATAAAATCCTAAAAGACGTAAACAATTTTTTTTATTACATAGTCATAGTTAGCATTAACATTATATAATTAAGTTGAAAAATTATGACTCCCCCAATTTGACTAATTTTATATTCATTTCCTACCAGTGTAAGCGATTAAATTCCCTATTAATAGATAATGATTTTTTTTTGTTTTATGACGTTTTCTTCTGTTTTTGTAATATATATATATGAAATAAAAAATAAACTTGTGATTGTGCATTGTTTTTTTTTTCTCATATGTCAACGGGAAGCAAACCCGAGCCAGCAGCTTGGAAGGCAGCTATGTTAATCCCTAGTGCATTGTTTTATAATCCAACAATCCAGATTGCAGAATATCTTTAATTTTTATAATAAGTGAAGCTCATTAAATATATTTTATAAATATACAACATCAATCACTACTATACAAAGTTCTATAAAAGTACTTAATTTTGTAACTATTATCACTCCTCTGATTTTTATGTTTTTATATAATACAATTCATTTAAAACGTATTCTTCATCTATATGTATCACATAATTTTTGTTATGAAAATTGAATGATAATTCAATTTTGGGGGCTCACCTTTTTATTATGATTACGAAAATTTTAATAGCATTATGAATAAAATCAGTTTTATATCCTGTTTCAGAAAATCCTACATTTACCTAAAAAAAGTTCCCATTTCTATCACATGTAAGCATATGTATGCAATTTTTCATTGTCATGCAAAAAAAAAAAAACATTTAAAACTAACTACTTTGTGAATATTGCGAAAATAAAATCATGCTCTCATATTAATGTATCACCAAGATATAACTTAAATAATCAGACAATTGTAAATTATGCAAATCTAAATGTTTAATACATATTTTTCTATATTTTACTTTAAACTTTTGAAAAAATTTAATTTTTTTCATAAATAAATATGTGTTTAAAAATTAAAATCTTTTAGTAATTTAAAATGGATTATGGAAAAATAAAAATCAATTAAATATTTAGATTTGTGTATTATTCAACTGTGCATTTTTTAAGTTATAGAATATTAAAAAAACCAATAGGTGAATATACTTATCTTAGTTTAAAGTTCCTTTCATACATAAGTAGCTAGATTAAAATATTTTTATTGTAATATATATATATTGCAATCATAGTAACCAGCAATTTAAAGGCTACGTAACAGGATTAAAAGAAGAAAGTGTGTGTGTGTGTATGCAGTTGCACACAAGTATGTATATTACATATTAATAAAATACATACTAAATAAATGAAAAAAACGTTATTTTGAAATCGTGATCCCAAATTGTTTTGAAAAAAAAAATTCTAACCAACAAAATAAAGAAGGTAATTTGCATAATGCTATGCTAACAAGTTTATAGATAACTGCAGTGCAAGAAAGATCAACTGTTTCATTGTCCTGAAGAATATATGATAAAGAAACCCAAGTATGCAGTATAACGGTAAGTTTTGTGTTTTCCTGAAAGTTTGTGATGATAGTGTTCTGGTTGTATCTTTATATTGGACTATTTCCATCATCTTAATGTGAGTATTGAATGTCTTTAGAAAAATTTAACTTATTTGAAGTGCTATTATTAACAATTGAATGTATTTGGAATATTTGAATAAAGTTAAATTTTTCTAAAGACATTTAATACTCATATTTGAATAACAATTCGTGTCAATTGTTAATACAGAGTTTAATATAAATAAATAAAAACAAATATTATTTCCAAGCGCTTTCAACTCTTACGAGTCCTTATCAAGGCAGTGTAAACAATTCTATTTTCTCCTAGGTGATGAATCTAACATTTCTTTGTATTGGCCAGGAACAACTAATCGGAAAGCTGGTTAATTTTGAATTCATAGCACAAGATGAATTTTGTATAACATATGATTCTTTAATCTTGCGTTTTTTATCATGTGTTTCATTCATTAATATTGTAAAATCCTTTGGACTACATATATGGCCTGTATTTTTTTTGGTGAACATAAAAAGCTGAATAAACTGTATCATCTTCTCTTGCTCTATTATAAGTATATTTATGTTGTATTATAAGTATTTTTATATTATATACAGAAGTATTATTTATTTATTTATATACTCATATTTGATTATGGAAATAGTTCAATATAAAAATAAAAGTAAATAGTTTGTCTTCCTGCCAATTATAATTACAAATTTATAAAATTAAGCTATACATATGTTTTATAATAGATGTAAATCTTTTATTATGCGTGACTAAATAAAAGCAAATAACATATCGATTGAATACATATCGGTTGAATTATAAAGAGTTATAATTCCAACTGTTATAATCTGAAAAAACAAGGAAAAGAACTAAATTGACATAACTATAGTTATTGGAAGCTTGGTACATTAATATAAAGAATATATTTATCTAAAATTCGTTTTAATTTGTGAAATTCTGCTGAAAGGTAAGATGTTAGAAAACTAAAGTATTTTCTACTATCAAGGGGAAAAAAAACTAAATTTATAAAGACAAAAAAATAATTATGTTCAAATATTCAGCAAGAGTATATTTTATTTTATCTATAATTAGAATTATAAACGTGAACGAAAATAATTCCAAAGAATGTATTATGTGCGATGTTAATAAAAAGGAAAGCCAGAAAAGGTGAACAGTTTTGGAAGGAGAAAAAAAATACAATTTATATATATATGAGATAATGAAATGGAGAGAAAACAAATATATATATGAACTCTTTATTATCATTAATCACTAATAATTTTATGTAAGAAGTAATCTTGCTTTGAAATTTACATACTACAACTGCAGCAAGCTTACTTACACTTTGTTGAGTTAATAAATTATTTTTTGTTATTTATTAATCTAATTGTCTATTTGGTTTATATGGATGATTATATAATAACTTATACATACATGTGCTAGTTAAAACAAAAAAAAAATATTCACAGCTCTGAGAATATGCAAACCATTGAGTGGTATATTGATATGATATGGCCAAATAAAGAGAATTCATATTTGATGAGGGTTATTATCTAAACCAACTACAAGTAATCACTAACATTAGAAAAAGTTTGACACCTGATTAAAATAAATAAAATACTTGAGTGTGAAGATGCTAAAAAACCCATTATCATCATCATTATTGTGATGGAACAAATTAATGTTGGTTAAATCAAATAATATTTATAAACCTATTAACTATTTATTAACTCTTATGCTACACTAGGTTTACTGATATACTAATATATAATAGTTGTTAATATTATATAAACAATAATTATATGCAAATATACAAAAGGTTACATAATTCATTTAATTGATGCCAGTATAATGTTAAATATATAAAAGCTTATGATTGCAGCTAGCATTACATAATAATGGAACTCTAATGCAGGATATAAAATTTGGCTATATTTATAATATTATTAAAATTTTAAATATGGTAACATTTAATTTTCATAATAAAAATTATGTAAAATATATTTTAATATTACAAACTATGTTCCAGCTATTTTAAAAGATTAGTTAATAATACAAAAGATAGAATCTGTAAAATACAAAGAAATAATATTATAAATTGTTTTTATGGGACTTTCATATATTAGTTAATCATAATATGCACTTTATAAAACATTTTAATGATCATTGCATACCAGAATTAAAATACAAAAAGCAAAAGTTGTTATTAGGCAATTTGTTTTTCTAAAACATAAATCAATACACAATTATGAGTTTATTTTTGAATTTGATAGTGTTGGCATTATGATAGAAGAATAAAATTATATAGATTTAAAATGAAATAAGTTATATGATTTAAAAGAAGTTTAATCTATTTAAACTAGCAGGAAGTAAATGCAAGACTATATCAAGCTTGAGGTATTAAATTATTTTTTGATTTAATTATATTAAGTTGATAATAATTACAACAAAATAATCAAATGTACTTTTTTAATGGTTTTAAATTTTTTTTGACTAGTTTCAAATATTTATATAAGAAATAGAAACACAACCTATAGAAAAACATTTAAATGATTCCAGTTGTTGTTTCCCTAGATTTATTTACATAGTGAAGGTAGATATGTGGGATAGTCACCAGAATGCATTAATTAGTGAGTTTATCAGCATTTACATCTATGATTAACTACAGTTTTCATTTTTAGATATTAAATAATTCTTAAATTATTTGTGGGTTGGAGGTTTTCAAGGGAAGAGTGAATTCTCGTTCTCCTGTAAATTTATAACTACAGTAGACAAAAATTTAATTATAACTCAAACATTTTGAAAATTGTCATCAGCTGAGATAACAGGTGTTCACTAAAATAGGGGACACTAGTAATTGATGGCTTATGAATACAGGATACATTTAATGCAGATTTTTTATTTGGCTACCTACAGCTGAAAATTACATTGAAGTAAAGAAACATTGCAAGAATTAGGGAAATGATTAATACAAAAATGGCATATAATTGGACTTTCTGGTGTTAATAAAATGAAAAAAATGATTGATTTACAAAAAAAAAGAAGCTATAGATGTACAATGAGATTTATTACAAAAGAATGATGAAAGAATATTTATGATATATCAAACAGAATGGAAAGTTAATTATTTAATATAATCAAAGTTACAAATGTAGATATTTCAGGTTCATATTCCAACAAATTCTCTTGTAATGAAGAAAATTAAAAAACAAACTGCATTTGATCTAATCAAGCAAAATTTTAAAAGTAATGTGGAAAATTGTAATGCTAAAAATTAAAAATAGTTAAAAAGAAAAGTGCTATGTGTAAATTTAAATATTGAGAGAGAAATAAGATATATAGATTGGATATTCAGAAAGTAAGTCAAGTTTGTAATGTTCTAAATGGATTCACATATATATTAAAGTTAAAGAAAAAAATTAAAGAGTACAATATTAATAGTTGTTACCCCTCCTAGACTTCAGAAATATTCCCATGGATTTAAATTATAATTTGTAAATCATATAAAAATACTATCATTCTTCAAAAATGGGTCAGTCACCAAACAATGCAATAAAAATTAAACTGACATTCAACTAAAATTTTTTGCATTTACAATTAGTTCAAAAATGTAATAAGTCAGCATTTCATTTTGAAAAAAAGCAATATATCAATAAAAGAAGAATTCTGATATTTAAAAATAATTCATTTTATAAAACTGATGATCTGTAATTCTCTACAATGATTGCATACAATTTAATGATAAAATAAAAATATAATTGTGAAATGATAAAAAAAGTTATAAATGAGAAGAAATTTCATGAAGTATGTGGAAGAATTTTAAAAGAACTTTATGCACCATTACAATATCACATGACTTATTATGTGATTTGTGTGCTTACATATTACTATTCTAGTAAGATCATTTTTTTTCTTTTTTTCTTCTTTATGTCACTTATACTAAGCATTATATAGCAATAGTAGTTGCCAAATGACAGAGCATAATAAATCCATATCCTGTGCTTTCTGATCCAAAATCTCAGGCTTTAAAGAACTTATAGTGATAAAATACACTTAAACAGTGCAATATTTATAATTGTAACAATACTTTTTAAATTTCAAGTATTACAAATGAAGAGGTGTGACACACAATTAATTGATTAATAATAAAAAAAAAACTCCTGAAATGATGCAATTATTACAGCTAATTTTTAAAAAAATCACAATTTACTGGAGAATTGCAGCATTTTATATTATTACTGGTTACCTGTTTATTGAGCTCATTTAAGTCTGAAATATATTCAAAACCTGTTAATATTTTTTAAAAGATTTGTAAGTTCTAGTTTAGATTTGAAGCTGTAATTTTGCATTACATATCTTACATCTCTCTAATTGATGATCAATTTTTATGTTGAATCTCTTAAGAACATTTATAATATTGAAATATGTAATTGACATTACTTGATTAAATTCTACCATATCTTTTTTTTAAAACTTCTACATCCTTTTAGTTTTAGCATAATTCTCCAATGAAAAAATATATATATAGTTTATTTTTTTCCAATATTGATACCATAAATACCACAAATATTAGATTATGTACAGAAATCTAAATATGTAATATATTGACAACATTAATTTATTCAATTATTTTTATTTTATAATTCAATAGAAAAAACGACATAATTTATTTGCCTTTATTAAAAAGACCTGGTTTATAAATCATTTCAACCCAATATTTAAATAATTTTCTCTTTAAATATGAAGACTATATCATTATTTAAATTTATAATGAGGAAGACAGATATCACTTAATAAATAAGGTGTTCATCATCATCATCATCGACCATTATCAATCTGCTGCAAAATGAAGGTCTCACTAAGTTCAAACCATCTTCTTTGATTAGTTTCTCTTCTTCACATCACTCCTGCATACTTTTTTATTTCATCCATACATCTCACATGTGATCTCTTTCTGAGTCTTTTATAATCTCTTGGAATCCATCTTATGATTTCAATTGTCCATTTATTATCATCTCTTCTAGAAAAATGTCCAGCCCAACTCCACTTCAGTCTTTTAATTTTTTCAATGAAGTCAATAACACCTATTTGTTATCTTACCCATATATTGTGTTTTTGATCTCTTCTTGTTACTCCTAACATACATCCCTTCATAATTCTTTGAGTGGTCTGAATTCTCTATATTGCTCTTCTGTTAAGTGTCCAAGTCTCAGATCCATAAGTAAGAACTGGTAAATTACATTAATTAAAAACTTTCCTTTTCAAACACATAGGCATATTTTTTTTAGTATAAAGTTATTTATACCAAAAGCACTCCAAACGAGTTTAATTCTATGATTAATTTTATCCATTATGTTTCCATCTGTATTAATAATCTGACCAAGATATTTGTAGCGGTTAACTTCTTCTAACTCATCATAATCAATTTTAAGTATTACAAATGAATAGGCTCAACATACAATTAATTGATTAAGAATTAAAAAACTTTAGAAATGATGCAATTATTACAGAAAGGAGTTTGCTATTAACTGAAAGAAGACCCTTTGATTGCTCTTGGAGGCATTAAAGGAATCGAGCAGGGAAAATTCCTAATGTATACTCCATACATTCCTAACATTGAAGCTGTTATTACTATGTAATTAATAATATAGTATATGAACATGGATGGGGTGCTCACCAACATGCATTAGGCAGAGTGGTGAGTTTATTGGCCTTTTTACCTGTGAGTTTAAGATCAAGAAATACCATGATCTTTCTTCTCAGTTACCTCATAAGGCAGAATGAATGTATATGCAAATGATAAATATTTTTCCAATAGATATATACAATCATGGCAGACAAAAATAAATCATGGCCCTTATTCCTAGGAGGCTGTAAAGTCACCAACCAAGACAGCAGTTGGTGGTCAAAGGTGGAGGGTGCTAAGAATCCCCTGACTATGGACTCAGGCTACTATTTGATGATTTTTCTTTAGATACTTACAACTGCAGATCACTTTCAAGTGAAGAAAGATTGCAAGAATTAGAAGAACTGTCTTATATTAAATGGGACATTATTGGATTTTGTGAAGTTAGAAGAAAAGGTAAAGAGACAATTGATTTAAAACATGGATATGTACTCTGCTATAAAGGCACAACTATTGGAAATGGAAGTGGAGTAGGAATCATTATAAGTAAAAAGTGGAAGAAAAACATTTTAGAGATTTATTATGCATTGGACAGAATGGCAAGATTAGTTATGCAGCTTAATAGCAGATACCAAATGCAAATAATTCAGGTTTATACCCCAACAAGTTCTCATAATGATGACGTAGAAGATTTTTATATCTATATACAAAAAGGATTTTGATCAGAGTAAACAACATTTTAAAATGGTTATGAGAGACTTTAATGCTAGAATTTGTAAACAAATTAAAAATGAAAGTGCTGTAGGTAATTTTGGTTATGGTAATAGAAATGAGAAAAGTCGTAGATTTGTGGAGTTTGCAGAAAAATAAAAACTTTATATTATCCTTTAATTTTTGAGGAAAAATGTTAAAAAGAAATGGACATGGAAGCATCCAAATGAAGGTACAGCAGAATTGGATTATATTTTACCTAACAGAAAATACATATTTCAAGATTGTAATGTTCTTAATAAATTTAACACAGGAAGTAATCATCGATTAGTAAGATGTAATATATGTGTTACTGCAACATTAGAGAGACAAAAATTATTAAGAAAAACAGTATTATAGTTGATATTCCTAATCTTCAGAAATACTAATGAATTTAAATTAGAATTTACAAATTGGTTTTAAGAATTAGTAGATTTTGAACATGATTCAGATTGAAATGAAATTAATAAAAAATAACTGCTACACTTTTAACGACTGCAACAAAGATAGCTGGTAAAAAAAAGCAGTAATCAACCTTTAAAATTTTTACTGAGACTAGAAAATTTGTGAAGAAAAAAAGGAATATGGAGATATACAAAAATGATGCATTAAAAAAATTGAATCCCTTGAATTCTGTAAAATGGTGCAGAAAAGAGTTGAAAATGATATAAGAAAGTATAACTGTAAATTAACAAGGAAATCTGTAGAAGAGAATAAAAGTCTCAAGAGTATAAAATAACATTTTGGTATTTGGTAGAAAATTTATATCTGCAGTAAGGAAGAAAGATAGAACTATTACTAAAAAGAGAGATGACATCATAAAATGGGTAGAAGTTGTCTATCAAGAATTATATAGTTATAAAGAACAAGTATATCCTATATCTATTATATCTTCCAAATTGCCCAGAATTTTAAATGAAGGAGTGAGACATGCAATTAAATTTATGAAGAAAGAAAAGGCACCAGGTAATGATGGAATTATAATTGATATATTAAAAGAATCAGGTAAAGAAATTTAATTTTTTTTTAGCAAAGTTATATATCAAATGTATAAATGATAAAGATGTACCAGATAATTGGAAAAATGCAGTATTAATATTAATATTTTAAAAAGGTGATAAAGAAGATGTTAAAAATTACAGACCTATCAGCCTTTTATCAGTTTTATACAAAATTTTTACCAAGATAATTACAACTCATCTACAGAGAACATTAGATTTCCACCAACCAAGAGAACAAGCTGGATTTAAAAGTGGTTTTAGTACAGTAGATCATATCCTGGTACTGAGAGAAGTTATAGAAAGGACAAATGAATATGAATTACCATTATGTTTTGGATTTGTAGATTATGAAAATGCATTTGATTCTATAAACATTTCTTCAGTGATTAAAGCATTGGATCATCAATGTATAGATCCAGGATATTGTCATATTTTAAAGAACATTTATAAAAATGCAGCAGCAACAATTAAATTACATAATGATACCAGGAAAGTTAGCATTGAGAAGGGTGTAAGACAGTGTGATTCCAGATCTCCAAAACATTTTACTGCAGTGCCGCAAGAAGTATTTTGTGAATTAAAATGTGAATCTAGAGGAGTGAAAGTAAATGGAGATTATTTAAGTCATTTAGATTTTACAGACGATGTTGTTTTTGCAAATAATGCTTGAGAGCTGCAGGGGTTGTCAGATGAAAGTATGACTAAAGATACATGTTAAAAAGACTAAAGTAATGTTCAATGGATTTTTTCAAAATATGAAAATAAATAAGGTGTTAAAAAACACTTAATATAGATTTAGGTTATCTATTAATAGTTTTAGTTATAAGTAAATATTATCAATCACAATATTATTTAATCATTTACATTTTTTTTTATATTTAACAAAAACTTTATTTCTATTAAAGCATAAATATTTAATATATTTGCTTTGAGAGCAAAAAAAGGCTTATTGCTGAAACTACTAGAACAGTTTAATGTTTCAATTTGTCTTCCTTTAAGGGATGATTAAAGATGAACAGTGAAAAAAATAATAAAAATGAATAAATGGATACTAAATCATATTGGACCTAAACTGTATTTTGTTTTGCATAAATGACTGGTTCTAACAATCTTAATCTATTAAAATGTTTAGAAAAGTTAGCAGTGAAAAAAATGATTTGAAAGAAAAATAATGAACTTCATCATCATAAATTGAAAAGTATCATTAAGAAACTTGAAACTAAATAACTAACATATTATTCTGGAGAAATGCCTTTTATATTATTTTTTAACAATCATTTTATTTATTATATAGAATATAAAAATTATAAATATTTAAAAATCCATGCACAATAAAACAATATTTTTATATATTCATGCATTATCTTTCAGACAGACTTACCTTGGGTTGCAATATATGCATCGGATTTTTTATAACCCTGCAAAATATTATATATAAAAATTATCTACATTTCAAATATTAAAAAAAAAGTTATTTGGTTGTGATAAAATACAAATAAAATAGAAATACAAATGTTTATAAGATTTAAAGAATGGTTCCATTATGAAGAAACGAATCTGTATTGTTAAAACACAATATTTTCAAAAATTATAAATCTAGATTACACACTACATACAATAACATTAAATTACATTATGTAATGAAAAAAATATAACTGAGTAGTATAGTCATGTATAATTTATGTAATAATAATGCTAGAATAAATGATAACATTCTATTTAATTACATAAGTCAAAATTAAAAAAAATTATTTTAAATATATATATATATATATAATAAAACTAAGGATCGATATATTATGTTAAGGAAAGTGATACACTGTATGCTAAAAATAATTATTGCCATACTTTCTGATTGCTGTTAAATTTCAATGTATTGCTTCTTATA
This sequence comes from Epiperipatus broadwayi, assembly GCA_028023455.1. Lineage (NCBI taxonomy): Eukaryota > Metazoa > Onychophora > Udeonychophora > Euonychophora > Peripatidae > Epiperipatus > Epiperipatus broadwayi. The sequence goes on along the minus strand of JAQFVV010012667.1, from coordinate 709,348 downwards.
AGATTATATGAACAGAATATAAATATTTTTGGTTTATAGATTGATTCATATATTAATAAAAACATTCTTAGCATTTTTTATAATTTAAGATAATGGATACTTAGTTATAAATTTTTATTAATGAATATGATATATTATTATCACAAGACAGATTTTTTTCTTTACTTGTAGAGTTTGCTATTAAATTTGTTTTTATGTATATGTCAGTATTAAAATGCAAGTATTCCTATAAGCCATATTTATATATTTAAAAGTCCAATCCACCATATTAGGTTTGACCTTACTATATTAATAAGTTAAATAAAAGAGTAAAAATAAAAATATTAACACATTTTTTTTAAAAGTCCAGACAAATTCCTTACTGTATTATAAAATAAATAAAGACCATCAAGATGTCTTTACCCAGAAATTGTGTTTCTGAGTATGTTATACTTAAACACTGTCCCAATTTTATATATATAAATAATAAATTGGTAACTTCTAATTATTTCACAAAGAATAATAAATCATTTGTAATTTTAACCTGGACAATATTTTACCATCTAATTAAATTGTTAAATATTTTTAGAAAAGGTCAGCATTTATTTATCCTTTTCAAAATATATTCATCTGTTAGTAATGACCCTTATCTATAATTCAATAGTTTCTAATCTCCTTTTATTCTCAGAAGTGACTGGAGTGAGCAGTGACTGCTAATTCTGAAACTAAATTGGACACAATGTAAATTTGCATGGATTAAAATTAAGATATTGCTCTAACTAACAAGACTATTCTCCCAAATACTTTAACATAATAGTTTTATTAATTAAATAATTATATTAAATTCATAACACATAATGTTAAAGATTTTGTTTAATTCTAATGCTGTCATTGATCAGGCTAGTAATATTTGTAGAAGAGAGTAGAGTAAAATAACTCAAAATGTTGAATTCTATACTAATTTAATGACATTATTAATAGGTGAATGTATTCTGAAACATAAAAATAAATTTTTAATTTTTCTAAAAACATTTAATAATTCAACTAAGAGATAAAAATGCTACAATCACAAATGTTCAGTCAATTCAACTCTAAATACAGATTTATAGTGTCTTATAACTTAATGGCTAGTACATTTATGAGATAGTCTCAAAATCTGGTCTCAAATCAGAGTTAATTGAATCTTCAAATTATTTTTAGATCATAAAACAGACATATGATTTATTAAAGTAGCTAACCAACTTATCTATCAAATTTTGGTCAGTAAATGGATATTTAGCTATTAATAAGTAAAAGGTAATGACCCCAGCCTAATCTGAGTTACACAGATAAATGTCAGTAAAGCAACAATAGAAAACAAAAGAATATAACTGTATTATAATACATATATTAATATTGATAGTGTGGTATCATGCTACTACTAGACCTCGATTTATCTCTCTGTATAAATATAGAATGAGTATATTAGAGAAGTAGTTAATTTGAGTATTTAATTTTTGCACATAGTAAATAATCATACAAATTTGTTTAACGTTCTTTCTCCATTTTAATATTTTTATTTCAAATTTATTAAGAAAATATATCATATAAATTCAAATGTTACACCAGCCGAAATTTTAAATGATATACATACAGAAAACAGATTTAAACGCATTTTTAAATTATTTATTATTATATTCTGACCTTCGCAAGTATGAATATTTAATATCATGAATGTTTTGTTAGTTTTAGAATAAAAATGAGGATGAAAATAAACTACAATAAAACAATAATCAATATAAGGAGAAAAATTGAAAGAAACTATGAATAAAATTGCTAGATTTTCTTTGATGAGATTATAAAAGAAATGGAAATAATTATTTTCAATAAGACACAGCAATATCGATACCTTTTATTGGACTGCACTTGAAAGTAAATTTTTTGATCAATAATTTTACCCAATCAGAAGATATTTATTAATACTTGCATTTAAAAAAAAAAAAGAGATTATTTTATATAGTTGATGTTAACTCTTATGGTTATACGACATTAAAATTCAAACTTTTAAAATAAATATACTAATAAAATAATAAAAGTAGTTAAAATGATTTACCGTTTTATTTTTAAAATATTTAAATGTTTTAAATCATGTATATACATTTGTGATGAGAGCAAACTGTGGTTTAAATTCAGAAAGGCAGAACTTTGGAAATTTTTCAGATTACATGTAGGCTTAACATTTTTATTTTTTTCTAATGTGTCATAGCATCAGCCAGGAAGCGAACCTGACAACTGCTTGTAAAGCAGTTTCCATAGTTAATTCCACTAATCATTAACTAAAAAAATAATGAATTACTTAGAAGTTTATAAGGACTTTAACCACAAGAAATAACACAGCTGGAATAACATCTTATGCTCCAGAAGTCATCAATATAACATTGAACTTCATAATACAATAGTTATTAATTAGCATTATGTAGCTATTACTAATTAAAGAATAAATGTCCCAAGAAACTGAGTAGTTCAAATAAGTGTTAATATATTTCCTATAATAGTAATAAAAAGTAACATTGTAATATGATGCAATCTTTTTCATGGGTATGAAAGGTAACATATTTTTTAACTATTGAGCCTCAGATTTAATCTTTAAATATTTTTATTATAAAAAAGGCAAATAAAGATCTGTTGTCAAGTGTTGGTGGCCTAGTGGTTAGCATAGTTGCCTTCCAAATAGCTGGCCCTGGTTCGCTTACCAGTCAATGCATTTGACATATGAAAAAAAAAATCCTCAGTTTTTATCTACCTAACTGTAATTTAAATAAAAGCAGTAATACAGCATAAAATATAATACATTATTTGTCATCAAATTTCTATGTTGATAATTAAATTTTCATAATATTGTTAAAAATAAACTTCTAAATTTAATATTAACTAAAATAAATATAAATTTTAAACTGAGATTAACTAATAATAATGGAGTGGCTTGTAAAATTGTGCTTGTGTCTCATTTGAATTATGACATTTTATCTGCTGTTTTGATATTCAAATCATATTTACTATTCTGGAAAGTGATAATATAATAAATATGTAAAAAAAAACAATTATACTTGAACCAATCATGATTATAATTAAGCTTTTTAAAATATAAAATGGTAACAAGCTTAAACAATTCAAAAATATCTTTAGTATCACATGATAATCTCACAAGTGAAATTCATCTATTGATGTAGATCTATAGTAAGCTATGTAACTTTTGCAAGAGTAGAGTTACAGGAATATGTTTAAACAGTATAATAATCTCAGATATGATATATATGACACTTTTAATAGAAAAATTATATTATAAACTGACAATAAAATTAAAACCAGAGAAGGCAACGTGAAGAAATGATCTAAATATAATAATTAAATGCTAAAATAAAATAAAGTTAGTCAAAAAAGTTTACAAATAGAATTAGGATGATTGGAAAATAATAATAACTAAAGAATTTACATAAAACATATAATAAAATTCTACACAGAGGCAAAACTCTTCATGTCATAGTACTACTCATTACAAGCCAGACTAATCAGTAGATGCATGAAAGTCTGTGCATAAAATTATTATCTAGGGTTTATTCATTCAATACTCTCAGACAATTTTCTAGCTTGTGACTATCAGCAATAAAAAGCCTTAGCACCTAGATGTTAGAATCTAATGCAACCCATCAGCAACCACATTTTACTTTATTAGCTAACTATAAAGCTTTGAGTCTAAAATAAAAGCACAATAATGTTTTCACTTCAAGCTCATCAGCTTGAATAGTTGTGTAGATCTGAAAACAGTTCAGGATCCATACTTTTTAGTGTGTTTTTTATAGTTAGCTAATAAGAGAAAAGGTGGCTGCTGGAGTGTTGCAATAGATTTTAAGATTTAGGTGCAGTGCTTTCTGATCCAAGCTACCTCACTAATGAAAGGCATTAGCTAGAAATCTGTTTGGAGATATTGGATCACTAGGCACTAGATAGATATTTTATGCACAAATATTCATGCATCTATTGATTACTCTGGCTTGCACTGAGTGGTGCTACTATATAGAGAGTTTTGCCTCTGTGTAAACAGATGTTATGTTGTGGGGTTTAATAAATTCTATATTAGAGAATGTTTTGGAAAGTGGATGACATAATAATTTATTTTTAAAATACAGAAAGTAATAAACATTTCAATAAACAAAACCATTTATGCTTGAAAAAATTATAAGGAAAACATTGGAATAATCGTAAAGTTTACTAAGATATCTATTTTGTTCTATTTTCATATTGTGATAAAGAATTAAAAATCTTGAAAAGATATCTTGACAAATTTTTAATTTGTAAATTTCAAACACTTAGTCTTAACCAAAAATAGTTTTTATGGACCATTGGATATAATAGACACATTGGAATATAATAAAACAACATAGATTCCTCATTTCTGAAATTTCAATCTATATGAAATACAATGTATCTAAAGTTTCAAACTTTTTAATAATTGGAACAAATTTCACTTTTCTATGAAATTAATGACTGGATGTTTTCAAAACTCTTTGAAGTACTGCTACATAAAAAATTATGTTACAAAATAAAATGTGTTATAAAAAAATTAAGATTGAAACAGAAATATCATTTACATAATTCTCATAAATCTATATCTGTTCAAAAGCTTTGTTTCTTTCTCTTTCATATGAGTTTTCTTTAATTAAATGAGAGTTAAAAATGTAGGTGTCAATGTATCTCTGTTATTCATTGTTTGTTATTACATACATTGACTATTTTTAAAGAACATTTATTATTAACTTTTGAATAATTATTTTATTGCATCCACTTTTTTATCATGTTTTATGTCTTACAACTATATTTTATTTGATTGAATACAAGTATACTTTACAATCACCATCACTTATGCCTTGTTTATAATTTATATACTTGATGTTTTAGCTACAAAAATAAAAGACCTGGATGCAGACTTTCAACTTTTTTCCATCTATCAGCTCTATCTCATACAAACAATACAACATGACCACACACAAATGAAAAAAATAAATGATCCCCAATATTCATATTTTGCACAGAATCATCACTCATCAATTGGTCCCGATTATCATCTTCCATGCACACACGCACACACACACACACACATATATATATATATATATTAGTGCCTGGTTTATATTAAGATAGAAAATCAATGGACATATTTCAATCTACTCCATCCTCCAACACTTCAGCCATCCATATCATTAAAAATCTGAAGATGGAATGCTCGAATCTTTTGTTGATGCCAATATTATTGTCATGCCTATGTGGTTATATCTAAAATTCCAAGTATATAAATTATATTTGTAATCAATCAAATATTACAGATTCAGCCTGTATCCTGCCCATTTCAAAGTTCTTTATATGATGGATTAAAATGACTTAAACTCAACATGGGGGCATGACAGTATTATATTGTTATAAATAAAGGATTTGGACATTTCACCATCAGATTTTCAATGGTATTGTTGTCTAAAGTGTTGAATTGATTGAGCCTGTTAATTAAAGTTTGAAGATTTGTTATCTTAATATAAACTGAGCACTAATTTTATATATATATATATATATATATATATATATATATATATGTCTGTGTGTGTGTGTGTGTGTGTGTGTGTGTAGGGATAAAATGATGATCTGGACCAATTGATGAGTGCTGATTCAATATGAAATACTATATTGAAGATCATTTATTTTTTCACATGTGTGTGGCCATGTGTGTTGGTTTATGAGATAGAGCAGAGAACTGAAAGAAACTTGAAAGTCTATGTTCAGGTCTCTTATGGGTATAACTATATTATATATATATATATATATATATATATATATAATATAGTTATATATATATATATATATATATATTACTCTAGATGATTTTTAACTATGATGTATGCATATTATTTATTCTATATGAAGACAGTTGAAGTAACAGCATTGTTTTCACTTCTTTTAACTATTCATTGCTTGCTAGTTTTTAATACAGTTTATTCTAGAAATTTTACTTTTGAAGCTACATTATAAGCTATAAAGATTTCTTACTGTTTATTTTGTTTTTTTACTAGTGATTATGTGGTCTGTTTGTGAAGTTTAACATCTGTTTGGAAATATTATTTGATATTATTAACTCCCTCTCAAATAGATAAAAAATAATTAATCTAAGTATAATAAACCTTATATTGATAGCATTACCCTGTCTTTAAAATTTGGATAGACAGCTCACTTCTATCCCACTGTGGAAAGGATTTTAACCATTTTATGAAAAGTTCTGAATAATTTTTCTTTTTGTTTTTAAAATACTTTGTATAGGACAAATGTATAAATAAATAAACATTATTAAGTTTTGCAAAACATATTTTTGATAAATGTATAATGACTAGTTATATATCAATCAAAATGGAAACTGATGAATAATAACTCAATTACAAATAACAACACACAAAATAATAACTATTAAGCTTTAAATGCCATAAGTATTTTTTTATGTGTCATAGCATCAGCCAGGAAGCAAACCCACTAACTCAGGACAACTGCTTGTAAGGCATTTGTGCTGATCTCTCAATCACCAATGCTTGACACCATAAGTTTTTTTAGGGCTGTTTTTCTTATATTTTTCACAATATCATTGATTCTATATATAATAGAAATGAGCTCAGAGAGCAGTAAATCTCTTATGGAATGTTCAATCATTAATGTCTTTTTTAATAGAGACTCTGTCACAACATATGTGCAAAACTGCCAATGTTCTCCTCATGAATATGCTATTGTATTATTATTTATAAAATCTATTTTAAAGTAGGTTTGTTAAAACTATTAATAGAATATTTAAACATTTTAATATAATCCCTAATGCAGCTGCTCTCACTTAATGCCTCCTGCTCATTTACTGGAAATGAAGAAGTAAATCACATTTACATGAATTGCCCCAGAATAAATTTAAACTTTAATAGCAATATATTTTTTCAGAGAATATTTCTTGGAATATTGAAATTTACTAGATGACCTTATTCTCTAAAATATATCCATAATTATTCAAATTATAAACATTATGAAAGCATTACAAAAGCGCTTCATTTATTTCACACATATTTGTTATTTCTACTTAATTAGTTTAATTTGAAATACTCTTCATCACATTGGTCTATATTAAAATTGTCAGTTTCATATACCAGTTGTTAACTATGAAAATATCATGTTAAATAATGGAAATACATACTCCAATTATGCATCTATTTCTGAATATTAAGAAAAGACATAATTGGTCAATTTAGTAATTGCACAAAATATACACTAAACACAACCATTAAAAATATACTCATTAAAATGTGATGGTTATAGTTATTATTTTCATTATAAAAATAATTTGGTTATCTAGGAGCAAATTTATATTTTATAAGAAAAATATACCATTTTAAATTCTTTTATAACAAAGATGATTATCTTATCATGAAAATCAATAGCTTAATGTAGAACTCCATGACTTTTATTAAAACATGTAGAAACAAATATAGTTGTGTCTAATATACCTAACAACTCTGATTTATGTTAAAATTTACTGAATTATGACAATGTAGAGTATTAATAAGCAGAGCTACATTCTGCATTTTATTTAGGCTAAACAAAAAAATGATGAGATGGCTTTATTAACTTGGGAGTTTATAAGAAGTTTGATTACCATTTTATAAGACCATTATTTTATAATAGGATCAACTCACAATCTACAAGTAATACTTTAAGGTAATCATGTTTAAACCAAATTATTTAAAGTTGCTACAAGATAATAAATATATTTAGCTGACTTTTTAAAATACATCTGTAAATAGATGTATTGAAAATTTTTTTAAATAAACTATTTTTATTACTCGACATTATATTTCAAGGATCATCATTCTAGCTTAAACTGTAGGATGAATCACTAGCTATATATTGTAATAACATACTTAACGATCTGGAGAAGGTAGACTTACGTAAACTGCACTACAAGGCGCCATCTAGGCATTTGAACCTAGAAAAATTTATAAAGTAGGCAGATACGTAAGTCAAAAAAAAAAAAAAAATTTTATATTTTGTTTTCAGTCATTAGCCCAAGTCACTAGCTCAGGGAGTAGCAGAGATTTAATAATATAATATAAGAGTATATATAAAAAAAGGAATAAAATAAGCCACTGCCAGTAATTAGCATACAAACGTTTATTTAAGCACATATAAAATAACATTTAAATTTTGAGGAATAAATTCAACATTTTAGATTTTTCTATTAATCTTTAGTTTTACATTTAAGTAAATTACAACCATGAGTTTAATATTTATTTAGAAAGTCGAGTATGAATAGACTACATAGATCTGCATTTGAAAAGAAAATATTCTTCCCTGATTTAACCTTAGGCAACAAATTTTGCAATCAAACCGGCGCCAATCCATCTGATACATTTATGTATTCAATGTAGCATGAAAATATGACAACACAAAATACTATCCTGTCAGGAATGTACATCTGATCAGTAAACTTGCTTAAAAAAAAATGAACAAAAAAAAAAATTACTTAGGGTTAGTAATTATGGTACACGATTAATAAAATTTACAAAACATTCGGTTAGTATAAAGACTATATACAAAAAAAAATGTTGACTATCGTTTTCCTAAGGACCATCCACGTCCACCTCCTCCCCACAAGAGTTCTATTCCTTTTATACATTTTATTTTTACACACGGCATGACAAGCAAATTATTTAAATTATTTATTTAAGAAGGTTGCATTAAACTAAATACGTTTTAAGATAATGGGTTTATGCGTGTATATTTGCAGCACAATTATAAATACCACCCACTTATTTATGACTAATTGAAATGCTTAAATAGGGTTACTATGAAGTAAATTCCCAAACAGTACTCATCATAAGGTACCACATTTCCATCATAAACATATGTGGCTGTGCGCGCCTATACACGTTAAAGCATAATATATATTAATAAACAAAAAAAAACATATTTATTGCAACCTTTTGACTTTTTTTTTTTTTTAACAAAAATTAGTTTTAAAATTATTTATACTTTCTCGTGTTTAATATATATGTGCAATTTCTTCTGGCAGTGCTTGTATAAGATTCAAAGTATACGACTTTATGTAACAGATAAAAATATTTCATTTTGAAAAAAGAAATTTACTCAGGGTATACGTGGTTTATTAAACATCGGCCCAAGTTGGGAAAGCCAATTGTAATGATCCGGATTAGATAGACTTATGTAATTTGCACTACAGGGTGCCATCAAGGTATTTGAACCTAGAAAAATTTATAAAGTAGGCAGATACGTAAGTCAAAAAAAATTTTTTTTTTTTTTTTTAAATTTTGCATCCGGTCGTTAGCCCAAGTCACTAGCTCAGTGGAATAGCAGAGATTTAATAATATAATATAAGAGTATATATATAAAAAAGAATAAAATAAGCCACTGCCAGTAATTAACACACAAACATTTATTTATTTCACATATATATAAGATTTAAAATTATTTTAGTATTAGTTTTACATTTCAAAATTTAACCTACATTTTTAACTTTGATTTTTGACTTTAATGAACATTAAATTAAAAACTTTTTGTATTTAAAATAATTGCATTAGTTTCCTATCTGACTAAAGTAGTTAAAATGTTATTTGATGTATTTTTTATTTATTTGTTTAAAATCATTTCCATTTATTTAATTTTGTTCTTTAAGTTTATTTATGATTTCTGTTTTCCGATAACTTAAAATATATCAATGCTAAACTTAAGTCGGGCGTGAATGCCTGTATAGATTTGTAAAGTTATATTAGATGAGGGTAATCTTAGGTTATTTGTGTCATTGTTAAATTGGGTCAATGGATTGGATATATTGGTGTGATTAGTAGATGTAATATCAGATTTGCTACGGGCAGAATCGTTTCATACGCCGCACTCACCCGTTTGCCTATGGAAGGAATTATAAGACGGAGAACACAGTTCCTTTCTATGGAGTTTTTTTTTTATTGCTCTTCTTGTCAAATAGATGTCATATTCCTATTTGACGAGAGGCAATTTCTTCTCTTAACTTTTTGGTGCTGCCGTATTTCATATTACATTGAATGCATCGATATATCAGATAAATTGACGCCAGTTTTGGCTGCGAACTTTTAGCCTAAGGTTAAATAGGGATAGAATGTTTATTTTCAAAAGCAAATTTATGTAGTCTATTCATACTCGACACTAAATAAAAATGCATTAAATTTAAGTTGTTTATAGACATTTGCATGGATTCGTTATTGGTTAATTGTGTTTTGGATTTCATATTTGATCAAAATATATAGACATTCGATAAATAATAATACCTTACTGGTGAGTATGTAAAATGTATTTATTCGGATGTCTTTTAAGTTATTGGTGACAATGCAAGTATCTTATGGTGAATACTATTGGGTTATGTATAAATTTCCCTCCGCAATTGTCAGTAATCAATAATTTTGTATTTTGATCGTTTATGTTTATTTTAAAATGTTTTTGACCGTGAAATCTATGTAACCGATTTATATTCAACATTATAAACAAGCTTTCATAAATTTATCTGTGCGAACTTAATTAAAATGTAAAATTAGAATATAATAGTAATTAAATGTAAATTAAAGTCAAAAATCAAAGTTAAAAATGTAGGTTAAATTTTGAAATGTAAAACTAATACTAAAATAATTTTAAATCTTATATATATGTGAAATAAATAAATGTTTGTGTGTTAATTACTGGCAGTGGCTTATTTTATTCTTTTTTATATATATACTCTTATATTATATTATTAAATCTCTGCTATTCCACTGAGCTAGTGACTTGGGCTAACGACCGGATGCAAAATTTAAAAAAAAAAAAATTTTTTTTTTTGACTTACGTAACTGCCTACTTTATAAATTTTTCTAGGTTCAAATGCCTAGATGGTGCCCTGTAGTGCAAATTACGTAAGTCTATCTAATCCGGATCGTTACAATACAAACATATTTTACATGTACTGTAGTAGCTATATCATTAAGTTAAATGTCAAAAAAAGTCAAACTAAAAAATGTAACATGTGACAATCTATTTCCACACTACTTTTTTATATTTTAATTTTGACTTCAAACAAATTTCATCATTATCAATATTTTCTGCAGTTCAAAACTATACTAACATTGTACACAATTTATTTATTCATTTTAAAGAGCTTTGCTATGACTACTGTTTTGGTATTTCAATAATAATTAATTTATTAAAGTTTTTCAGCAACTTTCTTCCCGATTTCCTCAAAAGATAAACATAATTTAAAACAATTTCTATACAATATTTATTTGTAAAATACAACATGTAATAAATATTCCATTAAACAAATCTTTAATGTCTGAAAATTTTATAAGAGAAATATTGGAATGGTAATGAAATTTATTAAGATATCATTTTTTTCTATTTTCATATGGCGACAAAGTGATAAAAATCTTGAAAAGATATCTTCACAAATTTTGATTTGGTGAATTTAAAAAACTAAGACTTAAGTAAAGATGGTGTTTAGTGAGTCTTGGATGCATTAAACCCATAGATTTTCTTTTATGAAAAAATTAAAATTGAAATAGAAAGATTATTTATATACTTCCCAGAAGTCTATATATATTCATTCCTTTATTATATGAGTTTTCTTTAGCTAAATTAGTGCTAAAAATCTAATGGCTAATGTATATCTGCTACATTTCATTATTTGTTAATTACATACATTGAATATTGCTAAAGTACATTTATTATAAGCTTTTGTATGATTATTTTATAGCATCCAATTGTTTTTATCATTTTTTTTGTTTTTGCTACTATATTTATATATACTATCCTAGGCAATTTTTAAATATGTTGTATAAATATCCTTTATTCCACATTCAGACAGTTGGAGCAACGCCACTGTTTTCATTTGTTTTAACTTCCAATTCCTTGCCGTCTTTTTAACATAATTCATGCTAGAAATTTACTTTTTGAAGCTTTAATGATATCTTACTATTTATTTTGTTTTTACTTGAAATTCTGTGGTTTGTTTGTGAAGTTTAGCATCTGTTTGGATATATTATTTAATATTTTCTGCTCCATCTTAAATAGATTTTAAAAAGAAAACCATTAATCTAAGTGCAATAATCTTGTATTGATAGCATTCCCGCTCTTTGAAATTTGGGTAGGCGGCTGACTTTCTATGCTGCTGTGGGAAAGATTTTAACCATTTTCTGAAAAGTTCTGCATATAGTTTTTTTGTTTTTAAAATATTTTGTATAAGACAAATGTTTAAATAAATAAACATTATTAAATTTTGTAAAACTTATTTTTGTGAAATTCATAATGACTGGTTATATATCATTTCTTCTTGTTTACTACTTTAACCCCCTCCCCCCGCCTCAGAAAGAAATTGTGATTACAAGATAAGACAAGCTGTGTAATCAGTTTAGAATGTTTGGTGGAAAATAACATGTTTACAAAATTGTAATCAAAGTTTGCAGACTGAATTCTTGTTTTTCAAGAAAATATACCTCATAATCAGATCAAAAGAGCTGAGAAGGATGAAAAGCAAGTAACAACAGCTGCTGGAGAAGAAAGCTTATCTTTTTTATCAAAACTATAAAACAAAGAAAGATGAATGAATATATGCGATGAACAATAATGCCATCTTCTTTATAAGAAAGACCAATTAATTAATAAAAAGTAAATGTCTTCTCATAAAACTATATTTTAAATAAATAAAATATTGCATAATAAACAACATACGTAAGGAATTAAAAATAAGCTTTATATTATATTTATTAATATTAGAAAGATATGTGCTATTTTTTAAAAAAAAGATTTCGTATACGAGATTCTAACATTTAATAATATCGTAATTAAAAAAGAAAAAAATAATACAATTGTAAAAGTTAAGTTTTAAAGTAAACAATAAAAGCTTTTTATGTCTAGAAATTGTATAAAATGTAAGATTCATGCTATTTATGGAACAAATATTACTTTAAAAAAAAGCACTTAAATATTATATATTTGTTTCTTTAGTACAAAAAAAAAAAAATACCCTCATAAAATAAAGAAATAAATTGTAGAATTATAAATGCGCCAGTACATTTTTTATTGTTAATATTCAAATGAGACTGCCTAAAAAATTGAAATATCTTTTAAAACATATAATAACGAATATTTATCATTATTCAAATTAGATGACTCGTTAGAGGCAAAATATTATAGGGCTTTTTTTTACTAAAAATCTATTTCAATAGTGTTTTTTTGTTTGTTTGCTTCTTATTTTTTTAAATAAAAAATTATTTAAAGTGAATGATGGGAAGGTCATTTTGTTTTGAATATATATGTCACATGTTTAGTTGAATTTTACTTAAAAAGATCTATTTGTTAATAAATGAAAGTATGGTTGTGGAAGAATTTTAGTAAAATTTTGTTTTTTTGGCTAGTATTGTAATTTTATATGAATTTGTATTTTATTATTTTTTATGTACAAAATAATATTGTTTGCCTGGGTGTTGCCGGGGGGGCAAGCCCCCCAAAAGGGGTGGTGGGGGGGGGGGGGGGGCGGCGGCGGAAAAAAAAAAAATAATATTGTTTAAGAATGTTATAGTGTTTATATTAATTTATTTTAGGATGAAATTTTCTTTAGATGTAAAATACGATTCAGAATGTTCTTGGTTCACTAAAAATAAATTTTACTGTCTTGAATAAAACAAAATATGTGGCATTCTTTGTTAATTAATCAAAGAATATGAAGTTATAAGTATTTATTTAAAAAAGGAGATGCAAACGTAGATAGATTGCACAGATTAATTTGGAGTGTATGGAAGAGTGAACATTGGCCTGTGAGTTGACAGCAACATTTGGACCAATACAAAAAAAAAGAGATCTTAGTCAGTCTAAAACAAGCAGGTTTTAGACCACAACAATAAACAAAAGATTAGATAACTAATCTGAACATTATTCTCAATAAGTTAAAAGAATTTAAACAGCCAATATCTATTTATTTATAGATTATCAGAAAGCTTTTGATTCTTTATGTCTTAATAAACTTTGGAAATTGAGGGTAGATATGGAATATGATTCACATTTGATATAATTATTATCTTCCTTATATAAAAAGCATAAAGCTAGTGAGAGTAGCATAAATAAATTCAGATTGTTTTCAAGTGGATAAAAAAATGAGACAGGACCATATGTTGCCACCTTTGTTATTCAATATTGAAATAGATTATTTAATCTATCATATCTGCTTCACTTAGTTATATTCTATAGCCCACTCTGTTCCAGTTTTAAACCCCTAAAAGTACCTTAAAAGATGTCTATATGATTATATATATATATGTGTGTGTGACTATCAACATCTGTAATCTAACTGTTATATATAGATTATAGTGATATATTTATTTAAAAGTAATGTATAATTTAAAATATAATTTAATTCAATTTATATTTCAATTTGCTTAAATCACATGTATATAAGTGTATCACCATCATACGTATATAGCATCTTGTTATTTGGTTATTATTATATTTTCTAAATTTATTTTACTTATGTAATCAATGTGCATTTAAATAAACTTATAATTACAACTTTAAATTATCATAATAGATTTCTAACTATAAGATCTTTCTATTGACTGGTAAATCGAAAGATTTTACAAGTATTAATGTGTAATAAGAAATGTGGACTTAATCAGTGAAGTATTGAATAGCTTCAGCTCTCAGATATCACTGCTTCAGCTTCATCTATTTATATAGAAAGTAGGTTGAAATAAAGAAGAGTTCCCCTCTTTTTTTTCCAAAATGTAAGCTTGTGGTTAAGACCTGTAGAGGTACCTACTGTCACATTTTTATGCACATATTCTTGAGGTTACACCCTTAGTAAATATTATTTAAAATAATCTGTAAAATAAAATCACACAATTCAAATCTGTTTTAAGATGGCTGATGATGAAATCTCAAAGTTATCAAAAAAATAAATTTTTGTCTCAAATATATTTTATTTTGTAAATAAAATTTAACCAATGATATCAATTGAAGAAATGTTGTGGATAAGTAAATGATTAAATCTTGGAAAACATTCTGTTTGAAGAATAATACAAAAGACAGGAGTTATTTTTAGTAAAATTTAAAGATGCTCATGGCTTGTTTTGCTGGAAAAAAATTTGTTATTAAAAATGTAATTTAATGGAAGGTGAGTATAAATAGGCTAACTTTTTCTATGTGAAAAATACAAATTTTGTAAGCATTTGCTGACCAAGTCCATGCTGGTTTGAATTGTAATATGGCTGAGTAGGACAGGCAGGAAGTGCTGTGATCCAAGCCCAGAGGATGGTAATCTCCATCCTATATGCTGAAGGTACCTAGCCATTATAGTGATGGAAAACATTTCTGTTACAGACCAGCTGTGCTGATGTTTCAACTGAAGAGATGCTCCTTATCCTAAGAACAATTGCTTCTACCATACATGCCACCAAGAATAATGCCAGCAGACAAGCTTCTACCAAAGAGTTGAAGATAAAATTCCTAAGTCCACCACAAGAAACTCTCAAATGAACTTTAACTTTTAAATCTAAAACTATAACTATCATATAAATTTAAATGAACATCCAAAAAAGAGTTTAATCTATCTAAGTAAAATGTAGAGTCACCATGTAATACTTGCCTTATTTTTTGTAATGCTGAAATCTGTAAAACTTTTAATATTATGTGTGTTAAAATATAAAATTAATAATCATTTGCTAATTGAAATCTATCTTTTACTTTTGTGTTTGCTGGGTGATGCCTATTCGATTTTATAAATGTTAATTCTTAAGATTTTATTTTCTTATATGTGTGATACAATGCCAAATATATCTCTAAACAGTGAGCATATTAATTTTAAGAATTTTGTACTGAAGATATAATTATTTTTATCTGAAATCTAATCAATATACAATAATGTTTAAATGTTTTAATTTGATTCACTGTTTTGAAATTATATTAAGAATAAAATTTGATCACCTTATGATCATTGTAATAATCCAAATTGATTTTAAATTTTATTTTTCATACTTAGTTATTCTGGTTTGCAAATATTATACTTTTAAATTAGGATTTTAAAAGTAATCTTACCTAATAATAGAATTCTAGCCATAGATATATATTATTAAGGTATATTTTGTCATTCATAATTGATTATAACCCTTTAAAATATATCTTCCTCTATTAAGATCTGATTAAAGATGCAAATTAATTGTTTATTAAATGGGATTATTAATTTAGCTCTTTTTTATTATAGCATTAGCTTTAAATGCTTAATGTTTTGTTAGCTATGTATTTCAAGACACAATAAATTAATTTCAACATATTTAATTGTTGAGTAGCCTATTCAAGTACCGGATTTCTTGTATTTTAATTAATTCATTAAGAAACTCCTTGATTTAAAGGTCTTATATGTGGAAATAATTGCTCATCCACATTGCCACCTTTGCAGTAAAGTTTAGTAAAGTGCCTATAATGAAACATAGGTAATGCTAATTTAGCCCATTTTTCCTTAGTGTAATATATGTTCATGACTTATCCAAAACCATAATCTCTGGTTTGATGGATTCTTATTTGCATCTAGCTTGATCTTTATGATTGTGCTCGAATCTTATTTAGCCTAATGTACACAGTCACAATATTAATGCTGTAGTAGCTAATATATGTTTCTGGCTAGTACTATCACTTTATTAGTTGTCAAACCATGACATAGAAATAAATATTATTAGGTATAGTAAATTATCATAGAAATGAATTAGTCATGGGCACAATGTTATTTAATACACTTAAGCAAGCTTGCGCATTGTATTGCTTTCAATTACTCTCATTTCATTGTAAAACACCTGAATGTATTACATTAGTTGTATTGTGTTTTCTAATTAAATGTAACTTATTTTGTTTTATTTTCATTATTATTAATTATAATAAACTGATTTAAATTTGCCTCATCTTCATTATCATTTTAGCTATATTCTAATCCGATAAAATTATTGATTAAATATTTTTGATATGCATTCTTATTAAGATATTAATATTGTCTTATGTTTAGCTAAGCTATAGTTTATTGGCTCACTTATGTGATGCATGTGGGGTTGGAGTTTAGGTCTCACTTCTTTTCCTGTTTAAAGATGGATTGTGAATTAAAACAAGGCCTGAGTGTAATCTCAGAAATGTCATTCATAGGGTGTTAAATCATGAAACACTGGTAAATAGGTTGAGACTTGGTCAGACCTAGTATCTTCATGTCCCATTTTGATCAGGTTTAGTGTATTTTACCCAGACTCTAGTTTTGTTATGTGAATGTATAAATCTGACCATTACAATATTGCAACAGAGATAGAAATGAGAAAAGCTTTGAATATTTTTAGGGTGAATTTTATATTGAAGGAAGACAAGTATGCAATTTGCATTATACAGATGATGTAGCTTCATTGCACCAGCAGAAATAGTACTATAAGAACTTGTAGATTGTTCTGTTAATGGCAGGAACAGAGAATAGATTAAAGTTAAAAATAGGCAAAACAAGGGCAATGTGATTAAATGGAATAATAAAAAATAAAACTGGATGTGACATCAAATTTTTTGTAGTTTGTCGAATTGGGTTCCAGAATAAATAATTATGTAGAATGTCATATACAAATAAATGCAGATTGCTATTGACATTGAAGGCATTTATAAAATTAATGTCTGGTATGGAAAAACAGATGTGTAAGTTTATGGTTAAAGTGTAGGATTATCTAAAGATTTGATATGGTCCATTGCAGTATATGAATTTGAGGCATGTAGACTGAAGAAACAGGAAAGAACAAAATTTGATGTCTTTGAAATAAATTATAATAGAATAATGCTTTCTATATCTTGGACAGCTATGGAAACTAATAAATGGGTTTTGGAGAAAGTAGCTAAAAAAACTGATGGAAATAGTAAAGCAATGAAAATTACAATATTTGGACAAATGACAAACATATTAACATCCTTGAAAAGAATATCATGTTTGGTATAATAAATGTATCAAGGAGAGGACTATGAATGTTGTGGATAGATAACATTAAAAAATTAATGGGATTGGCAATTTTGGAAATACACAGGAAGGCAGAGAAGAGAATAGTCTGCAAGGAGATTAGCCACACTATTTCCCATCTTGAAGTTGATGGATCAGGTGGATGATATATATATATATATATATATATATATATATATATATATATATATATATATATATATATATATATATATATATATATATATATATATATAGTTTTAAATTATCTTGTGTAGACTCAGCAAGTGCCTAAAGAAAATATTTCTCTATTCTTCTTTACTGTTTTGCCTCAAGAGCCTGACAAAAAAATTTTCCTTTAAAATTCATGATAGCAATCAAACAAAATTATTTTATCTGAAAAAAATAGTAGCAAATTTTCAGAAATCCTACCTACATTTTAATAATTTTTTTGGGTAGTGTTCTGATCTATCATGTCAGCCACTTGACAGTGCTATTTTTAGATAAATTGCTAGAAATATGCCATTTATGTGGCCACAGCCAAGCAGATAATCTTCTTTTTATGATAAAACACAGAAAGAGTCAATTTACTCTGCTGCCAGTTACCACTGTGGCTTTTTCTTTATGCTAAAGCACAGAAAAAGGTCTTCATTGGCTGCCATAGTTGCTTGTGTTTTGCACTTTATCATAATGCAGGATTGTATATTTTCTTTACATATCGTGTGAGGGGGTGCTGAGGTGCATCATATCTAAATAATTTAACTTTTCAGCTCCAACTGTTTTTTTCCATGTGAATTGACCTACTGTTACATTATAACAGTTTTAACAATGTCATCAATGTTCCATCAGAACTGTGTAAGCCTCACAAATTGTAATGTAGAGTGTGGCAGAGCACTATTTTGAAAATCATGATCATGGTAATGTAGTGTGATAAATCGTCCAAGACAAGAAAGATGGCTGCTTCCAACTCTGAAAACTGGCAATTGTCAGACAACCAAGTTGGATTTCATTTTAAGTTTGTTATAATTATTAACTTTAGTGGGTTGTTATTGCAAAAAAAAATGCAGTGTCTGAATAATTACTGTCCAAAATAGTGTAAAATTTAATTTCATTTCTTATTCTAAAAGTGTATTTTTTCGATCAAAAAAAAAAAAAAAACAAGCCTATCTCTGATTTTTTACTGTCAAAATAATTCTCTGCTATATTTATAATTATTTGTTATTAAAAAAGTAAAAAAAAAAGCCACTCTGATTAATTAAAAGTTTTTTTTTTTTTTGTTATTAAAAAAGTACTGTAACTTTTCCAATACACACACACACACACACACACACACAAAGCAGTGTCTGATTAAATATTGTCCAAATAAGTTTCCGCTATATTTACTATTATTTGTTATTAAAAAAGTAACATATTTGTTAGTGTATACACACACACAAAAAGGAAATCTCTGACTAATTTACTATCCCAAAAAGTCCAAAGTCAGCTTACATTTTAAAATTACGTTGAAATTTTTTAATTTTATGGAAATCGGTGGCCCTGGAATGTAATTTGCATCAATGCTATTAAGTGGCTGACATGATAGATCAGAACACTATCATTTTTTTATAAAACTGCTTTATTTGATTGCCAATATATATTTTGATAAAAAAATTTCAATCACACCAAATACAGCAAAAAAATAAAATAAAGCTGACCAACATTTCCTTCAACATTTGGTAATCAAAATGGTTTAAAAATTTACATGTAGAGTTTTTTTATTAAATAATCATAAAGAATCATCTTTTATTCATGAAAATATTCAAATTAATAAATACATGTATCACTAATTTTTTAATCAATATGCAGTGCTATTAAAATATGTTTTCAATTACATTAAACATATCAATATCAAATGTATATTCTATTGCATCATACACATCTATAATGCATTATTGTAAGTGATATCCTAATTATCACAAATTTTTTACATTAGCTTCTTGTCTATCAAATAAATAAATTAATTAATTTATAAAAGAAGCTTTTTTTATTTTTCTTATTATTTCATTTTTCATTCAAAATATTTAGCAGACACTATTTCTTTCATTTTTAATATAAGACCACAAAATTGCTTTTCAAAAGAATATTAAACCATCATATAAAATTAAAAATCCTAATGGAGGAAAATTCTAGAAGATTATACCCATCAAATATAATAAAAAATATGAATATATATGATGCATCTACAAAATTTATTAATAATTAATCATATATATATAATTCAGACCCTGTTAATTAATCATATATATATAATTCAGACCCTGTTATACACATAAGTAAGATTATTAAGAAAATATGTATATATTTTTGAAAATCTGTATTAATGACATAAACATAATTATTTTCAGACTTCCAATACAAATATATGTATATGCATAATGATATTGTCACAATTTCATTTATCACATAATCATTGAAGTGGAAGTCAACATCTGACAATGCACTATTTCTTAAATATTTTAAATCCCTGAGAACTCACCCACCAATAAGAGTTTAAAAAACTTAAATGAATCACTTAAGTTTAGAATGTATTTGTACTTATACCAACTTTCACTGATCATGCTTAAATCAGGACTTGAGTCTATTGTATGTCTGATGTTATAATCAAATATTGAATTGTACAGATTTAGTTAACCTATTGCAGGAGAAAGACAGTGTTCATTTTTAACCACCTACAATTAGATTTTATATGACTTATAAACGTAAATCTATTATTATAAAGTGCTGAAAAATTTTAAAACATTAAAGCAAAAGTCAACCTCTGATAATGCACTATTTCTTAGGTATTATAAATCTCCATGCACTTGCCCACCAGTAAGAGTCTAAAAAATTTATGTGAACCATTTAAGTTTAGAGCATATTTGTATATACACCAACTCTCACTTACCAAGCTTAAATCATAGGTAATTAAAAATGAGTCACTTTCTCCTCCAATAAGTTAACTAAATTATTACAATTCAATTTTGATTATAAAATCAGACATGATAGGCTCAAGCCCTGATTTGAACATGGTCATTGAGAGTTTGTATATATAAAAATATGCTCTAAACTTAAGTGATTCATTAAGATTTTAAACTCTTATTGGCAGAGATTTATAATATTTAAGAAATAGTGCATTATCAGGAGCTGACTTTCACTTTAATAATTTCAAAACTCTCAGTGCTTTACAATAATAGATTTATATTTACAAGTCATATAAGACTAATTATAGGTGGTTAAAAATAAGACATTGTCTTTTTCCTGTGATAGACTAACTAAATTTGTACAAGTCAGTATTTGATTATGACATTAGGCACACAATAGATTCAAGCCCTAATTTAAGCATGGTAAGTGAGAGTTGATGTATATACAAATATGCTCTAAACTTAAGTGATTCACTTAAGTTTTTTTAAATTCTTACTGGTGGGCGAGTGCATGGAGATTTATAATATTTAAGAAATAGCACATTATCAGAGGTTTAATAATTTCAAAATTTTCAATGCTTTATAATAATAGATTATCACATAATATATATTTAAATATAAAATGTAATTTAAAAAAAAACAAAATTAAGATATCACTATAAATCTTGCTTTGTTATTATTATTCATATTTTATATTTATATTGAAAAGAGGAACAAAATATTAGTAAAAAGAACTTTATATATATATATATATATATATATATATATATATATATATATATATATATTGTAACCTTCTCCTCTGATCATTGGACAATCAGTCCTACACATTTCTGAGAACCATAATCCCATATAATCTACATCATCCCTAATCAATCAATCAAGCCACCACGTTGCATGGCATAATCCCAATTGTAACCATCTCCTAGATTGCTGTAATCATAACTAAATCATACCGCACATTTTAGGTGCTGTAATCTTCCCTGTAGCTTTCCCCACTAATCTAACTAGTCCAATTTACATGTTTGGAAATTATATCTTTCTCTGTAACCTTCCTAGTTACAACTAATCTAGAATATATGCCTAAAATAAATGATTAACTAAAGATAATTTCTTTATTAGCTAAGCTCACATGAAACTATAATCTTAGAGAAGATCACAAGGTGATTAATAATTTCTGGTCAAGCTAGCCTCAAAATCCACAAACAAGCAAACAAACAAAAAAATTATAAAATAAACTTCATATTTGTCAAACTAATAAATAAATAATAATTATATCGATGGAATAAATATGAAATTAGAAGTATAAATTAGGCAATAAGTAAATGAGGATGTAAATGATTAAATGAATGATGCAAATAAGTAATAATTAAATAATAAAATAAAATGAATCTGAGAATGAAGATGTGTAAGAGTTAATGGATGATTAAGATGAGAATGGAATAAGAGCTAATGAATGATGAGTGAATTAGGATAAAAAAGAAAATAAAGAAAGATTGAAATGACAGATGAGAGGAATGATGATGATGAAAGATGATGTACAGAACTCTAAATTTGATATTGAATTAAATGATAATAAGACAATTAAATTAAATGCAGATTCTAAGCTTACTAAGACCAGAATATTGACCATAAAGTCAAAACCAATTATATATTTCAGAGAAAAGAAGTAATAGATACTTTAAAGTTTAATTGACCTTATATCTCATGGTGAATGTAACACAATTCCACTCTAATTACAATAATTAACTGGATACCAATTTACCATAAATTCCAATCCTATCACCAATTGATATAATTTATCCTTCTCAGAGTTCATATAGCTTAAAGGGTGATATACAAGATATACTTGGGTCAGTGAGAGGGATTTTGCCACTACCCAAGCATAACACACACCAAATAGCTCTTAATACTGAATTGAATTACTAAACAATATTCAATAATTTCAAATAAATTCTATAAATTCCCTAACTATGCTAAACTTTAAGCTTCAATAAGTAAGAGTAATTTTTCAATAGCTAAATGTAATAGCTTTCCAACTTTCTTTCTCCATTAATTAGAACAAGGTGATAAAAACCAGTGAATGATAGATCCGTGGATTCAGATGATCTGATCAAATCAATATTAGGTTTTTAATCTTTTAGTATATCACTTAAACTAATATTCTTTAGGTTAGTATGCTTAATTATTAAGTTATGATGCCCTAGATATACTCATAAATTATAGGGCTTAACACCATTATTCTGATATACCTACATATAATGACTTTTACAATATTTATTGATGATGATTTCCCTATAATCACAGGATCTGTCAATAGCAATAACAATAATAATGTGTGGTGTGTGTTGATTAGCAATAAGAATACTGACAACTAAATAAATTTTTAGCACAACAATATTTATTTACATTATGTACAAGTCTCTTTCAGACACATTATACAAAACAAGATAAATCCATTCCAAAATTAGGGATGGAAATTAATGATGTGGTAAGTAATGACCAACTAATATGACAAACATTTTGGATATGTTTCTTTATTATTCTATCAGGTAGAATAAGATAGTTAAACTTATTTGAGCTATCTTAGCATTGAAATTGCAAACAAAATGTATTAATATCCTTTGGATATATGCAACTTTTAAATATAAAAAAAAACAAACTCTAAATTACAATTTATTATGTCAAACTGTAGCTGTTTGAGTTATTAGAATATGATAAGGGCAATTATCATATTCCAATACAAGTAATAATTTATTATAATTTACTATATAAAAAAATTCATTGCATTGATGTGGGGCAAACATCATCAGTTAAATACACACATGACACCAAAAACATTCACTATGTCCACAACTTAACCATTTATTAATTAACTGATCTTACTAAGTCATCAGTAAATACCTACTTGTTGAAAACCAATCCACATTGTCCATGTACACACCTTGCTCTTTTATGTAGAAGTTCTACAAACACTAGTAAGTTTTGGTTGGTCTGTTTATAAACTGATGAAGATAACACAACATCAGAAAGACACCAATTCAATTAGACAACACTATCAGTGTTCCACAATCTGACTATCTTATCCTTGCTATTCGATTAAAAAAAAAACACTACACTTTATCATACATGGTGGAATATTAACTATATAACTTCTTGAGAGATCTAAATAAAGGAGGCTCTACAAAACAACATGATAGTTGTATATCAAAAAACAACATAATAGTTGTGTAAGAATATGGCCAATTCTGATACCTTTTCATAGGTATAAAAGTGTGGGCAGTGCCTCTTCACTGTAAAACAGAATTCAGACCATGGGATCATCTTTTTTTAGGCTTAACTATGCTCTAAGCACTAACTCTTAATCAGCCCCAACAATATCATCCTCTTATACTAACCAACAATGGGGAATTCTCCATCATCCCTTGTACAATATTAATTATTATTATATCTAAGGCTCTTATATGTAGCCCAAACTCATCCTAAAATCTATCATAAATTCTGATCAATACAATAGCAAGGTAAAACAACACTAATAATCTAAGTGGAAACATAAATGTTCCATTGCACATTGCAGAAACTGTTAATGTTTTATAAACAGACACAATATCAGTAAAATAACCATTAATTTTTTCAAAATAATAATTATACCTTTTATTATAGCTAGCCATGTACACGTAAACAAGGAGGATTAAACTACATTTTGTATTTAAAGTGGACATTTTCATTTATAGGCCAAATTAAGCAATAATAAAAAAAATGCTGGCCATGTTTGGCCTTATGCTTTACAAATAGTGGCAAAACCATGGATATCATTGCCATATATGCCTGGAGATAAATTTGCTCTGAAACATACAATGTAATCTTTCACTACCCACCAACACTAAATCATATGATAAATAACACAAAATGTAGGTTGCATTAAAAGCAAACTACTGAGGTTGTATACAAGATTAGTTGTGACAATTCTCTTTTCAGGGCCATTTACTTTGGTGAATCACATGCAAACATCACAATTAAAGTGGTTTAGCACAGATAATTATATAATTGTATCAAAATTAACACCAATGTCAAGTCTATATTTGTAGATTATGAGGTTGAATATAATCACAGTTTTGAGCCAGTGTGTGCAAATATATTGGGTTCACAGAGAAATGGCAAAAAATGTAAAGTTAAAGAAGCATGGCACATATTCCAATAATGTGCATGCTATTAATAGAAAAGAGTCATCTATCCCATAATTGAAGAAGTGGATTATATAAATTATTTCATTTACATTTTTGCATAGAGTATTTAAATACCACCCTATTATAATACTTTTCACTCACGGCAAATTAACATTGCTACAATTATGACAATGTAATGGCTGCAATTCATGCTAAACATATGAATTTTTATTAAATATAATTTTTCTTACGAAATATCGAAAATGTGTTTAAATTAAGTTACAATTGGTGGAAAAAAGAAACAAATACTTATTGAAATAAGTGTTTTCTAAAAGTATGCCATTTATTTACAAAATATTTTATAATAATCCATAAATTTGTTTAATCATTTTAGTAGTAAAAATTGAATAAATATATAATCATTTTTATTGATTTTGTGAATTATGAAAATGCATTTGATTCTTCAAATATTTCTACAGAAGAGTATAACTTGTAGAACATCATAATATAGATTCAAGGCATTGCCAAATGCTGAAGAATATTTATCAAAATGCAGTAGCAATAATGGTATTTACATGTGAATTCTATGATAATTAACATTGTTAATAATGTAGGAGAGAATGTTTTTATGCTCCCCATTACTTCAAACTCAGTTTATGAATATTTTATAGATAAATCAAAAGCTAAGGAAATATAAATAAAGTGGCATTACTTATGACATCTAGATATGCAGAAAAACTATTGTTTTTTGTTGTCGTTGCTGTTTTAGTAAATAGTGTTAATGTATTAGAAAAAAATAACATTATAATTATCTTGGTTAAAATATTAGTATAAATGAAAATAGAATTAAATTTGGATGTAATAGTTTTGCAGACATAATTCAATATTAAAAGAAAAGATGTCTATGTTCTTGAAAATGACATTGGCATATTTTAATAAATATACTTTACCATGTTTTAGACCTTTAAGAATAAAGAAATATAGAAAGTATTGCCAATTCAATATGGAAAGATATGTTGAAAATAAGAAGAAATGATTGAAAGTGAAATACATGAATGAAAAAGCTAAACATAATTGTAAAAATTAAGAGGCTGACATAAAATTGGACTGAACATGCCATCAGGAAAAATGACAAAAGAAAAAAAAACTAAAAGTTTAAATTGGATATCAACAGATTGTAAAGGCATACTTCGAAATTTTATAAAAAGTTGATAAAAAAGTTTTTTTGAAAATCTATGGAGGAAAATAAACATCGAATTGTATCAAGATTATATTTGAATAAGCATTTATTTTATAACGTCTTGCGGTATTCATTTATTAATAACATTCTCACAGCGTCTGCGCAATTAGCTTAACAGGCTGTCATTCTATTGCAAGATTATATTTGTAAAATCTTATTCTATAGTGGATTAACAATGATTAAAATGATGATGATAAATAATAAAACAAAATTAACAAATAGAACAATTAATGCTAAATATAAATCTCAAACCAAAGTAAAAAGGTACTGTCTTTATTTAGAATGTGAATTTCTAACATGAACTTTTTCCAAGTATATGTCAATCACTACCATCAACAATCTAATCACTATCAACAAATTCTATACAGATCTACAACCATTAAAGTTTAACACAGAATATAAAATTATTTCTAAGTATAATATAATTGAAGTAATTTTTCAAATGAATTAATATTTCATCATTATTTATTACATATATATTTGATTTTCATTCAAATGTTAATTCATATATAAGATTAAATAAAATGTAATAATTTGTAATGTAAAAAAAATAGTATTAATTATTTACTGGAAGGTGATTTAATGCATAAATGTTTGCTAAAAATATAACACTTCTACAATAAATTTGTGTATATATTGTTATCTAGAAGGCAAACTAAAAATAGAAAAAAACATGCAGACAGCTATTACTGCATCTAATATTATATTATTGTGTAGACTTCCGGGGAATTTTTATTTTTCTAAAAATAAAATACCTATGTACCAACCAATAATAAATAGCTATATAATGCATATGTAGTGTATCTACTAAAATCATGCTTGTTTTGAAAATTTCCCAATTATCTGAAAAAATTCTATCCACTCTGAATAAGAATAGTAAATGATTGGTGCAATACGTTAATCCGTTATTCACTATATCATGGAGATGGAAGTATTGGACACTTCTATTAGTGGCTCATAGCCTGATTATATATAAAATATTTTCTAAAATATTTTAATTTATATAATGTCTTAATAGTGTATATATCATTAATATTTACAAAATAATTCTAAAACTGAGGTGACACACACATATATAGATTAAAAATATTACATATATATACTTAACACATACAATTTTTTGTATCTTTAAAATATTTTTCTATTTTTTTATCATTTTCTTATTACTTTAAAATGCTATGAATATAAATAGCACATCTTTTCAAAATCTGATAAAAATAAAGAAGAAAAATGTTGTAATTAAACAGCAAAATTGCTAAACTAATGAGTGTTTCTAACCCAATTGCTTCCATCAACTGTATTTTTCTCTGTTATGGGTCTTTTCACCTCACCTTAACATTCTCTATTACAAAGTTAAAGGGAGGGGGAATAACGTTGCACATATTTTATTTATAAAGCTTGATTTTTCTTTTGAACGTGAGAAGTGTGATATTCCATTTAATATAAAGAACATTTTGCACATTAAAGATGATGGTAATAACAGAATAAAAATGAGAGAAAGCTTTCAAAGTAAATGGTTAAATAAAATAAATTTTGAATGTTCAGCAATATAATTTAAGAGCCATTTTTCAAAATATTCCCATAATGTGAATCATTTAAAAATCAAAGTGGCCACTATTAAATTATGACTGAGGCTTAAGGGGGAAATGAAACTAGAATTACACGCACCACAGAATGACAATATGCTCCAGAGAAGGAGACCGATAAGTAAACATAGATAGTGCCTTTAGGTAAAATAAATTATTTAAAAATCTACAAATTCTTTTTATTAGTTCTATATATATATATATCATTCGGTTGTATATCTTTGACATTTCTTATAAAATATTACTTTGTTAAAGCCTCTGTAAAATTTATCTAAATTTTAAAAAGAATATTTAAAACAATAACAAATAAAAATGAAAGACGACATGCTAAATCAAGCATGCACTCACTATTTTTATATTCATCTGTAGTTTTCTCTTATTCTATATACATGTTGCATATGCATATGTCTCATAAAATAGTAGTAGTAAATTCATATGCGATGGCTCATTGCATAGGGTTTAATGAATTGAATAAAATTTAAAATATTATTCACGTTCAATACAAACTTAATATTTTTCCCTATCCATAAACCGATTCAGTTAGCCAACCAAAATCGGTCAGAATATGGATAGTTATTTATTTTTAGCTAGAAAGTAAAACAAAATTAACTACTAATATTTTCATCTTACTTTATCTTTCTTTTGCAGGTCTAATGGAGAGATGTTTGTAATGTAGTAGATTATTTAAAGTTATTTTATTTTTTTACCTCCTCCTTCTCTCTCTCTCTCTCTCTTTCTCTCTCTCTCTCTCTCTTTCTCTCTCTCTCTCTCTCTCTTTATAAAGTATCCTCTGTAATAATTTGAAAATAACAACATATATTTGCCAATGTAAAATAAAATAAATATATATTAAAATATTAAGATGAGCATACTTTTGGTTCAGTACATGGCAAGATCATGCTCTATATTTGCTTAAAATAGAGATGTTCATAGGCAACAAATATAAAAGTTAAATAAATATTTGAGATAAGAATGCATTTATAAATGAAAAATCATTCCACCAATAAATTATATATATATATATATATATATATATATATATATATATATATATACCTTTCATTTCTCATATTAAATTCCATTAGTATATATGTAATAATATTATGATTCGATGTCTGTATTTTTAAAGCAATATACGTAATTATATAACCAAATATTTGTAAATACAGTAACTAAATAATTTTTAAAAAAATTATCTACTTAGGAGCACTTTCAATTAAGTCCACTATTTATAGTGGATTTAAACGGTGAAGAGAACAACAGCTTCATGCTCCCAAATCAGAATGCTTCAGATTGGCCTATATAAGTAGAAATTTAAGTTAAAGGTAAGATGACACCTCTTATCTTGATAAAAATTGCTATCTTGGGTCATGTTTTGTGAGGTCCCTCTATCAGCAAAATAATATTGTTTGACTATTAAAAATTTCAAGGCAAATTCATTTCAAATTAAAGCCTGTTTAAGTGTTTACATATACTTCCTGTGTACTCAATAAATCATAATTACAAATCTTTGACTGTATAAATCATGTTGCATTTGCTGTTATTCAAATAAAACCACACATTTTAAATGTCTGTTGGAAAAAGGTTTGTCTTACATGTCTTGAAACTGGTGCAACTGGTCAAACAATGGCATTATCAGATGAAATAATTACAGTACTTTGGCCATGATATTGGTGGAGAAGATATTAATTCCTTTATCCAGAATGATATTGATGAATTGCTTGAGGATATTGACTTAAATGATAATGATATTCTTGCAATAAGTTTAGATACCATAGAAGATTTAGAAAAAGATAATGAAACAAAAGTAAAACCTGTTCCTTTCACAGCACAAATGATTTGATAAAGTCTTCAACTTTCTATTCAATAAAAAAAATCATTTTTTTTTGTTAATAATATGGATTATGAATGAGCTCTTAAATTCCAATGGGAGCTAAATAGTTGTATGTCTGGGTATCACGAGCTTCATAAACAATTAGTAAAATCATCATCTCAAAATTTAATCACCAATTACATTGTCACCAGAAAACCATTAACAAACACAGCATGAGACTGATGTTGGTGCTAATTCTGCTGTTTGTGTTTCCTCTTGTGATATATCTGATTTCTTATCAGTTCACAAAAGGACCAGCATATTGTCAAATAGCAATGATAATTAAAATATGTATGAAAAATGTAAATAGTTAATAAAAAAGTAAAAAAAAAAACTGTCTTTAATCAATTTTTTTCAAAAATTAAAAAAAAAATTTTTAGTCATACTTTATTTCTTTATTTTTTTTTAATGCAAATTTTAATGTAATTTTTCCTTGTTGCTTTGGTTTTATGTGATTTTTTTTAAAATTATGAAATGTATCCCAAATTTTTCAAAGTATGCTAAGTCTATTTTTGTGTGATTTTTTTAATGCAGTTTTCTGTGGAACATATCTACCACATAAAAAGTGACCCAGATGTATATCAAATGTAACCAATGCATAAAGATAACTGAAATTTTATAAATAACACCACAATCTAACATATACAATTAATCAGAAATTGTATCTAAATATTATAAAACCTAAATTACTACTATACAAAATATTGATCAATTAGAGCAGTGAAGACAAATCTATTGCCACATGCCTGAGAGATGGCATGTTACATATAATAATTTTCTATGCTCTAAATTATTCAATATATTTTATGCTTTAAATTATTGAATATTTTTTATGTTGTTAAATTCTGTACTAATAAAAATTTACTGTAAACTAAAGATAAAATAAATAAATAAAATATTATATTAGAATTCAATTTACAATTGAACTCTGATTAGAAGCAATAAATTGCAAAGTTTGAAAAAAATATATATGTAGAGGAGAATATTTAAGTCAAAATATTCTCCAAACCTTTCAAATGATTCCAATAAAACTAGAAAGTAAATTCAGTAAAATATTTTATAACACTTTGAAGTAAATTTTTCCAAATCTAAAGTAAAGTTAATAAAATGGTTTTCTGACCTAATCTTGTTTGATCTAAATGTATTGTCACAATTCATTTTTTTACATCAAAATTGTGAACAAAGGAATGAAATTGTTTTGCTTAAAGTTTTGCTGTAAAAGTGAATAACAAATCTTAGATTTATAAAATTATTAAAGGTCATTTAAATTTACTTTTAAATAAATTTGTAACCATTATATTAATATAACTAGTGAAAATAAAAAAACAAAAATTGTCAATTAGTAGAGAATTTCAAAATTGGTGGACTGATAAGTATGGAATGATTAACAAAGGCACCAAGGTAGTATATGTTTTGTTCTAGAACAGTTGTATTGAGAACAATATTATGAGACCAATTATATTGCCCAAGCCTTTAAAATATATAAATATCCCATCAACATCTATAATAAAAATTATCAAAAACCATTCAAATATAACTGCTACTATTTTTTTTATTTCAAATGTAATTGCCAAACATGGGAAACTTTTTAATGATTGAAAATATATGAAAAAAGCTGGGATGAAATGTGCACCATTTCTTTTTTAAGATTTTGGAAACAAAGCAAAAATTATTCAGAGAATAAAAGATTTACCATTGGCTATAAATACAGTTAAAGAATCCTGCAAATGACTAACAACATAACTTACCAACAAAAAAGAGATATAAGATCTTCTAGTTTAATTTCTCTCTACCTTGATAAAAGTACAGACATAAATGAATTAGCTCTTTGGCTATTTTTATTCACTATTGTGTTGGGAATAATCTCAAAAAATAATTGACTAGTTTAACCTAATTACTAACAACAACAAAATGAATAGATATTTGCAAGGAAGTTTTAAATATACTTGCTCAAAAAGAATCAGATGTTGTCAAAATTGTATCAGTAACTACATATGGTGCTCAAAGTATGACTGGAAAAGTAAATGGTTTTCTCAGTTTATTTACCAACAGTAATGGACATTCAATTTTGGGTTTTCACTGCATTATCAATCAGCATGAATGTTGTAACTAAGTTAGTCAATTTTATATCTACAGCAAGCTCTCTCTCTCTCTCTCTCTCTATATATATATATATATATATATATATATATATATATATATATATATATATATATATATATATATATATATATATATATATATAATTTATTGAGTAATATGAATTCACTATACAATAGTTTACTTATATACAACAATGCCTGATGGTTAAGTCTAAGTCAAGGAAAAGTTCTTCAAAGATCTATTGAGTGTTTAGATGAAATTAGGCTATTTTTACATAATGAGAAAATCATTGAAAAACATAATGATTTTATAAATGTTGAATGGCTTTTGAAATTAATGTTTTTACAATATATGTTCACATCTAAATTAATTAAATGTGAAACTGCAAGGTTATAACAAGACAATTGTTGTCATATTTGATTTGATCAAAGCATTTGAAGTTAAATTTTCAACTGTGATGTTCTTTCTTACACCTTCCATATTTTCTAAATATAAAAATGTTCTTGACTGATTTTGAATCGCATGAAAAGCCAGATAGAGTAAAATTGATGCAAGAGTTTTGTGCTGTTAACATTTCCAAAATTTTGTTTTAATTACTATTATTTTTTTACTGTTACATTTTATTAAATTTGTGCTCATCTAAATAAATATAGTTCACTTATATTTAGCTTCTTTAGAAATTCTGTTTAATTAATATTGTTATTGTTATTATTTTGTTTTATAAACTTTTAAAAACTGCAATAATTAAGTTGTTTATATTTTGATTTAATAACTGAAAGCTCTCCAATTATTCAATAAATATTTCTGGACATTTTTGGCAAGCACACATAAAAAGGTTCACAAACACTGAGTTAGAGGATTTATATATACAAACAATGCTTAATGCCAGCTGAAATATCTATAAAATATATTATATATATACACACACACCCGTCTAATGTTTCTATAATGCATAAATTGGTTGAATTTAGAATATTTTTATTTAGAAATAAAATTATTTTTTAAATTTCAAAGTCATGAGCTATAACCATTAATTTGTACAAAGAATATTTAAAAAAATATTTAAAATATATAAAATAAATTTCTTTGTAGATGGAAAATTGAAACTATTGAAGATACAAAATGAATTTCACTACAATATATAATTACTAGGGTGTATGATGTTTTTTACATCAGTTGTTTCTTCTCATTTTAATATTGCATTCAATGCAGCAATATATAACATATTAGTATTTTAATCATTAATGAAATACGTTCTGTTGATAAAACCAATAAATGTAATGTAATATATAAATGGTCATGCAAGTATTGGTTGAGTTATATTGATGAATCAAAATGTGCATTAAGAAAGATAATTCATGAGGAAAAACTGCGATATTCTTTCTATAGATATGTATTTTGTTTACAGAAGATACAATTATTTGCAATAGGAGTTTTAGTTTTGAAGTTTTTTATTTGCATATAGAAAATGATTTGAGATAAAGAAAACTCAAAAATGCATATTTTATAAATACGATGGATAATTTATAAAATAAACAACGTAATTTATTGAAAATATTCAAATTTTAATATTATATGGATTTAATGAGATTATGATTATTTTTTAAATTCTAACTGTAAATACTAATGGAAGTGTAGTTATGCTATAAATTGACTATTTATTTATATGTTAATAAATTGAAAATTATAAAATTAATTCCAGTATTTTATTTTATTATATATTATAATTGCTATTATATACATATATGAGAGAATCAAATAATAAAATTAAGTAAAATAGAAAAACGGTTGTCATCTAATCAAATGATTTCTGAGAACAAAAATCTGGATGTCATTGTTTTAAACATTTTAAAATCATTTTATTTTGTAGTAATAATTTCAAATAAAAAACTATGTAAATATCATAATTCTTATAACCAAATTGCAACATTTCTATAAATTATATTTACTATTTCTAGATTTAAAAAAAAAAAAAAAAGCTTTCATTATGTTTTCCTGAAGGTTTATGATGATGGTATTTTAGTTGTATTTTATATTGGACTATTTCCACCATCTATTATTAGATATTAAATGTCTTTAGAAAAATAATATAACTTTATTTAAATATTTCAATTACATTCAGTGGCTAGATGTGTGCTATTAGTAACAGTTGAATGTAAATAGAATATTTAAATAAAGTTAACTTTTTCTAAAGACATGCAATACCTAATATTAGATGATAGAAATATATATCATATATCCAGTATATAAATACAGCATTTTATTATCATTTGCTATTTATCATCAGTTAAGTCTCAATTACCAAAATAATCTTCTTGCATTATTGTTAACATTATCTTTCAACTTAAGTTCTTATTTTCTCCAAATCTACTAATCATTTTTTCACACTTTTTCTAATTATGCAAGTTTCTTTCCATAAATCTACTTCCAAATATAAAATATTTATAGGTTTCATTCTTAGATTTAATTTGAAAAAAGTCATAAATGAACTTCATGCTTCTATCAAAATCTCATTTATCCATTATACAATTTCCACTATCAAACAATTTACCAAATAATTAAAAGTGTTAATTATTTCTATAACTTCCTGTCCAATGCTGATCCTTAATTATTGTTAATCATTATTTCCTTTGATTTAATTTTATTTGTATTCATTTTTGTTCCAAAATTTTCATAACATTTATCAATACTAAATAATTTTTATTAATATTATTTTTATGAATTATCACTAATAAATCTTATTATGCTAATTCCACTTGTATCAAAATCATTCATATAAATATAAATTAAAAAACAACAACTATATATAATAATATTTTGATTCATATATAAATTTATAATAAATGCATTTCAACAACTATAAAGAATTATATCAAATATTTTTCCAAAAAGTGGAAAACATTTTGTTTGTCTTTATATATATATATATATATATATATATATATATATATATATATATATATATATATATATATATATATATATATATATATATATAAACAATAGTTATTATCTCTCTAAGTACATCTATAATATCTTTAATTTTTTTTTTTTAAAGTTAAATTGCTCTTTAGATAAAAGTCTATCTAATCTCAATAATATATTAGTTATATGTGAGCTCAAGATAATTGTTCTAAAATCTTCAAATTTCTCTGAATTAAGCATTTTCCTTTGTGGATACATAAATATTAAAAATAAGACTATTTTCTACTGTTTTAAATCAATTGTATTATAAATATCAATTATTTTAAGTAATTAATTTTGTTGTATTTGATAATTCAAATGGAGTAATCAATTTTTATGATATTCTATTTTCACTTTTTTACCTTGATTAAAATTATTTTTTCATTATTGTGCAATTATTTTATTCTTATATATCTCATATATGTTGATTTTCAATTAATATAGATTAAAGCTTATTGTTTTACAAGTTACTTAAAAGTTTATTACATATCAATCCAGTAATTTTTTATTCACCACTTATTATTTTCAATTGCTATATTATTTCTGTCACTTTTTCATTCTTAAATCATTATATTCTATATTGAATCAAATGTAATTTTTTTTAATTCTATATTTCCATTCTAACAATCCTTCCCTCCATCTAAATTTATCTTTTGCATATTGCAATTCATATTTCAAAAAATAAAAAAAAAGATGAAAAAAACATTCTATTTGTCATATTAGTACTATTTTCCTGATTTCTTATTCATTTACTTTTTTATTATTTCTACTGCAATAATTCTTAAATGCTCCTTGAATAATATCTGTTTTTAGTTGAATTTGGTTTATTTATCAACCTCCATTAGTACCAATTAAGCTGAGTGTTTGTCTGACAGTTTATGATGGAGGTATTTTAGTTCTAATTATATAGTGGACCATTTTCATCATCATATATTCATAAATGTTTTTAGAAAAATTCAAACTCTATTCTAAACTTTTCATATATGTTCATAGGGTTAGTACATAATAGAATGTTTTGAGTGTATTAATTTGCCCTCTTCTTCAGGTGTTGCAGAACTTAAACAATGGTAGCACTGATAAGGGAATTGAACCAAAGAGTTTTAGATTTATGAATATTGAATTTAAGCTTAGTTGATTAGAGGATTACTTTCAATTCAATAGTCATGAATATAATAAATCCTGATTCAATTCCTATGCTAGTATTGTCATGGGTCAGAATATAAAAGAAGAAAAAGGAATGCTAATATCACCCAAAACATTATATTAAATACTAATTTGTGTGGTATTACTAATAATAAAATGTATTTTATAAGTTTAAATAAAGTTGAATTTTTTTCTAAAACATTTCACAATTAATGTTAAATGATGGGAATAGTACACCATGTAATTATTACTAGATAACCATATACTTAACATTACTAATTGAATATTAAAGTATGGTGTTAGTGTAAAGGATGACTATATTCTTATCAGAATTATCAATAAATCATAAACTTTTCCATTAATTTTTCCTCTTGTTTTATTATGTTAGCATTGTCAGTCTTTTAAAACATAATATAAATTCTATCACCACTAACATATAATCATATGTTTATCAGCTTTACAGTGCCTTATATTGCTCATAAAATTATTTCATATCAAAGAATAATTTAAATAAGTGGTATTCTTGTTAAGGATGCTTTCCAAATATAATTTTTTTCTTATAATTATAAATTAAGCATTTATTATTATACTATTTTCTTCTCCCTATCCCTGTGTGTGTGATAATAATTTTATAAACTCCAATAATTTTATCACATCTTCTCTTCACCATACTTTTATTATTATCATACAACTATTTATATATTCCTTTCCCCTCGTTTTTTAAAAATCGTTTAATATACATTTATTACCAGTTGATATGTATATATTAATAATTATCAGATCTCTTGGAAACATTTTTAGTTAAAACACAGTAAATCTATATTTACTTGAATGCTATATTTGTATAATGTATGTATATTATATAAATATGAAGGTCTAGAATTTAAAATTTATATATAAATAATTATTTTAAAAATGTATATATATTTTTTTGTTTTGTTAATTAAGATTTTACTTACAATAAAAATATATAAAGTCTTCCTTTGTTGTTGATCTAAAATAATATCAAAGCTATTATGTGTTTTTCTGTCTAAAAAAAAAAAAAAATTAAATAAGTTTTTTATTCATTTCCCAAGAAAAAATGTACACTCTCTCATACAATTCTATGATATCTAAAACTTTTCATTTCTGATGAAATATCAAAAGTAAAGCAAAGCATATTCTGCTTGCATTTGAATGTACATAATGCAATATCTATTTGTCCTTTTTTCATTTCATATTGAACTGATGTGAAAAATAGATTAAATATAAGCTTGGGAAATTATATGATATTTTGCTTTTTATTAAACAATGTGAATTAATTTATGACTAAGCTTTGTAAAATAACTGATATTTACAAGTTAACATGGATTCAAAATCTAGAAACATTTGAAAACTTTTGAGACATTTAGTTGAAAAATAAATATTCTACTATATCAGAAAAAGATAAAACAATCAGCCACAATAGAATTTGCCAGTTTGCTAAAGCTAAAGTTAACATCAGATTGAGTGATATTGCTGCAATCTATGTTATATTCATAAACAAAAAGCTTTTTATAACATGTTTTCTGTCAGTGTATTTAAAAGTGCTGACAAATTATCCCAAATTATTAATGATTGATAGTCATGTAAAATATATTTCTTGAGAATGTTCTAATTTTGGTTGTGTTTTCAGACTTTTCAATGACACACTCATTATTATAATATTTGATGCTTTGTCCTTTTTATGTTCAATATCTTATGTATTTTAGCTTTTGATGAATATTCTGTCCAATTTAACACACAGTGGTAGACAGACAGACTTAAAAACTAATTTTTCCAAATCTACTATCAGCTGAGAAAAAACAAAACTTAATTTAATTAATTCAATGAAATTGATGTGTTCAATTTGACAATTAGATGATTAAAAGTCAGACAATTTTCTGAAAAATTAAAGTTTAATTTTTTATTTATATTTTATATTGGTATGTCTGAACTATTTTTGGTAATTGTGAGATTACTGATAAACCAAGATGGCCATTTGTATTTTTGATAATAAAAAAGCAGTTTTGATGGCCTACTATCCACCAAAGATGTGTTCATTGCTAACTTAAAAAAAGAAATACATTCCTAAAAATTTCATTAAGAAGCTTTATAGCATTTTTTTTTACTTATAATGTGGAAAGTGAGGAGATTCTCTTAACATTATCAGACTTTGGTTCAATTCAGTATGTTCCTTTTTGTCAGATCTTTGTTTTGATAAGTTGTCATAATGATAAAATTTAACATCTTCCTGTCACAGAATGAGATGAAATATGCTATTTCCAAATATATGGAATCCTGCATTTCTGAAAATTGTGCATTTCAAATCACTGAGATATTTATATATTTTTTGCATTTTTCTGTTAATACATTAATCTAAAAAGAAAGATAAAAACTGTAAATATTGTAATTAAATTTTCCATAATGATTTCTTTTTTAAAATAACAATAATAAAATAGAATATGTATATATTAAACATTTTTGGGGTCCCCAGAAACTATAGATTTACCAAAAAATATGGGCTATCATCTTGGTTTACTGAAAAGCTCACTATTACCTTATTTTTTCTCCCTTGATGTACATAAAAAATTAGAAAAAAAATAATGCTTTAAAAATTGAATCTAAAAATAAAGTATCCATTGATATTATAATCAAAAATTATTTTGCAAAATATTTTTCTATATTATAGTTTTTATAATAAATTTTTATTCCTGTTTCTTGATTATTATAAGTAGAAAAATACAATGGTTTAAATACTATTTGTTTTCTTTATATTTATTTATTATTGTTATAAAACCATTCCAGTGACAATGTCTTATACCTTTACAAAGTGTTAAAATAGTAGAAACTCTTCAAACAGTAGTGCCACCCAGTATAAACCATGGTAATTAATGGATTATAGAAGGTTTGTTTATTAAATCTATATTTAGTGCCTGCTCATCCAATATGCCTAGACTAATTTAGTAAGCAGTACTTTCAGATCCAAAGTTTCGCACTGATGAAAGCCACAAGCTAGAAACTAATCTATGGATATTAGATGAATAGGCATAGATAGCAATTTTAAAAATCAACCTAATATCTATTGATTACTATGGCTTGCACTGGATGGAACTACTGTATAGAGAATTTGCTACTATTATAAGAATTGTTGAGATCCATGCCATAAACTGATTTAAAAGTTTTTAATTATTTAATTTTTTAACACATTAACATTTACATAGAAAAATCATGATATACAAATAATTGCTATCCAATATATTTGATGTATTACTAATTTTAGAGTAAATCGATTATCTTTTTTTTTCTTAATATAGATAACACTTTCTTTTACACACATCATTTTGACAAATGATTTAAGGTAGAGATCACAAAAAGAAATGATTTATTTTATTTATTTATTTAATTTCATTTATTTTTCTAATTGTTTAATTGAGGCAATTTGGGCTGTCTCAATGTAACTATTGTTCATAATTTTACTCTTTACAGCATATTAAAGTAATATTTAAATATATAAATTCCAACAGAATTTAAATATTTACACATTAATCACAATAAAATTCATCTTGTGATACTTTGTCACTCAAATAACTTATTCAGATAGATTTAAAACCTTAAACACTAAATAAATAAGATTATGAAAATATAAAGTAATTTAAAATAAATATCACAAAATTTTAACTATCTGCATAATTAAAACATGAATATAAATAATTAATTTAAAAATTAAATATTAAAGAGTACTTACATTTATATAACAAGCATTAATATAATCGGAATCAGGGTCCCCATCTAAAGATTCTAAAATAACTCTGGAATGATCATCTACAAAAAACCACAACACTTCTTTAATATTAACCTACATGGCAATGTTATGATATTATATCCATTTACAATATAAATAAATACAATTTAAAAGGCAATTGGAATGTTGAAAAAGATTATTTTGGCAGATAAGGTGAGAAATGCTTTTAGAAAAATTAATGATACTACACTGAGTATAATTAAAAAAACTAACAAAATTATAAAATACACGTTAAAAAATATATTGACAAAAGAAGAAAGAATAGGAAAAGAAAATCGCTGCAAAATATCATTATTTTGATATGGTAATATATAAGATTCATGACAATCAATTTATTGCTATGTTGGCACATTAATAATTCTATGTTGTTATATATATATATATATATATATATATATATAACAATATATATATATATATATATATATATATATATATATATATATATATATATATATATATTAAGTTAGTATGATCAAGTAAAAAAAGTTACTGTTGGCTAGTAGAATAAGTACTTTAGAATGAAAATGTCAATAGTAATTGATTATTACCTACATCACTGAGGAACATATTGTTGAAAGTATTATGACCTGCATTTAATTTACCAACGTTTTACTTCCATATAAATATAAGCTGTAACAAACTATCTATCATTGAATATAATAGTTAAGAATATATTATTAATATAAATGTATAAATTGAAACATAATGAGTTTGCATTACTTTTAAAAAAGTACTCCTTAATCCCCCCAAAAACTGGAGGGATTATGACATAATATAAATTTATTGAATAAAATTAAAAGTAAAAAAAAGGTAACATAATATCAACACATTGATTCACCATTACAGCTAAAACTATTTTATTTTGTAGAGGAAAAAAATATACTGGCTAAATTAAGAACATTAAAAGATTGATTCAAGTTTTTTGTGAAAATTAGTTTACTTACATGGAAAGTTAAAATATTCTTTTAAAACATAAAATAATTAAGTCCAATTTTACAATCGTAGACAATCCCTACCTATCCATGATAGATGGTTGAGAAGTAATTGCATTATTATCAACCTATGGAAGATTCTTGTAAAATCAATATTTTATTAACTATTTATTCCATTACTAATAAATGTTTATTTTATCAACTATTCTATTACTAATAAATATTTCATCATTTTCTTTCCAAGTATGGCCAATTCTTTTTAAATCTTGTTTTATATTATGAATCATTTTCCATTTTAATTTTCTTCCAATACTTTGATCATATTATATGGTCATTATCAATAATTATTCCTAGAATATATATATACGTTACAAAGGTATGTTTACCAAGAATTTACAATAAAAAATAAAAAATTTTCACATAAATTATATTTTACTATTATTATTATTTATTTATTTTTATGTTTGTTCTTTAACCATTTTAATTCTAAATTTTTATTTTATATAAAAAAAATCATTCAATTATTTATAATTATTTTTTTATAATTACATTAGATTCCCGTTATTACTTCTATTCAAATCTGTTTTTCTCCTTTTTATGTATAAACTTTTTAAAATTAATCTCCATCTATAAAATCTAACATTTCCCAACATCTTTATCTCAAACTTTAAATGCTTACATTTTTCCATATGTTGGAATGGATTAGAATTTTTATGTTTTTAATGTTCTTTTAACCTTGTTTTCAATTTATTTTTTGCTATCTCACAATCTAAGGAATTTACAATATAAACACCATTCATATTTTTCAACCCCTCCCTTTTTTAACATTTTCCAATTTATTTAAATCTATCTATTAAAAAATTGTTGTTATACTTCCTGTTTTTGTATTTTACTACTTTATCATATAAAATGTACTTTTTTGTTAAATAAAAGCTACTATAAATTTCAATGCTCCCATATACCTCATCTTTTCTATATGATTTTCTTTTTATTCTTTTTACATTTTTCCTTTTCTATAATTTATTAATTAATTAAATTAATAGGATAATCATCTATTTTCGTTTCATTTTTTTTGCTACATTTTTTAATATTTTATTACTAGAACACATTACTATTGCTTTATTTATTTTATCATTAATAATATTTATCTTAGGCATACAATTTATAAATGAATTCTAATTATTTAATATATCTATTAAAAGTCTTTTTTTAAGATATTTGTTTTAATTATTATTATTATTATTATTATTATTATTATTATTATTATTATTATTATTATTATTATTATTATTATTATTATTATTATTATTATTATTATTATTATTATTATTATTATTATTATTATTATTATTATTATTATTATTATTATTATTATTATTATTATTATTATTATTATTATTATTAGTAGTAGTAGTAGTAGTAGTAGTAGTAGTAGTAGTAGTAGTAGTAGTAGTAGTAGTAGTAGTAGCAGTGGTAGTGGTAGTAGTAGTAGTAATAGTAGTAGTAGTAAAGAAATAGTGAGGACACATTGATTGGCGAAAATACAAAAGAACGGACCATTGGAGTAGTGAGAGAATAAAGCCAATGAACAGGTAATTCCATCAAAGTGTGAAGACATGTCACACAGTAAATAAAAAAATGTTTTTTAAAATATAAGTATTGTAGTGTAATTCGTTTTAAAATTAGCGTGTACTTGTAATATTTTATTTTTTGAATAAACCTATATACTGTTGTAAATAATAAAATGGAGTAAAGGTTTTTTTAATACATGACAAACTTTTGGCACAGTCACTGTGAAATTTTGAATGTTTAATGATTTAATTCAAAAGTTCAGAAGGACAAGTTAAAATGTCATTAGGACAAGGAAACATCTCAGAGTTTGATGTTGGGAATTGTAGGAGAATGGCCACTATATGTCATTCAAGTAGAAAAAATTTTAAGTTAAATACCATTACAGAAAATAATAAAAAAGTGGCAGCACTGTTATGCCTGTTGGGAAAAAATAGTCATAGAAGTTCTACATAAACTAATGAATGGACCAGTAATGGATGAAACAACATATGAAAACATTATAAGCAAATTATCCAATTATTTCAGTCTACAACCATCAAAGTTTATGGGTTGATTAATATTGTAGAATAGGAGACAACACAGAGGTGAAAGCTTAAGAGATTTAGACATAAG
The DNA here is from genome assembly GCA_028023455.1 of Epiperipatus broadwayi. Taxonomy (NCBI): domain Eukaryota; kingdom Metazoa; phylum Onychophora; class Udeonychophora; order Euonychophora; family Peripatidae; genus Epiperipatus; species Epiperipatus broadwayi. The sequence continues at coordinate 666,373 of JAQFVV010012667.1, read as the reverse complement.
TTTGAGACAATTAGTAAAGGATTGCCAATATGGAGATTTTGCTCCCCAAGCTCTACTAGATGAATTGTTATGGGGACTGAATAAAGACTGGCTATATCAAAATTTGTTAATAGAACCAGATTTAACCTATGACATAGCAATAAGGAAAGGGATAGCATATGAGCTCTAATTGAACAAGCAATGTGTTTCAGAAGCAAGATAAATGATGAACAGTCATGGGAACTACATAAAACAGAAGGTAAAATGCAAAATACAAATATGAAAGAATGGAATGACAGAGGAAATCAAATAAAGTGTTTCTGTTGTGGAAAACAAGAGCACATAGCAAAAAACTTCAAATGGCATACATATACTTTTTATAATTGTGGAAAGAAAAGAAATCCAATATCAGTCTGCAGAAATCCAAAAACAAGAGAAATGACATACGAAATATAAAGTTAAAAAAATGTGTGCACAAATCCCAAAACAATACATGATAACACTGAACATATGTGGAAAAGACATAGAAATAAAGATCAATAGTGGATTGGCAATATCACTCTTATCAAAAGAAAAATGGAATATTTCCAGAGGGCATAAGGAATGCATAATACAGAAAACGAACATTAGAGTCAAAGATGTCAGTAGGAACACAGTAATAGTAAAAAGAAAATCCTAGATCCCAAATAGATACAAAGAATAAATATTGCACCTACCTATTTATATAGTGAAATAAAACATAGCTCCAATAATAGGAAGAGAATGGATCAAACAGCTAGAAATTTCTGTAACAATTATAATACACATGTCATTTGAGCAAGAATACATTAAAGCATATCCAGAACATTTTTCAGAACACATTGGAGTTTTCAAATCAGCCCTAGTAGACATAGATTTAAGTAAAAATGCCCAACCAATTGTATGCAAACCCCAAAAGATTCCATTTGCACAGCATAAAAAGGTAAAACAAAAAATTCAGAAATTAGTAAGCATAGCAGTTTTGACACCGGTAGAAGACACACAATGAGTCACACTGATCATAATAATAACAAAGCCAAATGGATAGGTTAGAATTTGTGGAGATTACCAAGTAACGGTAAACAAATTTTTTATCTAAAAGGGCATATCCAGTTCCAAATGTTCATGAGCTTTTAGCAGGTTTAGCCAATATAATTTTTTTTTCAAAGTTAGATTTAAATGCCGCCTACCATCAAATTAAGGTAACTAATAAAACAGTTCAAATATTAACACTACACATGCCTTTTAGTCTGTTTCAATGCAATAGGCTACCTTTTGGAGTGACAATAGCATCTTACATTTTAAAAACAAAACTCAACACATTATTGCATGGAGTACAGGGAGAGACACCATATTACATTGATATTTTGGTCATGGCCACAACAGAAAGTGAGCTATGTAAATGATTGACTAGAGCATGTAGTAAATTAAAATATGCCAGTCTCAAACTCAACAAAGGAAAATGCATATGAAAAATGCAAGAATTAGAATTTCTGGGACATGTGATTTCTAACAACGTAAAAAGACTGATGAAAGATAAACTGCAAGTGGTCAAAAATGTGCAGAGACTGAAAAATGTGAAACAATTGCAAGCCATTTTGGGTCTTATAAATTTTTTTGAATTTTTTTAAGAAGCAAAGCAATGGTAGCAAATCCTTTATATCAGTTGTTAAGAAAAGAAGAAAAATGGAAATGGACACAAATACATGAAGAAGCATTTGAAAGAGAATTTCTTTCTGCAGATACACTATTGACGCATTTTAATAACATGTTAAAGTAAGAATTACAATGGACATGTCTGAAATAGTGTGGGAGCAGTCACACCCAATGGAAAAAGGCAAACACTGGTTGCATACACATCAAGGACATTATTGAAGGCAGAATGCAACTATAGTCAGATAGACAAAGAGGCTTTAGTGATAATCTTAGCACCAAGAAAATATCATCAATTATTTTTGGTAAACCTTTTCAAATCATTACAGATAATAAACCTTTCATAGCAATATTTGGTAATGACCGGCAGGCTCCTAAACATCTAAGCCCATGCATGTTAAGATGGCAGAACATACTGGCTGCACATGACTATATGCTGATTTATAAACAAGGGAAGGAAATACCTTATGCCAATTTTTTATCAAGATTGCCTGACATAGGTGAAACAGGAAAGGAAGAATTAAAAATAAATTACATTGATGCAATGAAATCAAACAGGTTAAATAGCAAATCTGTGGAAAGGTGGATGAGGAAGACAAGGGATATAAATAATTGATAGATTGGATAAGAAATGAATGGCCAGAAAGCAAACCAAGTTACATAGCAAACAGGATTTGGTTAAATAGACAACAGTTATCTATATGCAAATGATGCATTGTAATGGGCAATAGAGTGCTAATACAAAGTGCAGTCAGAGAAGCAGTGCTGAAATTACTACATGAAGAGCATCCAGGAATAGTGTGAGCTAAATCTCTGACTTGTAGTTACATATGGTGGCTAAAAGTAAATGAAGACATCAAACACTATATCATGAAATGTTCTGCATGCCAAATACATACTGCAATGCCACAAAAGAACCTGACCACATGGCAGCCAGAAAAGAATTTGTGGGAGAGAGTACACATTGACCATGCTGGACCAGTATATGGAAAAAGCTGTTGTTACTCATAGACACACTCTCCAGATAGATTAAAGCACATAAAATACTTGACATGATGGGAATGAAGCAGTCAAATGCCTTAAAAACTTTTTGTAATTCATGGGTACCCAGAGATTTTAGTATCTGACAATGGTGCTGCATTCACTGGAATGGAAATGCAACAATTTTGTGAAGAACATGATATACAACAAGTGTGGACACCACCATACCATCTTCAATCAAATGATCTAGCTGAAAATGTAGTACAACAAGTGAAACAAAACTTGAAGAAAACAGGAACAAAAAATATACAAGAAGCACTACAAGTGTTCATGGTGGCTCTGCACACAACACCATCAATGGCAATGGGTAAATCACCCACAGAAATACTATGTGGACAAAATTGAGAACAAAATTAACTGCATTATATCTGAAAGAGAGCAACATAATACAAGATGATGGAATGATAAAGAATTTACCAACCAAGAACCAGTTTGGTTTAGAGACATATTAAGGAGGACATGGATACAAGGAATAATTAAACAATGAATGTCAAACAAGATATATGAATTAAATAGTTCAAATGAAAGAATATATAGAAGACACATAAACCACATGCAAAAAAGAATAGTGGTTGAATGACAATGAGATTGGAGACCAAGTGAGGATAAGAAGATTGACACTGAGAGGGATAGAAATATTAGTACAGGGGAAAAAGAAGAAGAGAGACAAATAATAACAGAAGCAAATAGTAAAAAAGATGAAACAAGGACAATATGAGAATAAATCACCCAGGTCCACAAGAAATAGATGTATACCTGAATGATCTATGTGTAATGGAAATATTTCTACTTCTGAAATGAGGGAAGTAAAATGATTGGTTAAAAAAAAACCAAATATTTCAGAAGTGAAATTACGGACATAAATTATTTGTTTAAAATGGCGGAATGAAAATATATAAAATAGATTAGTGAAGACAACGAATTATGGATAGAGAAATTGATAACAAGCCAGACCATAGAGAAATAGTGAGGACACATTGATTAGTGGAAATACAGAAGAATGGACAATTGGAGTAATGAGAGAATTGAGAAAATAAGCAAGTAAATCCATTAAGGTGCGAAGACATGTCACACAGTAAATAAAAAGACTTTTATTTAATATATGTACTGTAGTGTAATCCATTTTAAAATTAGTGTGTACTTGGAATTTTTTTTTTGAATAAACCCATCTACTGTTGTAAATAATAAAATGGAGTAGATGTTTTTTTAATACATGATAGGACTAACAACTGATCAGGTTTTTTTTGTAAGAAAAACTTTACTTGATTATATAGAACAATATACTTGGCTTTCAATTCAAATCCCTTTACAAAATAAACTAAAATTTAAGCTAATAAGTATTATTATAGTTTACAACAAATATAATAAAAATCATTCAAAAAGGCAGTTACTTTACACACACTGATGTTGTCCAAATGTCATTAACATAATACACAGAGTGTACATTTCAAGACCATTAAAAAAGAGCATGAACTAAATCGTGTTAAAAGTTTAGGAGATTTTAATGCGATTTTTAACAATCATATTAAAATAAGAAATTCACCACTAATAATTGGGATTTGCCTCACAGAATAGTTAACAATAAATAAAACAAAGCCTTACAACCTGCAGCAAAGTAGTAATGTTTCCAGAATTTCCTCTTGCTGATGAAACACTCATAAAGATTTGTAATCCAGATAAAATATTGTCATTCTAACCAAAAAGTTGTCCATCTAATAAATCCATTAAGCCATATACAAATTATAGTGATTTATTTCAAAAATATCAGCAAAAAATGTGTTCAAGTATGATAACCATAGGTCTTTCAATAAGAAAATTTAAAAAATAATGCATATATTAATAGTAAGATTGTTTATTACGGGATCATTATTGACATTTAAGGGACAAAGTGTATATTTTCCAGAAAAGTTAGAAAGTATTTGGTATAAATTTTATGTGAAATAATTCGAACTTTTATATATTTAATAATTTTTAATGGTTATTTGTGATTTCCCAGAAGTCTATGAAATATTACTATTTAATACATAATATTTATTGAAATCTTGAGAAAAGTATTTACTATTGATGGTATTTATAAGATATTTTGTATGAGGAATTGTTTCAAAAATTAAATTCATATTTCAAACCAACAATTTCAATTACATAATACTACATTATTTCCAAAACACAATGTAGTCACCAAATGAAAACATAGAGAAGTATGTCATATCACTGCAAGAATTATCAAAGTAATATAAATTTAAAGACTACTTAGCAGAGATGCTGTTAGCTCAGTTGTCATGACACATGCAAGATTAGAAGCAGAGATAAATATTGCTAAGTAATCTACACTAAATTATACTGCCACAATTGAATGAGGAATAATATATAAAACTATTCTAGAACATGTGCTAGAATTTAAAAACTTGGCTGATGAAGTTAAGCCAACCATATGTATAATATATAAACAAGCAAAAATACAAACAATAGAGAAGAATACTAAATAGGAGATCAGTGCTTGTTACTGCTTCAGAAAGAAAGAACTCACAAGTATCATCATTGCAAACTGATATGATTTTAGTCAAGATTTTATAAAAACAAATGAAAAATTATTGAAGTGAATTTACATGTCAGTAGTAAATTGAAGGGAGGAGTAGCAATGACTGCTGTGAATGTTAAAAAAAATAAAATGAGGATACACCAAATTTATTAGATTTCAAAACTTATATAGAAATTACAAAACTGGAAATTGATAGTGGAGAAGATTTATCATTGATCTTTTTTTAAAAACTGAACAAATATTAATAAAAAATAATAATAGAATACAATTAAAAAAGACAAATTTGGTCACTACAGATAAAAAATGGAAATCCTATTAATATAAAAGGAATAGTGACAGCACTGGTAAAACTAAACAGACACAAAAACTATTATTATATGTACTTCCTAAGAATATTAGCCCTATATTAGGATGCTACTGGTTCAGATCTCTGAAAATAAATATTGAAAAGAGCCAAACTAAAATTTAAAGTCCAGAACAAATTTTCACCACTTTATAAGTCAAGTCTAAATAGCAAAGTTGTATTAGAATGAGATGAAAATTATGCATAATATCCATTAGTTAAAGATTGGATTAATAAGAATGTCAAAATTTAGTGCTGCAAATTGGGAATGCTCAGAAAAGTTTGTCTATGTGTCAAAAATCTATTCTTATGATAAACCAAGTTCTAATTTCAAATGAGGGAATAAATGTATAGATGCTACATGAGGGACATCCTCAAATAGTACATATGTAAACTAATTGGTTCATACATCTGGTGGCTGGATATGAATATGATGAAGAAACAGTAAAAATATATCAAACCAGCCAATAACTATGAGGTTATCTATTAAAGAGTTTAATTCTTGGCCTGAAACCACAAAGCCATGGAAAAATCCATTTAAATAATGTAGGGTCATTTCATGAATATATATTCCCTGTAGCTATTAATTTAAATGACAAATGAATTGAAGACAGAATAATTAAAAATATCAATATTGATAATGTAATAAGTGTATAAAATGTTCTTCTTGCAACACAAAGGAATCCTGTAATTATATTTATGGACAACACTGAGGGATTTTGTTCCATGCAATTTAAAGGATCTTCTTACTCAGAAGGAGATATTTCATGTTTTAACACCTCCATACTAATCTGAATCAATTTGATTAGCAGAAAAGCCCATTCAACATTTAATGTGCACACTGAATATAATGGAGTATGTGGATATACAAGAAATTCTAACAGTAGATAAGTTTATTAGCACTTTACACAGAGTTAAGTAACTAAGAAAATCCTGGAAGAATTGTTAATGAAACATTATGTTAGAATGCAAATTTCTGAGTTGATTCCAGACAGAGAAATAAAGTCTGAAAATATCAAGTTCAATATAGGACAAACTGTCTGGGTAATAACCATACTAAGGAAAAAATGGATATCAGAAATTATAATTAGACTACTGACTAAGCAAATATATGAAATTAAAATAGAAAATGGTAGAAAAGTAAGACAATACATTGATTATTTAAAACACTGTTTTATGGAGTTAAAAGAGATATTGGATAACATTATATGTCCAGTTACCAATTGTATAAAATATTCTCTAGGAAATAGTGAGAATATTAAAATGTATGCACCTACAAATACTGAAAAAGATGTCATGGAAATATTTTTCCAGTATAGTTTACAGGAAATATTAACTAAGATTAGACAATGAAAAAGACCTGAAAAATTGCAATATTATATTTGTAATTAAACTCTATCTCCTTTTTAAAATGAAGAAGAAGTATTACTGTGTATTGACTAAATAATGTACATATTAAATAAAGTTACATGCATGGGCATGTAAAATTAGTTAATGTAAAAAAAACATTAAAAGTCAATCTAGAAATAATGAAAATGCATAATAAGTGAAGTTATACAAGTCATTAAATTAATCTATATATGCTAATTTGTAAGAAGATTATGATAAAACTGCTTATGCAAATTACATCTAATAAACAAAACAAATAATCTAAAATATCAGCAAAATGTTAAGAACATAGCCAAAGAGCGGGTTAGTGGAAAGTATAATGTGAGCAGTAAGGTGCTTGTGAAAATAGCAGATCGTTGGTGAAATATGCTGCAGAGAACATTGTTGTGAAGAGTTAATGAGAAAGAGTTAATAGAGTAAAATAAAGTGCTTTATAATAAATGTAACATTATAGTTCAATGTAAACATCTGTGTGTGCATAATCAAAACATTTAATTTATGGAATTCAATCAGCAAGTTGCTCTGAGTAATAAAATACTTATGTTAAACCTTTTTTGTGTGCATTATTCCAAAATAATATAATGATAGGATAGCTGCCTTATATCAAATCTGTACACATACACATCAATATATGTGAAATATATAATTATAGCAGATGCCTAACATGTTGAAATTTTTCAGGGCAAAAAAATATAATACACTCAACTTACAAAATAGATATCTTGCATTTGAAAGCGACTATTTTAACACATAAAATATAAAATCTAAATCTTAATATATATAAATTATAAAACCAAAATTTTAAAATATATGTATGAGATATACAATATTAAAATGTATCAATGCAAGAATTATAAATTTTATACTTCTAAGGCTTATCTTGAAATATTTCAATATATAAACTATATTATCAAAAATAGCAATTTATTATTATAGTTTTATTTCAAAGTGAAAAATAAAATTTTCAACTTTATCGAAACAAATGATTGAAAAACAAAAGTATATTTATATTTATAGAAGTTCATTGAAAAGGGTAGAGCACATAAGAGGTCTGATCACATAATTTTGTGATAAAAGTAGAAAATATTTCATTTCTATTGTTTTCAGTTGCCAAATATTAACAAGAATGAAATGTATATCTAAAAATAATTATTATACATTCAAAAAGTGACTATTTAATTTGATAGATAACAGTGAAAAAGATTTATTATTCTGATAGTGGACTGGAAGAGAATATTCTTTTTTAAAATATTAGAGGACTACAGAAATAGTTTAACTATGGCAACATGGTGGAAACACATTCCTCTATTAATTTAGACAATAAAAACATTCACAAACACTGCAGATTAAATGAGCTTTGAGGTCATATATATTAATTAAAAGTTAATTCGTTGATAAAAAAAGGTAAATTTTTAATCCTTAAATTGATATACTGAATATGAAGATAATGTATTAGTTAATACGTTACTTACAAAATAATAAATTATTAACTTTGATTCTGAATCATTCTTTAATCATCGGTATTTTGAAATCATGTTATATTATGTTAAGAATTTATAAGATAAATGCATACAAAAGTATTTAGAAAAAAGTTTTAATTTAACTTTTAATTTGACGTTATTTTAAGAATTATAAAATCAAAATATTAAAAATAAATTTATTAATAATGGCAATGTTAAACAAAAAAAAATCAAATGGTAATTTAGATACTAAAAATTATAGCCATTGTTAGAACAAAATAATTCTCTCTACTGCTATTGATGAACTAGATTATAAATAGTTAACTCAAAAAAAAAACAGTTGAAGTTGTATACAAAGAAAATAGTGTCTTAATAGTAAATTGTAATATAATAATGTAATACAGAGCATACCAATAGCTCAAACAAGCTCTTAATTGATAAGTGTGGTAAGAGAAACTATTTAAAATCTCTATACAGAACATTCAGATACTAGATCTAAAATATCAACTCAAAACCCAGAACTTATTTCATAATATTTAAATAGAAACTCTGAAGTTTTAGGACATGAAAATGTCTTTTATTCCAGCTATCTAACTTAAATAGCTATATTGAACAGAACCAAATTGAGTCCACCATATATTAATAGCCTTGCCATTAATATGACTTGCTTTTTTGATTATTATAATTTTATCTTTATGACTTAGGCTATGCTGAGGTTATTAATATATGGTAGATCTGAATTTGGTTTAGTCCCATATAGCTATTTAAGTTAGATAGCTAGAGTAAAAGACATTTTCATGTCTTAAAACTTCAGAGTTTCTACTTAAATATTACATATAAAATAAGTGCTGGTTTTTGAGTTGATATTTTAGATCTAGTGTCTGAATAATCTAACTCTTCACTGAGGTGAGCCATAAGCTCAAAACCAATTTGTCTGGAGATAGGAATGTTCTTTATAAAAATTTTAAATATTTTCTCTTACTGCACTTATTAATTAAGAACTTGTTTGGGCTAGTACATTCTTTGTATTACGTTTTTGTAAATACAAGCTTATAAAAGAAATGTCACGTTATATAAGATTTGCTTTTTTTATTCTTATAATTTTATCTTTAAGTTTTTGGCTATGCTGAGGCTATTAATATATGGTAGATCTGAATTTGGATCAGTCCCATATAGCTATTTAAGTTACATATTTGGAGTAAAAGACATTTTCACATCCTAAAACTTTAGAGTTTCTACTTAAACATTGTGTGTGAAATAAGTGCTGGGTTTTGAGTTGATATTTTAGATCTAGTGTCTGAATAGTCTAATTCTTCACTGATGTGAGCCATAAGCTCAAAACCAATTGGTCTGGAAATAGGAATGTTCTGTATAAAGATTTCAAATATTTTCTCTTACTGCACTTATCAATTAAGAGGTTGTTTGGGCTATTGGAACACTCTTTTTTATTACATTTTTGTAAATACAAGCTTATAAAAGAAATGTCATGTTATATAAGATTTGCTTCTTCATTATTATAATTTTATCTTTAAGTTTTTGGCTATGCTGAAGGCTATTAATATATGGTAGATCTGAATTTGGATCAGTCCCATATAGCTATTTAAGTTACATATCTGGAGTAAAAGACATTTTCACATCCTAAAACTTTAGAGTTTCTACTTAAATATTGTGTGTGAAATAAGTTCTGAGTTTTGAGTTTAGATCTAGTGTCTGAATATTCTAGCTCTTCACTGAAGTGAGTCATAAGCTCAAAACGAATTGGTCTGGAGATAGAAATGTTCTGTATAGATATTTTAAATGTTTTATCTTACCGCACTTATCAATTAAGAGCTTGTTTGAGCTATTGGTATGCTCTCTGTATTACATTTTTGTAAATACAAGCTTATAAAAGTAATGCCACATTATATGTGACTTGTTTTTTTTTTAATTATTACAATACTAAATAGATATATAGAATATAAAAACTATATATTGTTTAGTGCATATACCTAAAACGTTCATAATATATATTTTTGAAACATATAAACAAAGACATCTTAGAAAATATAATAATTATTAATGTATTTACAAATACATAGTATTAAAGATGTGATTGCAGATTTGTATGTCTATTATGAATAGACCTAATATATATATAAATAATATATATATATATATATATTGTAACGAGCACAGACGTTCGTTACATTGTTTTTTTTTATATATATTATTAAACAAGTTAAAATAAAAAGTTCGCATTTAAAAACTTTCTTTAAAAATTAAAAATTGAAATTAAAATATCGTCTTAAACTCTTATATATTAAGTCGCACAGATAATGAAAAATTATTAAAATAAAACTTTTATTAAAGAAAAAGGTATTTTTAAAACTAAATTTTAAAAAAGATTTGGAGATAAAATTATATCTTTAAATTTGTCTTGAAATATATTTTTGATTTGGAAAACAGGGTAATTAATTAGAAATGGAAATGATTGTTAATTAGTTAAATTAAAACCAGCCTTGAGCATTTAAATGTAATAACCTCAGTCAGATAGAAAAAAAAAAAAAAAACAATAGAAACTGATTAGCCAATGAAAGAAATCCATTTGGGAAATCGGACCTCAGCGAAAGAATCATCACTCCATGACGCAATGTTAATTCAATCCTTGACATTAATATAAAAAGGACAGGTTTTGGAAAGCTTAGTAGTTAGTGAATGAGGAGTGATTGATTATTGACGATGTAACAGCTAGGTGTTAGTGCTGAGGGGATTGAAAAAGATGCACAGCTTCAATCCCTTCAGTTCTGTAAGAAAGGAAGAAAAATGGGCCATCGTTTCTTCATTGAGGACCAATTACACTAAAAAAAAAAAAAAATCTCCAAAGGATAAATAAATCGATCAACCGGATACGAATCTTCGGACGACGTGGGAATTCACGTGCAAACGGCAAGGAATATACGAAGATGAACTATTTCAATAACCGTAAGACTTTAAAATTTATGAACAGTAAATTAAAAACTTTCCAGATTTAAATGATTTCAATATTATTCTACCTGACCAACATTATTGTATTAATTAGTTATAATTTTATTTAATGTATTTAATTTGTAAAATCATTTCCATTTATTTATTTATTTATTTAATTTTGTTCTTTAAGTTTTATTATGTTTCTGTTTTCCGTTAAATAAATTATAAAAAATGTTAAACTTAAGTCGGGCGTGAATGGCTGTATCGATTTGTAAAGATATATTAAGGGAGGGTAATCTTGGGTTGTTCATTTCGAGTTGAATTGGTTCAGTGGATTGGATATATTTATGTAATTAGTAGGTGTAATATGAGATCCGCTACGGGCAGGATTATAGATATACGCCACACACCCTCTGTTTGCCTATGGATGGGTTTGTAAGTCGGCAGAATACCGCAGCCCATTCCTATGGAGTTTTTAGTTTATTGATCTACTTGCCCACAGATGTCACATCCCTGTGGGTGGAGAGTCAATGTTGTTTCTATTTCTACATATTGTTCAGATGTACATTCCTGACAATATAGTTGTGTTGTCGTATCATGCTACATTGAATACATGAATGTATCAGATGGATTGGCGCAAGTTGATTGCGAAATGTGTTGCCTAAGGTTAAGTAGGGATAGAATATTTTATTTTCAAATGCAAATCTATGTAGTCGATTCAGGCTCGATCCTAAATAAAACTATTAAATTTAAGTTGTTTATAGATGCTTGCATAGATTGGTTATCGGTTAGGTATGTTTTGGGTTTTCATATTTGATCAAAATATATAGACATTCGATAAATAATGATACCTTACGGTGAGTGTCTCTAATGTATTTATTCGGATGTCCTTTAAGTTATTGGTGACGATGCAAGTATCTTACGAGGAATACTAGAGGGTTTCTTATAATTCCCTATGCAATTGTCAGTAATCAATAATTTTGTATTTTGATCGTTTATGTTTACTTTGAAATGTTTTTGACCGTTGAAATCTATGTAACCGATCTATAGCAACATATTAAACAGGTTTATAAGCCCATCTGTGCGAACTTGATTAAAAATGTAAATTTATAATATAATAGTAACTCAATGTAAATTAAAGTAAAATCAAAGTTAAAAATAATGTTAAATGTAAATCACTAAAATAATTTTAAACCTTATATATATGTGCATAAATAAATCTGTTTGTATGATAATTACTGGCAGTGGCTTACTTTATTCTTTTATATACTAGATATGATATTATTAAATCTCTGCTACTCCCTGAGCTAGTGACATGGGCTAACGACCGGAATCAAAATTTAAAAAAAAAAAAAATTTTTTTTTTTTTTTTGACTTACGTATCTGCCTACTTTATAAATTTTTCTAGGTTCAAATGCCTAGATGGCGCCCCGTAGTGCAGTTTACGTAAGTCGCTTTCTCCGGATCGTTACAATATATATATATAAAATAATTTATTAGAATTTTAATGTAAAAAGGCAGAGGGACAAACTAATACATTTAAATATCCAAAAATTTGATTTAATTAATAATGATGAGAGAAAAAAATTCTGCTGCAATAATTAAATAATATTTTGTTACAGGAAAATCTTATTTAATTTGAACAATTTTACTCGTTAATTTAATTGGGGAAGATTCATATATAAGAGAAGAAAAAAATAATTCTAAATATCTTTTAGAAAAAAAAATTATGTTGGAAATATTGATATGCTACACACACAAACCAATGAATTAAGAATATTGAGAAAATCAAAAAATAAAAAAGAATTAGACTAAAAATTATATAAATGGTTTAGTAATTATGAAGTAATTGTGAAAATCTTTGACTTCTATAATATATATAAACTTATCATTCTACAAGAATTAAGAAATGAAATGAAAACTGTCATTTTTATGTTTGCAAGATAAGTCACATTGATATAATGAATGTTTGAAAACTTATCAAATGTTTACATATAATCTGAAGGACTGAAAAAATTCTAACAGTTAATCTGAAGCACTGTAATTATTAATAATAACATATGAAATATTTTGCTATTAATATACAAAGATTTTAATATAAGTAAAAATTAACTCTATCTTGTAAAATTTAAAGATTATTTATATTGAAAGAGTCTATATTCATAGTTGATGTTGATTAAAAGTATATCCCTATTTGTATCATTTATCAGAATTAGCATCTCTATAAGATGTTTGCAAGACAATCTGGCAAGTAGAATATCACACTAATATAAACCTTACTTGGAAAAGTTGTATGATATATTATGAAAATAAAGGGTGTTTAATACTTCTGGATCAATTATTGAGTGAAGATTGTGGATAAAATATGTGCATAGTGAGAAAGGGCAATTTGAACTTGGCACTGTTGGATAATTGTGTAGTTGACATTAGAATGCACTGAGAAAAAGAAAGTTAAAAGATAGATTGGTATCACTCTATTATTTCATAGTTGATAGATGTTTACATAACTAAGTTCGAGGTCCAGTTATTTCCATTTTATCTATCTACCTATCTAACTACCTACCTACCTACCTTACTATCTATCTATCTATCTATCTATCTATCTATCTATCTATCTATCTATCTATCTATCTATCTATCTATCTATCTGTCTGTCTATCTATCTATCTATCTATCTATCTATCTATCTATCTATCTATCTATCTATCTATCTATCTATCTATCTATCTATCTATCTATCTATCTATCTATCTATCTATCTATCTATCTATCTATCTATCTATCTATCTATCTATCTATCTATCTATCTATCTATCTATCTATCTATCTATCTATCTATCTATCTATCTATCTATCTATCTATCTATCTATCTATCTATCTATCTATCTATCTATCTATCTATCTATCTATCTATCTATCTATCTATCTATCTATCTATCTATCTATCTATCTATCTATCTATCTATCTATCTATCTATCTATCTATCTATCTATCTATCTATCTATCTATCTATCTATCTATCTATCTATCTATCTATCTATCTATCTATCTATCTATCTATCTATCTATCTATCTATCTATCTATCTATCTATCTATCTATCTATCTATCTATCTATATGAACACATACTTAAGGTATGTAATAAATAACACATGTGTTAGTTTTTTATGTATGAGATCTGATAGCAATCATTTATTTGAAGAAAAGAAAACACAATAGATAGATAGATCACTCTAAAAATAATCATAATCTTTATTGTGACTAGTGTACATAACTTCTATGGTTTTTTTATGGTTGTAGTAATTGTGATATTATTTAATCATCACTAAACAATCTTGGACATAATTCGTAGGTTCTACAATGATCAAGATTTTTTTTAAGACAATCCATCTACAAATCTTTTTCTGAATAAAAAAGTTTCTCATTTATCATTATATATATATATAGGAAAACTTGAAATGCTACATTTGCATCATCTACTGGGCAAATAGTGATATCGATACATAAATGTATATTAAAAAGATACATTTTTCACTTCTTAAGGAAACGGAGTTATTATCATTTCTAGTTGTGGCTATAATTATAATTATCTAAAATATAAAAAACTGTAACATATATTATTTAAAAAGTTTAAATATGATTCAGTGCAAATAAGAACCAGAAAGGGTTAAAAATGTCATACAGTAAAATACTATGATATATAACAGTTTCTATTTTACTGAAGTTTCTCTTACTTATGGAAAGTAAAAATGTGTTATTACTGAATTTAAGAAATGAATAATCGTGGAATAAATTTCGTTTGATGGAAGAAACCATGCATGTGAAAAAGTATCAATTGTAAATGCGGCTTGAATCGATAATGTGAATATATTAAGTTTTTATTTTAATAATCAATATTCTGCTATATTAAAAAAAGCAATGAAATTGATATGTATTGAGTTCATTTTATAGAGTATAACAATAGATAATTATTTATGTATTAATGAAAAAGTCTGTATTCAACAGTCCTAGAATATATCTAAATATAACAATAAAAATATATTAATTTTTGATTGTAAATGCCTGGTGATAAAATGACAGACATAAAAACCAAAGATTTTTAAATAAATTCTTATCTATGCAAAACACAATTAGTTTGATCACTAAAATAGAATTGTTGAATATAATTTATCATTTGGGTAATTACATCCCATGACCTCTCAAACAACTAATGATATGATTGCTTATTGGATTGTGATAAAATATCGAGATATACAGTTAAGAATTTGGAATTGAAGATGAACTTCTTACATTTTCTACTCATATGTTACATGAAATCTTGAGAGGAAAACCATTGGACTACTTCATTTATTTGTTACTGACACAAGTTACTATATAATATTTTTCTTGAACAACTGAACTTCCTTGAGTTTAAATGGTGAATTAATGCTATACACAAAGCTTTAGATAAAATGGTTAATTCAGAATAGACTTCTGAACGAGTGTAATTTAGATTACCTGTTAAAAACAATATGTTAATAAATCAGATATTAAATTGTTGCTCAAGTCAGTATTTTAAAAAATTTTATAACCTGCAGTTTGCATAAACCATAAAAAGAAAATACAAATTTAGACTTAAAAATGTATTATTTATTGATACCAAAATTATAGACAATTATGGCACAGATTTTCTAAATCCTAAAAAAATAAGAATTAATTTATATATATGTTAAAACGAAGATTTGCACGGGTTAAATATATAAAATACATATTTTGCGGGTTCATCCGTGTTAAAAACTTTTAATATTAATATACTGACGTTTTGACTTGGTCACACAAGCCATCCACAGAGTTATAAAAGGTAGAAAGACGGTTGTAGAGGCGCTACAATCACTGATTTGAATAAAATGTTAAAATTCCACCAATAGCAAAAATGTTAAATTTAGGAATGTTTTTTAAAAAAATCTTTCCAAATAGGAGGAAATTTGCATGTATCATCTCGCTTATTGATACAATCTGGCCTTTTAAGTATCTCAATGGCTTCTCTAATTTTGCATTGGTAGAGATTATCACATCTGGATATGATCCTGGTACTAGAAAAATCAATTTTATGACCTGAATCTATAGTATGGAGTGAGACTGCTGATGATGATGAGTGTTGTTTAACTGCATTAGCATGCTCATCTCTCCTAACACTGATGCAACAATTACTCATACCTATGTAAGAAGCTTTACAATTTTTACATTAGATTTGATAGACACCATGAGATTCAAAAGGAATTGAATCCTTAGGCTTGGTTATTATACTGCTGATCTTTTGATGAGCAGAAAATGCTGTATCTATATTATAGCATTTTAATATACGTCCCATACTGTCTGTAGTTCTTTTTACATATGGAACACAAATTCTAATAGCTGATTTATCATCTTTTTGTTTCCTATTTTGTCTATTTTGGGCTTGAAATAAGGCTTTTTTTTTATAAATTTGTAATTATAACTATTTGCTAATAAAATACTATTAATATGATTTATTTCTTCTTTCAGATGTGTCTCATCTGAAAGGTTAATTGCTCTATTTAAAAGAGTTTTGGCTACAGAAACTATCTGAGTTGGGTGATGATGAGAATGGAAATGCAAATATCTGTCTGTGTGTGTATCCTTTCTGTAAATAGTAAAATATAAACTATTTGTGTTCTGGTGACTAGAACATCAAAAAAGGGGAGTTTTCCATCAGACTCTGTCTCCATTGTAAATTTAATATGAGGATGCATATTATTTAAATGTAAGAAAAAATCATCTAATTAATTTTTTTCATGTTGCCATATGACAAAAGTGTCATCTATGTATCTGAGCCAAATGAAAGGTTTTAAAGATGATGATTCTAAAGCATGAGTTTCTATATATTCCATGAATAAATCAGCTACTATTCCTGAGATAGGTGACCCCATAGGAGTACCAAAAACTTGTCTGTAATGCTGTCCATTGTATACAAAATATGTATACATCAGTATATTAATATTAAAGTTTTTAACATGGATGAACCCGCAAAATATGTATTTTATATATATATATAATATGTATTATAATAAATATAACAGTAATAAACTATTATATAAAGTCTTTGAATCTGCAGAAGTACTTTTGATTAATTCTTGAACATGCCTAAACTACCAATAAATTCAAATAACCAAAACAGAAGCAAACATCATCAACCCAAATCCAATAAATCTTGAATTTTAATGTTAGCAGCTTGTCCATTAATTAAATTTATTTTATTCATGTTTATTAAAATTGTCTTCTTAATTTTTCTTTTATTATGGTTTTTCTATTCATGAAGAATCTTCACACTTTCAATATCTAACTCAAATTTATAATTACATGTCTTTCCCTGACCCAAAAAAACTAAAGATGTCATTAAATCACTATTATATTTACTTTTCACATACTTATATAACAATTCATGCTCATTTAATCTTTTTTAATATGGCACCTCAATTCATCTGTATATGATAATATACATTCCCAAAAAATTTGATATACAATATGACTTTTCTGCTTGACAAGTATGACATTTTTAGAATTATTCACTAATTTATTAACATTATTTGGAACATATAATGAAATATTAAACACATTTTTATATATATTCTTAAAAAAATTCACTTGAGCATGTGAAATAAACAGAATAAATATCCATTTTTTACTACCAATCTTCAACTTCTCTAAACCATTATAACACTTTTTAAATTGATATAAAATATTGTTAATCTGTTTCAACTTATAACCAATTTCAAGCAATTCCTTGGAAAATATATTTTTTTAATTTATCATACTGGTAATGACATAATTTTTCATTATGAAACAAAAAAGATCTAAAACTTGCCACCTTATACATAATTGGTACATTTTATCTACAATTTATATATTCTCTTTTTTCAATTGTTTATTTCTTAATTTATAATTTACCATACTGTTATTTCTTGTAATAATTAAATCCAAATATTTTATATTGTTGCCCTGTTCCTTTTCAATAGTCCATTTCAAGCCATTCAAATTATTTAATTCCTCTACAAGCAAATTTATAGTATTAGTATTTCTGCAAACAAATACAACATTTACATATATTTTGTAAATTGTAATATCTTTAAAAGAACACATATTTAAAATACTACTCTCATATGTAGACAAAACAAAATTTCAAATTTGTGCAGTAACAGGCAGACCCATAGACCAACCGTTAGACATTTTATAATAACCTCTTTTAAAAGAAGCAACAATGTTATCATCAAAAAAATTTAAAGAATAAATAATTAATTTTATTACATATTTACTTTTTTTGCATGTTCAATTATTTTTATGGAATCCACTCTATCAATAGAACCATACATTTCTGTAACATCTAATGAAGCAATAACATCATTCTCATTACTCATTATATTTTAAATTATATCTACAAAGTTAAAAGATAAAGCAATATTATTTTCCCCAAATCCTAAAAATTCTTGTAACAGCTTACCATTGTATTTAGAAGTCTGATACATAAATGAACCACCAAAATCAATCATAATTCACAACAGATTAACTTCTTTATGCCACTTTATATTTGTGAAAATATGAGCATATTACAGCACAGGAAGGATATATCTTATAATATACATTATTACTTAAAGCTTCATTATTAGCATTTTTTTTAAATATTGATAATAATTTTATTCTCTGATCATTCATATTATATTCTTCAATCAAGTAAAAAGCAAGTTTATGCATTTGTACTTTCTCAATGTGCTGACATTTTATCATTAAACACATCTGGAGTCATTTATCTTCTATCAAACAAATCATATTATCATTCTTCAGCCTCTGTTTAAATCATGAAATGGCCAATGCCCATGACTTTCTAGAGGGAATCACATTAAATTTATTACAAATAATTTTCTTGATTATTTCATCAGCAATATGATTATCACTAAGAATAATTTCAATTGACTTTTAAACAGTTGTAATTAGTTCCAAATTATAACTATCCCAAGTACCACTGATGTATTTAGTTCCATGACTTAAAGCATATTCTTTGTGATAAACATATTGCTGATGAAATTATCAAAAAAACTAATTGCAATAAATTTAATGTGATTTCATATGAAAAGTTATGGAAATTAGCCATTTTGAAATTTAAACAGAGACTGGAAAATGATAATATGATTTGTTTGAAATAAGATAAAGGGTGTCAGATGTGTTTAATGATGAAATGTTAGTATATTGAAAAAGTTAAAGTGCAAATGGATAAATTTGCCTTCCATTTGATGGAAGAATATAATATGGATGGTCAGAGAATAAAATTTATTAACAATATTTTAAAAAATGTAAAAATGAAGCTTTAAGTAATAATGTATATTATAAGATAATCCTTCCTCTGCTGTATATCCTCATATTTTCGCAAATATAAAGTGGCATAAATAAATTAATCTGTTATGAATTATGATTGATTTGGATGGTTCATTTATCTATCAGATGTCTAAATGCACTGGTAAGTGGTTACAAGAGGTTTTAGGATTTGAGGAAAATACTATTGCTTCATCTTTTGACTTTGTAGATAGATTTAAAAATATAATGATTAATGAAAAATGTTATTGCTTCATTATATGTTACAGAAATGTATGGTTCTATTGATAGAGTGGATTCCATAAAAATAATTGAAGAACTAGTAAAAAGTAAAGGTGTTTGTAAATATGTGATAAAATTTATTATTGATTCTTTAAAATTTTTTGATAATAACATTGTTGCTTCTTTTGAAGATGGATATTATAAAATGTCTACAGATTGGCCTATGGGTGCCTGTTGTTGCACAAGTTTGCAATTTTGTTTGTCTATGTATGAAAGTAGTGTTTTAAATATGCTCTTTTAAAAATATCAAAATTTACAAAAAATATGAGAATAATGTTTTGTGTGTGAAAATACCAATACTATAAATTTGCTTGTAGAGGAGTTAAATAATTTGAATGGCTTGAAATGGATTATTGAACAGGAATAGGCCAACAATGTTAAGTATTTAGATTTAATTATTACAAGAGATAATATGTTAAAATACAAATTAATAATCAAACCATTGCAAAAAGGGGATGTATAAATTGTAAATCAAAAGTACCAGTTATGCATAGGTGGCAAGTTTTAGATCTTTTTTGTTTTGTAATGAAAAAATATGTTGTTACCAGTGTGATAAATTAAAAAAATATTGAGATATTTGCTAAAGAATTTCTTGAAGTTGGTTATAAGATGGAACAGATTAACAATACTTTATGTCAATTTAAAAAGTGTTAAAATGGGTTTAAAGAAGTTGAAAATTTATAGTAAAAAATGGATATCTATTCTGTTTATTTCAAATGCTGATGTGAAAGTTTTTAAGGATATATATAAGAATGTGTTTAATGTTTTATTCTGTGCTCTAAATATTGTTAATAAATTAGTGAATAATTGTTAAAATGTCATACCTATCAAGCAAAAAAGTAATGTTGTGTATTAAATTTTTTGTGCATGTATGTTATCATATATAAGTAAATTGGGGTGCAGTATTGAAAAAAGATTAAAGGACCATGAATTGTTATATAAGCATGTCAAAAATAAAAATAATAGTGATTTAATGACTGCTTTGATTTTCTTGGATCATGAAAAGACACATAAATATAAATTTAAGTTTGATATTGAAAGAGTCAAAATTCTTCACAAAGAGAGAAACCATAATAAAAGAAAAATTAAGAGGACAATTTTAATATTACAAATAAAATGAATTTAATTAATAGACAAGCTTCTAGCATGAAAATTCAAGCTTCTTCGGATGACTTCAATTGATGACATTTGCTTCCATTTTGTTATTTGAATTTAACAGCAGTTATGGCAGGTTAAGAAATTAACCAAAGGTACTTCTGTGAATTGAAAGACTATATATAATAGTTTATTACCATTATACTTATTATTTTTATTGTTATTACAATAGTTTTTTAATTAATGGATTTTTTGTATATATATATATATACACACACACAATGTTACACTTCTAATCCCATATTATATTGAAAAGTATATTTCATTATTTATTTAAATTATAAAATTTAGGATTTTATTGGTATTCTATAAATGTCAGATGTACTCAGGCAGCCATTTCAAAATAAAAAAAGGACAAAAATGTTTAAGCAGTTTTAATCAAATTGGCTTATTGTATAAAGTCACAAAATAGAGCCAATATCTATTTATTTTAATATCAAATATTATAGCACTAATAGTATATAATGAAACACTACATAAATCAATACAAATAAAAAATATTATTTATTGAATATTATTTTTGCACTTACAATAATTTTAAAATATTATAGTTATATATTTTTTCTTAGTAAGTAATGTATATCCATTTTTAAGTAAATATTAATAACTGAAATACAGACTTATTATATACCTGTATCAATATATGTAATATATAGGGTATATGAGCACAGACTTTTACATGACCCACCACTCACCACTTTATCATGCACTGATACATTAATAGAAACACAAAACCTAAATTAATTAATAAATATTTTTTTAAAGAAGGACAGTATCAAGAACTAACTTTTTAAATTAATAGAGTTTAGGCCAATTTGGAAGTATACAATACACGATTTATAGCATAATTTATGGATATGATAATTATAGTGAAATGATTTGCTCTGTTTTTTTTTATTATTTATATTAGTTCAAAACATTTTTATAGTTTATTAAAAAAAGGTTGTAGACAATCAATCCACACAAAAATAATTGGCAAAAACTCCAAATAGAGAAGTAAGCCAATAGGATTACTAAATTCATTTACTGAGGGTAATAAGCTTTAAAAATATTTAGTCAAAATATCAGATGATAAAGATATTAAAATTATCAAAATGATTTAGCTAAAAAAAATTTCCAAACTATTGACCTTAGGAATTACTTCAAAGATGAAAAACCTTTTATAACTTAATATGTCAATAATGCAATAATTAGTCTATATATATAAAAAGAACCTCTTAGTTTAATGATTAGCATATTTGTCTGTTATATCTATGATTTACTCAAATAATATAACAGGTAGTCTCTGAAATTTTTGCATATTTTAAACAGTTTCAGGAGTATTTAACATATCCAGATATAAATATATCTAACAATTTTTTTGAGAATTCACTATCTAATAATTAGAAAGTCTGATAAATAATACTCATCAAATATCATTCAATAAATATTTGAGAGGTCCTCGATTTGCATTGCATTATATAATGACTTTTTAAATCTATTATATATATATATATATATATCTTTTATATATATATATATATATATATATATATATATATATATGAATAATTAAAAAGATGAAGTTTATCACTGTTCATGTAAAAATATCAGGATACATTTATTTTTTATTTTATTTAAAGTCTATATCAAATATTATTCAAAATGTTTGAAAGGTGATAGTAGTAAATAATATGTATGCTAAAAAGTATGCACATATTTGAATGTGAAAATTTTTTTATTTTTTTTATTTTTTTCAACTAAAGATCTGTTACTAAATCTAAGCTTGCACAATTTTTTAAACAGAATATTTGTGAAGCAGTAAAAATAAATAATATATTTTAAGATGAGCAACAAGTGAATCTACAGGTTGATGTACATGTTAGAGTATAAATATGAGATTATGTTAATGTGTTATATATAAAAAAGCAAGGATTTTTATTTAATATATACATATATCGATAAATATATTTCAAATAAATTTTATATTTATATTTTTATTATTAAAAGGAAATGGATTAAATAAAAAAAATCAAATTCTGATGATAATAATAATAATAATAATAATAATAATAATAATTATTATTATTATTATTATTATTATTATTATTATTATTATTATTATTATTGAATGGTTTATTGTTCAGAAGATCATAGGAAAATGAAGCACTGGAGTAGGCTGAGGCCCATAGACCCCTACAGAGTCTAACATTTTGCCACTGCATCAATCTGACAGAACAATGTAAATAATAACATCCAATATTATTATTTCTTAAGCAAGAATTATTTCAATAGCTTAGATTAATTTATATTCAGAATATGAAATATTTAGGAAAAAAGAAAATTGCTGTGAACAAATTCAATATTTACCTATCTTCACGGAAACGGCTTTTCATAAATTATCTAGAAACTAATATTATGTAGATCTAACCTCATTTTATAATACCAGAAAAAGTATTCTTCTAAAATAAAACTAAATGAGAGTATTATCAGGGTTCTAAAAATAAAATTAAAAGTATATGCAATTTATAAAAATACTAGCAAAAGCGTTGATTTTCCCCACTTTGACAAACTTATCCAAAATAATAAAAAAATTTTTTTACAACATATAATTGCTTATATTGCAAGAAACATTATGACTTGGGATTTTATTTAAAATATGCAATTACTGCTTAAATGTCTTGGTTAAAGACATAAATATTTCTTTAATCTATTCAAGATGAAAGTCTAAAATAGTATTACTTCTTACGTACATATTTGTCAATGATTTTTTTTGGGGGGGAGGGAGGGGATTAAAAGAAAAAATAATTACAAAATATTAAAGTTGCCATAATCTTGAATTATATTCTGACTTTTTAGTTTTGTAGGAAAAAATAAAAATTATGTTCCAAAATGTTGTAATTAAGATGTTAATCTATTGATTACGTCAACATTATTTAATAGTAATCTATCTAACAAATCTTTCAAAAAATTAGTATAAACAATAAAAGGTTTTTTAAACTACAACAGTATATTCATTCTAATCAAAAAAAGTTTCTAATAGTTAGAAATCTTATAGCATACAGTATCGATAAAGTTAAATTAAAAAGCCAAATTTCTGCTAGACGCAATTAAAACTAAAACTAAAAAGTAAACTTAATATATATATAAATGAATAAAGAATTCCAACATATAAAACATTGTACAGTACTTTTATTATATGTATATGCATTATTAAATAAAGGAAAAATATTCAAATGGCTTTACTGCTTTGGAATTCTTAAAAAATTGAGTTTTAGAAGTATAGAATTAATATGAGTTCAAAGATTTTTTAATACAGAGTCTGTTAATCTATCCCTGGCACTAAACTATGTGGGGAATTTATTAAATAATTATTTATGATTGTCTAATTTGATTGCATTGACTGTATAGACACTTCCAGTATAAAGTATTTAAAAATTTCATGAAATAAATTAGTCTCTAGACTCTAGTAACTTTATAAAATCCAAACAATACATATAATGTAAAGTTAATTAATTTCTAACAAAAATAAACTCCCATTAGTTGTTTATTTATTTATTTAATGTATTATTTAGCCATTTGATATATAGTTTAGCCAATAACTTTTACATTTTATCATGTGCTTTTTTTAAAGATATTGATAATAATTCCAATATTTTCTGGATTCTTCAAAGATTTAATCAAATTATTCCCTTTTCAATAAAAATACTTGGCATCTTATAAGATATTGACAGCATTGTAGGAACTATTTATTTTCTTTTTCTTTATTATGATATAATTGCTTATATTTAATTTTAAAAAAGCATTCCTTTTCAAACACATAGGCATATTTCTTTTTAGTATCAATTTATTTCTATCAAAAGCACCCCAATCAAGTTTAATTCTATGATTAATTCCATCCATTATGTTTCCATCTGTATTAATAATATGATCAAGGTATTTGTAGCTGTTAACTTCTTCTAATTCATCATAATCAATCTTTATTTTCATATTTTGTGAAAATCTATTAAACATTACTTTTGTCTTTTTAATGTTTATCTTTTTTTTCTACTTTTCTACTTTCATCTGATAACTCCTGCAACATTTCCTGCAGCTCTAAAGCATTATTTTCAAAAACAACTACATCATCTACAAAATCTAAATGACTTAAATAATCTCCATTTACTTTCATTCCTTTAGCTTCCCATTTTAATTCACAAAATACTTCTTGCAGCACTGCTGTAAAAAGTTTAGGAGATATAGTGTCATCTTGTCTTACACACTTTTCAATTTTAGCTTTCCTAGTATCATTATGTAATATAATTGTTGCTGTTACATTTTTATATATATTCTTTAAAATATGACATTATCCTGGATTTTGACCTTGATAATCCAATGCTTTATTCACTGAAGAAATGTTTATAAAATCAAATGCCATTTCATAATCTACAAATCCAAAGTATAATGGCAACTCATATTTATCTGTCCATTCTATAACTTCTCTCAATACCTGAATATGATTTACTCAACGAAACCACTTTTAAATCCAGCTTGTTCTATTGGTTGGTGGAAATCTAATGTTCTCTGTAGATGAGTTGCAATTATCTTGGTAAAAGTTGTGTATACAGAAACTTCAAACCACTCAAAGAAGTATGGAGAGATGCATGTTGGGAGTAACAAGAAGAAATTGAAAATGCAATATATGGGTAAGAGAACAAACAAATGTTACTTATATCAATGAAAGAATTAAAAGTCTGAAATAGAGTTGAAATGAACATATTTCTCGATAAGATGATATTAGATGGATAACTGAAATCTTAAACTGAATTCTAAGAGATTGTAAAAGACCCAGAAAGAGATCACCTGTAAGATGGATGGATGAAATAAAAAAGTGAGCAGAGGTGATGTGGAGAAGCTAAAGATTTGAGAAGATGTATAGAACTTGGAAAGACCTTCATCCTGCAGTGGATTGTTAATGGTTGCATCTATTTTTAGTTTTATTTTTGAAATAATTTTCAAGTTCTTATGTTACCCTTTTGAGAATTTATTCTATTTTATAACTTTTGTTAGTTTATAATTATTTTGATCTTATTAAAAAACTCTTCTCTGTGCACATTAACAGAATATTTCAGATGTTTTTTACATTTATTCTTTTCTCCAAGTAATTCTCTGTTTCAATTTAAAAAATTTCTGGTGCATTACATCTTTAAATAGCTGTTCTTAGTTAATATTGCTTATCTTCTAAGCCAATATTGTAATCTGTTAATAATTTTAAAAAAATTGAAAGTTTATGATGAAATTCAGTGGAATATTTCTGAACAATAGGGATATTAATTCTTAATGCTTTTTTTCAAAATAGCTTTTGTATCTCTCCCTTTGAATTAACATATATTTTCATTGTATTTCTAATTATCACTTTTAATGGAACTAAAAAGTATATTATTGTCTTGAAATGCATATGTTCTGTTAAATAAAATATAATACAACTCTGTTGTACTTTCATTTTGATGCTTCTATTTTCATTTCTACTTTAGACTTTTATCAAGTCTACATCCTCAGTAATTTCTTTGACCATAACAAATTTATATATCATACTTAAATATGTCTATCAATTATTATTTCTATCAACAAAACCTATCATGACAATTATAAAATTTGAATACGACCAAAAACATTCAGTCCATTTTTAAAAAAATTCTTTACTGTCTTCATCCAGATGAAAACTTGTTGGAACATAAATCTGGCTTGACTGATTTTGATATCTTGCATTAATTTGAATAACTAAATATGCCTGTTACTACAGAAATTTTTACAAAGTTATTGTTTCATTTTTGATTTATAATAAATCCCCTTTCTTGTGTTTCTAATATGTGCATTTTTATAGTATAATAAATATCATTTTTTCAAATCATTTATCTCTTTATTTTTTTGTATTAATTTCAAAAAGTTCTATAAAATCCTATTTATTCAAAAAATCTTTCATTTCAAGTAATCTACATTCATAGATAACTAAATAAAATATAATCAAATGATATATGTAGATCTGTAACCAGTGATTCTTAATAACCTCCACAACCAGTAGCTAACTCTACCTTGACTCATGATTCAACAGCCTCTGAGACATGAGAATCATAATTTATTTTGGGATGCAAAACCTAAAAAAGGATAAGAATTTACACATTCATCCTGGCTTTACAAAAAGTCTTACTATGAATTATCTGGTATATGAATAGGATCATCATCATAATTTTTGTTCTTAAAATCAAAGGTGTATAATATTAAAACAAGTCAATAATTATTATAGTTTGCCATTATAAAATGTAATAATTCTATTTTTTATATTTTAATTGCTTATGTAAATCTTTTCTGTTTTCAATCACTAACTAATTAACATTATTTTTTTAAAGGAAGGGTTTTATTTAAGTTAATGATAAATTCCAAATTAGGGTTTTATTTAAGTTTTATAAAATATTTAAAAGCATAAACAGTTTTCTTTTATATATATATTTTTCATATTTTCACAAATTGTATTAGTCTGATACATTTGTCACTATAGTGAGGTCAAACAAGAGAAAGCTAAAAGCTTACGAATGAACTTTTAACAGCTGCTAGTGTTTCAACAGAGAAATTAAATGCCTTGAGTTTCAGGAAAAGGAAGTGAACATGGAGAAATGAAGAAAATACTTTATAGAAAATCACCATTTCAATATCTTTTAAATGTTATTTACAAAGAATTACATTACTATAAATACTATTATGAAATATATATATAACAATATTACTGTAATAAATTTATTATCTATGTTTTCAATAAGCTATTTAAAATATTTATTTTAAAAGAAGACTTCAAGGGCGAAATATTAGAATACTTACAAGCTACAATGTTTCCATAACGATTTTTGCTTTTATTACCAGGTTTAACTGCAGTATTCCATGCTGCAGTTTGACCATTTGGTAAAGCCTAAAAAAAACATACACTAATATAATATATGCATATGTAAAAATATATATTTATAGTAAAAAAAGTAATACACAATAATTGCCAACCTGTTCATGCACAGAATATTACATATCAACTAAACAATACAACTTATATGTATGTATAAATTTTTTACAAAATAATTAAATAACTAGGTATTAAAGTAAATTGACCAATACTTAATACTATATAATCATCAGTAGTAGTTGCCTTGGCTTGCTATTCTGTTTTATTATTTATACTCAATAAAATGCCACTTCATCCAACATTAACACAATGTAAACTGTGTTTCATTATTACAACTCTGCTGCCTGTGTAGTGATGACTATTTAAGTCTACTCTAAATGACAGAAGTCATATAAGAGAAATTTATTTGCTTATCATATTTATCAGCAGCTAGAACCATGGGATATTGGTGCATTTGTTTGGGGCGCAAACTTACTTCATCACAGGGCTACCAAGACATTGAGGTAATTAATAAAATTTATATGTATATAAAAATGTTTACATTTTCAAATCACTTCATTGTTAAAAATATGTTAAGTATAAATATTCTTATTTAAATATGAGAGAAATACTTCTTTACTTAAACTTATTGTCACAATTGTCTAAGTTTCAAATTTTGAGGCTTGAGCTCAAAATAAATGATATATATACTCATGATTATGCTAAACCAAATAAACTGACACCATTTTCTCACAATAATTAATAAAACTTATATATAAATGTTTTGATTTCCAATCACATTATTGTTAAAAATACATTCTGATTATTAATATTTTTATTTAAATATAAGATGAATAATTTTTTACTTAAACTATTTGAGACAATTTCTAAAATCTCAAAATATATTTCACATATATTTTTCCAATTGCAAAAAACCAAACAGGCAGACACCCTTTTGCCACTATAATTAATAAAATTTATAAGTAAATGAAAATTTTTAGATTTACCACTCACTTTTATGTAAGTATTTTGATTTATATAAAAATAATGTTATTATTAATAATTTATTTTAAAATAAAATTTATTTTAAAAATATTGCCTCATAATGATAATAATTCTGCAGATGATGAAATCATATTTATTAATGACATTTTAAAAACTTTAGATGTCTTATACTGTTTAGAGTAGTGAATGAGTGGCTGAATTTGAATGTGGCATCTTAGCATTGATACCAATACTGTCTTGTGCAAAAGTGTTTTAATAACATTATCTTTCTTTTTTTTTATTATGTTCAATTAGTTTTACTAAATAACATTTCCTATTTTTAATAATAATATTATCTTTTTTATATGACATATTATCTGTTTACATATTTTACTAAGCAGGTTTTCTTTGGATATAGACTCAGGTTTGTTCTCTAGCTAAAAACTTGTAATTGATCCATAATTCACACTACAGTCCAAATTTAAGAAAAAGAGAAAGGGGAGAGGATATAATTTTTAAAAATATATTATTGCATTCCAAAATATTTAATTCTTAATAAATTTCAAGATAACAATATTATTTAATGCAAACCCTTATACAATTGCATTATTGGCAAAATTTAAAAACTATTTTTAGTGGAACAAACCAAGTGTTTGATTTTTTTTTAGTTACCCAATATAGTTCATGACTAAACAAAATAAAGTGTTAGGTGTTTTAATTGTTTCTAAACATGTATTGAATAAACAATCTAAGTATGAAAATGTTAAATTTCTTATCTTAAATAAATTCTTGCTAAATCCATAATTGTCAAACTGTACAATAAAATATATATAATAGGGATTAGTTATTAATAAGTATTAAAAAATAAAATAATGTAGTAGTATAAATATTTTATTTTTGAACAAAAGCAAGTGAAACTATTTTTATTAATAAATAATGCAAAAAAGTTATGTGTGTGAGAGATTCTAAATTAAAAGTAACTAATGGATTTTGACAAAAAAGTACTAATAGAATATAAAGTTATTATATAAGCTATGTTATTTATTGATCTAGTTTGGTAATTTTGTGAAATATAAAAATTATATCAAAAACTAAGTAAGTAACCACTAAACAGGGAAACACTCCATACAGTAGTTCTACTCAGTGCAAGCCTAAATAATCAATAGATGCATAAACATTTGTTTATAAAATCTCTATCTAGCACCCACTCATCCAATATCCCTAGATTAGTTTCTAACTTGTGGATTTCATCAGTGAAAAGTTTTGGATCTGAGAGTATATCATCTAGACCTTAAGATCTAATTCACACTCCCAACAGCCATCTTTTACCCTTTTAGATAACTATAATGCTTTAAGTCCAAAATGAAAACACAATAATGTTTCCAATTCGAGCTCATTTGCTTATATAGTTATATATATCTGAACTCACTTTAGCAAACATACATTATGGTGTTCTTTAACAACCACAGTCACTGTAATCCTATTGGGCAAGATAGTGTATTGAACGACCAAAGTTTACATGATTTCTATCTCCTCTATTTACACAATCTCCATACAGTAGTGTCACTCACTGCAAGCCAGAATAATCAATGGATGCATATAGGTTTGTGCATAAAATTCCTATGTCATGTCTACTTATCTAATATTCCCAGATTACTTTCTAGCTTGTGGCATTTATTACTGGGAAGTCTTGGATCTCAGAACAATGTACCTAGACCGTAGGTTTTAATAGAAATCTGTCACCTTTTATCTTTTTACTTTTATGCATGTATTGATCACTCTGGAATGCACTGGGTGGTGTTACTTTATGGAGATTTTTCCTTTATACAATAAGGTAAGTATGAAAATGTAAAATATTGGACTATATATATGTAATAAATTATAGTCATTTAATATTGGAATAACACCACATACAAAATTAAATTAGTATAAATATTTTTATTGATGGAATATAATTTCGTTAATATAAAACATTAATAACTTTATGCTTGGTAGATTTTGAATGGATTTTAAAGCAACAAGAATTATTTTTAATAAATTATTGATCTGTAGTTAAAGTTTATCTAAATATTGGTTCAGAAATAATAATGGAGACAAGCAGGACTCTCCTTTCTTCTCACTATGTGTCATAGATCTCAGAAGCAAAGCATTCCAAAAAATCACATCTCTGGCTGCAGATATTTTTAATAACCACTTAAGTAAACTAAAATTATTTATATAATATCAGAGCTGTTTGAGAAGAGGAGGAGAGTAGTGCCATGTTTTCATGGGCGTATGAGGTGAAGGTTAAGTATAATAAAAATGCCTTTTAATTTACAAATTTTATTTCATAGTATGGATGGGGCACTAATATTTACCTTGCACAAAGGTCCATTTGCCCACATGGTGGCATTGGCTATTCACAACAAACAACAGACCTCCTTCACTAGACCTACCAGGAGTTCACACTCTGCATTGATTTATATATTTTTTAGTGTAAACAACATGCTCATATATTACTTATTATTTCTTTTTTTTACAGAACATCAAAATAATTATAGTCACACATATTGGAATAAATACTAATTCAGATGCTGATTTATTTATTGCACAGTAATTTTGGAAAAAGTAAAAAGTTGAAATTAAAGAAACTCTGTAATATTTGTACAAAATTATCAATTGCCCTCTATATATTTTTTTCAGACTTTAATCTTTAGTTTAGCCTTCTATTATCTATTTTCTAATCTATAATACTTGAAAAAAAAACTTTTTTTAAAAAAGAAAAACTATTATAGGTCAGAGAATAAGTAATATGAGGTTATAGATTAATAAAATACTAAAATTATATATACTTTATTTTTTAAAAAAGCTACAAAATTAGGTAATTATAAAAGATAAAACATATCACAAAATTACATGGATGGGATATTTAAAAAATGGAACACATAAACACAGAAAAATTTTAAATAAATAGAAAAAACCTCTAGGTGGTTTTGTAATTGATAAATCTATAATTTCTAATACCAGCTTTATAACCTTCCTTAAATATCAATATTACTATTATATTCTTCCAATCATCTGGTACATCTTTACCATTTACACATTTATTATACATCTTTGTCAACAATTTTTGTATTTCTTCAACTTCTTCTTTTAATGTATCATCAACACTACAACATTATCTAGACCTTTTCGCTTTTTCACACATTTAATTACATATCTCAGTTCTTTATTTAAAATGCTGGGAATTTCAGAAAATATGGTAATTTTAGGAGATAATTTATTTTTTGTTTTTTATTATTATATAATTCTTAGTAGAATTCATCTACAAATTTCATGATGTCATCTGACTTTTTAGTAATAGTTTCATCTTTTCTTCTAATTGCAGAAATAAGTTTTCTTCCAGCACCAATACATTGCTTTATATTTTTATTATCTTTTATAGCATTTATTATATAATATTCAATTGACCAAACACTTTACTAATTTTACAGTGCTTTATTATCCACCCTTTCCTGCAGTT
This sequence comes from Epiperipatus broadwayi, assembly GCA_028023455.1. Lineage (NCBI taxonomy): Eukaryota > Metazoa > Onychophora > Udeonychophora > Euonychophora > Peripatidae > Epiperipatus > Epiperipatus broadwayi. The sequence continues at coordinate 633,836 of JAQFVV010012667.1, read as the reverse complement.
TACAGTTTCAATTGCCCCAGCAATCTTCTTCAGAAGTACAAAAGAATAAAAACATATGAGTATAAATATACATGAGCATATAATTTACAATCTATATACAACTTATAATATCTTTATTTTACATTATTATTATTATGTTGTAGTTCTGAAAAAGATTGTTGGGGCAATCAAAACTGTAAACTGAGGAAAGGGTGGATAATAAAGCATTGTAAAAGTAGTAAAGTGTTTAGTCAATTGAATATTATATGATATACATTTGGCAATGCAATAGAAAATAATAGTTCTATAGCTTTTCATGCTAATTAAAAATCACATTTTTTATATTGTAAGTAAATCTTTTTGGTACTATTTTACAAGACTCAAAATATTCAACTCTTCCTAATAAAATATTTTCTATACATTTTTATATTCCTTCTTTATTTCATACATTATCTGGTCTAGTAGAAAATGTAGTGGTAAATGGCTACTTTTTGTACTAGCTTTCCTTGCTGCAATTCTTAATTGTGAATAAGTTAATTTCTTATTGGTTTCAATGAATCTGAACCAACTTCAAAATTTGTTAATATTTGAAAACAATTTTCAAGTTCTAATTTGAATTTACTAAAATGATTCTGAAGGTTAGGAATATTTATAGGGATTATATTTTTTCTTAATAATTTGTATTTCTTTAATTTTGCATTAACACATATCTTACTTCTTACTAATCAATGATAAATTCCTGTATTAAACCTATTAAGCAGATTACAACCTTGATGTACATATTTTCTGTTAATCAAAATATAATTTACTTTTGTTGTAGTTCTATTTAGATTCTTCCATATTCATTTCTGTTAAGCATTTTTCTATATAAAAAAAAGAATGCATATTATACAGTTTTTTTTCCTGTACACACTTCACAAATATGGTCATCACTTTTCTATTATCATAAATAAATTTATCCATAGCACATTCTTACCTCAATTATTTACCAATTTTAACATTAAAGTCTCAATATGTTGTTTGGTTTAATCAAAAGTACTTTGTATATCCATATAAAAATTCTCTATTTCTTCATCACAATGTCTTCTTTGTACATAAATATGTACAATCTGCATTTGGTATATTCAATTAAATTGAAAAATTGTGTCCACTTCTAAATCAATTGTCTTTTCATCTTTTCTTATAACTTAACAAAGTTCAACAGTATCCCATTTTAATATTTCATAGTTCTTTCAATATTCATTCAGTTGAAAGTGATTTGCCTTGTTAATACTTAAATAAAAAAGTTATCACAAAATGACAACACTTCCTGTATTTGGCTACAAACTGCTACCTTTGCTGGCAACTTTATACCATCTTGAGAATAAAGGCCATAATTTTGTTCTGCTTATCATAATTACAAATATTTGTTTTTAAAATCTTAATTTACACACATATTCACTTTGCTTTCAAAAAAACTCAACTGCTGATTCAATTAAGAATTTTCAGGTAACAGAAATGAAAGATCATGATGTATCTTGAGCTTGTACTTGGAAGTAATAAGCCATTGAACTCACCATACTTCCTAGTGCATATTGGTAAGAAAGCCAACTATATTTGTGTACTATATGAATAACAATACAGTAATAACAGCTGCAAAAACAAGAACATATAGAATAACAATTAGGAATTTGCCTTTCTCCATTACTTTAAGGCCTCAAAAAGGAATTAAAAGGAAGAGAAATTAAGTCATCTGCCTCTACTCAATAACAGCAAACTCTTTTCTGCAGCAAATAACATATGTTAGATATTTATTTAAACAATTAATCAAAATAACATTTGTCTAAATTGCATGTTGTTATTAAATTAGTAATAATTGAATGGTTGCTAGTCTTTCACATGCACCTACCATTGTCTCTCAGACATCCAATCAGATTTTAAACAGCTGTCTTAAAAATAATCAGGCCTTGACACATGACAGAGATTTTGATAAGAAAAGAATGATACCAACCTTTTCTTTACTTAACTTTTTATATATATAAGTCAGTCTTAAGCATCTTGGCCTGAAAGCTTGAAGATATAAACATATCATTCTTAAGACAGTTGTTTAAAATCTGATTGGCTGTCTGAGAGACAAGGTTAGGCACATCTGAAAGACTAGAAACCTTTAAATTATTACTAATTTAATAACAACATGTGATTTAGACAAATGTTATTTACATACATTGCTGATAAATTATATTAACATCTAGAAAATTATGGTGTAGTAAATCTCAGATTTTGCGCTGTAATATCGTAAATTAAAAACTCAGTGAGTAATAAATGAATATGTTTATATCTTCAAGCTTTCAGGCCAAGATCCTTAAGACTGGCTTATATATATAAAAGGTTAAGTAGAGAAAAGATTGGTATCATCCTTTTCTTATCAAAATCTCTGTCATTTGTCAAGGCCTGATCGTTCTTAAGACAGCTGTTTAAAATCTGATTGCCTGTCTGAGAGACAATGGTAGGCACATGTGAAAGACTAGCAGCCTTTCAATTATTACAATTAATCTAAATAAATTCTCATTTTGGTTTTTAAAATTATTTTAAAAAACTCATGTTGACCCACCTATATTTTTAATTAAAAAAGTATTAAAATATTTATAGTTTTAAAAATAGATATTACACTTTCAGAAAACCCTGTCACAGAAATTATAAATATTAATTATTACTATAAATTACTAAATTATATGAGATTCTCAAATTATTACAAAGACTATAATATTCTGGATTTTTTTTTCTTAAGACACAGATTCTCACACACGAACAGATGGCAGCAGTTAACTGCAAAATTCTCCATTAAAAGTCACATGATATTTATATAAATGAATGATAACAAAATTTATTTATTTTAAATAAAGCCACAGTAGTAACATTTCCCTTACATCTCAGAAGTTACAAAGTAACTAATGACTAATAATATAATCAAATTGTCATTTCCTTTGAAAGTCATATAATGTTTGCACACCAAAAATGGCAAGTTGACCTTAGATATAAGACTTTCAAGTTTATTATTTTGGCAACCACACAGGTACATAATATTATAACTAATGCACATTAAACTCTGATGACTGTTTTTAACTCAATAGACCTTTTTGCAGAAATCCATTTATGATATTCTATCTCATTTAGGATCAAATTTTTACTTCTATCTTGCTGTAAAAATTTGATAGTCTAAAAATTTAATAGTATATAGTTTTAACTACAAGGCAGATAAGTTTTTATAAATATACACACTAAATATGACAACATGAACCTTAACAATTGGTAAGGATATAGTGGAAAATAATTCAATCTTTTAAAAATGCTTTACAATCATTTTATGTAAAGTTCTTGGATTTAAATGGATTATCAAAAACAGAAAAATATATGAAGTTAACTTAAAGCCATCCATTTTTTTAAAATTAAGAATTAAGATTTTTAAAAATTATCACAAGTGCTCTCAAATAATAGTAATAAAAATAATACTATAGATATTAAAGTAATATTCAATGCATTATTAGATAAAAAAATAAAAACAGAATCATTAAATTGTGGAAAAGTAAATCTTTTATCAAATTACTAATGTAAATTACAATATAATAAAATTAATTATAAAATTAAATTCACATGAACTTTTTAGAGAAATATAATTAAATGAAAATATATTTCTGAATAAGAAAAGAATGTTATGTAATCTAAGATTTATTGACTTAAGAGAAAAGTAATAAAAACACGGCACAGCAAACTATATATATAATGATTAATGTAAATGACTGAAAAAAAATGCATGAATGAGAAAATAAACAGATTGCTGATATCAATGAGTCAATTGAAAAATTGAATTATATAAATAATGGGAATATTTCTTTAAAAAAATAACACAGTAGATGGATATATGAAACACTTAATAATTTTAAAGCAATTAAAAAAGTCACTGTTGATATACTGTAAGTTGTGATCTTACATCCCAAAAAGAACCATTAAACACCTTTATTACATTAACACCAGTACCCACAATAACAACCTTCTTTACATATAATGTAACATAAGTTATATGTATAAAGAGAATGTAACTCAAATAAAACACATTCATGAAAGATAAAAATGTTCACAAGTATTTTAGATGAGAAAATAATTATTTATATAATTAAAAAAATAAACGAACAAGTAATAAAATCCATAACCCAAACTAAATGTGTAAAACTTAAATATTGATCCTTACCTTTATAATAAAACCATTCGTGAACTATTGTTTAACATTTACATATTTTAACAATGTAAGAAAATAACGATCAAATTTAGATTCAAGTGATAAAATTACAGAAACGTAAAGGAAAAAAAAAATACATTATTATTATTATTATTATTATTATTATTATTATTATTATTATTATTATTATTATTATTATTATTATTATTATTATTATTATTATTATTATTATTTATCCACAACACCCACACACAGCTTAACACACCTCATTTTCGTGATTGGCAGTATATATACACAAACAACCTTTTTTTTTCAAAAACTCTTATTGACTAATCAATATGTATATTTTGTGAGCCATGATTGAACTTGCCATTTGAAAAGAAAAGTCGGCAGCCATCAAAGTAAAGCCCTAAACAAGAATATCTCATTGAAGACAGATAAGAACTAAAATAAAAGTGGACGGATTTAAAATCAGTCAACTAAGTGATTTTAAGTTACAAATTCCTGAAATAGCGTTAAATTTATTTGATACTTCAAGTTTATTTTCAGTCCTCAGACAAAGAGTTATACCAACCCCAACTTGAGATTCTCAATAGCCAATATCTAGCTATTCAACAAACTCAAGGACTCTGATCAACGACATACATAGAGACACATATAACCAAGCACTGCTAAGTATAAATTATCTCATGAGAAGAGATTCATCACACATGAAACTGTAACCATGCCAAAACTGAATTCAACTTGAAACAGCATCTTTTCATCTATGCTGATGGTACTACCAATTTTACTACTTGGATATGAAGAAATAAACTTAACAACTCAAGGCATGCTATTTAGAAAAGAGATGTTCAGATCACCATTGTGCATGTTCCAAAACATTTGAATCCAAACAATTGATCATGAACTGTAGAAATAAGGACACACATAATTCTTTTAGGACAGTTTCCTTTATGGACTTTTAATTTATCTTAGGTTGACATCACATTATTAATTTTATGTATCTACGTTTTTATTTCTTTTCTTTACAATAAGTTGATGAGGGGATAAATTCTTGATATACTAGAAAGGGGGGAAATATTATTAGCTTAATTTTAAATTGAAATAAAATATAGGGTCAGGTGTGAACATGTTTGCAAATGAATTTGATCATCATCAGGGTTAGAGGCAAGACTTTATATTTTCCTACATTAAATACCAATACTTGTACATTACACTGTTATTTGTTGTTTGTTTGTTGATACTAATCATTTTATCATTTATTTGTTTTCCAGTATATGTGACTAAAAACTTCTAGTGTTAATGGTCTTTCTACCATTATAAAAACAAACCATAGTAGAAAGAGGGATCCCAGAGCACCACCATGTTGTTTAATATGAATCAATTTATAAATATGTTGTAGCAAGCAAGTATATTTTTAAATAATAATGTTTTAAAATTTCTTTTTAGTATTGATATTGAATGATTACTTTTTGAGATGAAAAGAATGTTTGGATTAATAAATATCAACTGTATTGACCAAAAATTAATCATAGATATCTAAACAAGTTAATTACTTTTGTTATAGTCTCTCATTGAATAAATTGTAATAATTGTGAGTAAATTTTTTAAATATATGATTTCAAATTAAAGACTATTGTTTGTGTTTTTCTTTATTTATCATATGCTCACACAATAAAAACAGTAATATGGATATTCCCTGAAGTAGAATTTTAGACATATTCTCACTAAGCTCAAATTCTGGGATAAATGAAATTTAAGTATGGAGAAAAGAAATAAGTATGCATGGAGTTTAAAAATAATTTAATTATGAAATTAAATAGCGATCTAAATTAGTAAAAAAAAAAAAAAAAAGACTATTTTCAACTATATCAATAATAATTAAGATTGTCGAGCAAAAATTTCGGATTAAGAAAGAAAAAAAGGGGTATAAGATGTTCGATTATTACTTAGAATTAAAAAAGAAAATCAATGAAGTTAAAAATAGTGTTATATTTACTTCTATAGTTATTAAGCGAATTGCAATATGAGATCTGTGACTCTTAAAAAAATATGATTAGAGATTTTATTAACCTGTCAGTACTACATAATTTATTACTTCAAGTAACTAGGCAGTTATATTTAAAATCTTATATATTTTTTCTTTATTTTTTTGTCTTATATTTTAAACATGCACAAAATATGTATATACATATGTGTGTGTATATAAGTATGAATTAAACTTAATATAAGGACATTATTATTTAGAAGGATATCATTATTTAGATCAGGAGTAAAAAGTTTAATAAGATATTATAACTCACCACATCTTTATTTAGTAAATAGTATTTGTGCTATCATACTTAAAATTTATTTCCAACAGGCTTTATTATAATAAGGAAATCAATGTCTGCATAATAGAGAGTAAGAAATATGAAATTACTTGCATTATCATAATTTTTAGAATGAATAAATTGTAAATATAGGAAGGGATCAATTTATATGATATGAGAACAAGAATGGATAGAATATGTCTTTGTATAATTTTATTTCAATTCATAATTTGAAATCACATTTCATTCACATTTATTGAGTGATGGAGTTGAAAGCTAAATATTCTTCTATCAAAGCCCAATTTTTCATTTCTAATCCTCAAATGTTATATCATTACTCAAGCAAAAAATCTATGAGTTATTATTATTTAGTTTTTTTATCTATCTTTGCTATTAAAATAGTCTCATTACATTAGTAAAACAAATGCTAGTGTATAATTAAATGAGATATGACTTTAATACACTTTGAAAAATAAAAACTGATTGAATAGTATATTTTACCTTTTAATTGCAAACATATAAAATAACTAAGCATTAAAATACTTATGTTATGAATTTTACTTTATTAAACAGAAATAGTGATAGTAAGTGAAAAAAATGAATCTTAAAGAGTAAACAATGATAACTTGCTATTCTATTTATTGGATACCAAATTCAGGCTATCAATAGAGGTTTTTCAATTGGCATGTAATGTACCAATTGTTGAAATGTAGTGATGAACTATGAATAATTAAAAATGGACCCAAACAAGTATTTTAAGTTTTATTGTAAACTACAATATATGTCATCTAATCCACATTTTTTCCCTCTATAATCTCTCTTTTTTTTTCTCTTTTTTTTTAAAATGCTTTTATAGAAGTTGAAAATTTTGTTTGTTTGTTTATTTGTTAATTCTTTAGAGAGCAGTATAATGATTTTTTTTCTTTCAATTTAATAACATTTTTAAATATAAAAGGATAAAATGTCAACAATTTTAATTAAAAAGTTACTTAATAATTTCTTATACACATATAATTATGTACACGTACTAGTATATATATTAACTTGCTAAAGAAATATTTAGTGATATATATATATATGTGTATATATATATGTGTGTGTGTGAAATTGATTTAATGTAAAATTATATGCATTAAGTGAAGTTCATTTACAATATAGTTTTGGTAAACAATTTTTTAAAAGAAATTCAAACTAAAAATGTTCAACACTTTTCACTTAAAAGAATATTTCCTATTTTAATTATTTATATACACATATATTATTATGTTCAATATGATATATACATAAGGGGTACATTTTAGATTATAACAGAAATAAATAATGATATATGTGTCAATTTAAAGTAGGATAGTTTTATATTTTCATTTACTGTGCTAATATTAAAAAACCTTAAAAATAATAGAGATAATTTTTTTTATATTAAATCCTTTTATTGATTGTGTACTAAATAGTATTTTTTCTACCACAATGGGTTTTTTAGATTTAACTTGAAATAAAAGCATGGGGTAGAAGTTCCAAAAATTAATTTAGTCAATCCCTATTTTTTATAACAAGGAATTGACTTAATTGATTTTTGGACCCCCTCCCTTTTTTATTTTAAATTAAATCTAAACATCCCAATACAAATATTATTTTTTTCTTTTCAGTGCACAATCAATTATTGTACTTACTATAAAACATGTTGCCTCTATTATTTTATGTTTTTTTTTAAAAAACTAGTCAGTTAATTTGGTAGTCATTATAAGCTTTTCAAGACATCAATTAAAAAAAATATGGGCAACTTTATTTTTAATTTTAATTAGACTTATCTCAATCTTTTTTGTTTTTAAGTATTATGTGTATGCAAAAGATATAAAACCAACCACATTGAGAAAACAGCAATTAAAACAAGATAGCAGTCTGGGAATTCTTAATATCTTCTATGAGTCAGTAGAATTTAGTTTTCAGATAATAATTTTATGCTTAGGGAAATCCAGTTTAAAGATTCTCTTAATTACTCACAAAATGAAAAGACATAAAAGAATGAATCTAAATGATCTGTCTTGCAAAATCTATTTAGTTCAACATAATTAGAAAATAATTTATTTTATCAATAGAAATAATGAAAGCATAAATAATGACAATGGAGTCTTTGTAGCAATTAATTGGACCAATAAAAAGTAATCATTACTTATTCTTTCTCAAGTATACAGAATAATCAATCTTTGCTTGATATTGAAATTTCAAGCATTGATGTCTGTTAAAGTAGCTAGGAAGATACTCTAAACACTAAACACTCTTAGGTGAAATTTGATTTGAAAAGAAATTAAATTGGATGTGTATGTAGGGATATCTCTTTTTTAAACAGCAATTAATAATCATTTTAGTGGTTGGGCTTTCTGATACCAATTAGTTAATAAACATAATTATTATTTTATATAATTTTTTTTTATTTGCTACAATGTTTTAATTCAAAACACCATTATTAATATTACATTAAATTTATTTTAAATTATTAATAAGGGCACATTTAAAGTGATCTAACTAATAGTCAAATTCTCAATAGCAATTCAAAAAGTATTAACAAAAAAAATAATTTGCCATATATATATATGTGTGTGTGTGTGTGTGTTACATGCTTTAGGTATTTATGGTGGATGTGTTATTTTTTTATTTTCAACATCATCGGTTATCTGATCAAGGTATGCATGCACAACTATATCAAGTTTTTTCAATATTTTATTCTACTTTTTAGCTATTCATAATTATTTACCATTTTAAGATTAACAATCAATTTCATTCTTCTATCATTTTTTCTTATACTTTTTACACTTTCTCTGACTTCATCTTTCATAAATTCTTTGTTTTTAATCTCTTTTTTTTTTTCATAATTTTCTCAAAAAATAATACTTTTTCATATATACATTTTCAATATTTTAGATTTTTTTTTTTTCAACTTCTTTTTCCACTCTATTTGAAACTAATATTTTTAAATCTACTAATTTTTTCTTCACAGTCTTTCTTGTTGTCCATGCTGTTTCTCCCATATGAAGAAATTATTTTTTTTCTTTGATTTTAATATTCTATAAAACAATTTGCTACTCATATTAAAAGATTTCTTAACCATTATAATTCATACTGTAATTTCATTAATGCTATTTTAAACATTAGTTATCCAACTTTCTAAATATTTAAAAATATTAAGATGACATAAAACTTATTGTTTAATTCTTGATCTTTTTTATCTTCTCATATATTTTCACTGCTGTAGTTTTATAAAACATTTTATTAAATGTATCCCCACTATCAGTAAGTATTTCTATATTATTAGAAAATTTGATACAGTTAATTATTTTATCTCTCATTCTAATTCCATCCATATCAAGAAGCATTTTTTTAATAATTCATCTAAATAAATATTAAAGAAAATGGGAAATAGGTGATAATGAATGTTACACATGTTTAGAATTTTATCTTTTATCTAAAGGGATATTTTAATCATACATAAATCTTAAGGTTCAGATTTACTTTCTTCCAATCTTTGTCATTCTTTGTCAAATATCTCAAATACTTACTTTAATTCATTTTATAAAATTTATTTTCAAAATCAATAAAACAATTATTGATTTTGCATTTATTGTTTCTCTGATTACACTAAATTTTAACTATTCTTCAGATAGAAACATGTATAATCTACTTAAAATATATATTTAGAACTCACAAAAGAACATTAAGTCCACATGAGTTTGAATTATTTCATTGAATTGTAGTTTTTTCTAATGGAAACATAACAGTTACAAGAAAATCTATTGGCTACTATTCTGAGTCAAAAATTATATTGAAAATATCAAGCAGGTTTCTCAAATTCATTTTCCTCACAGCCATCACTATTTCAACTGAAATTTGTTTATTTTGTTATATTTTGTGAGTAAAATCCATTAATCTTTTAAGACTGAACAATATATTTCATTTTTATCAATATGATTTTATTTTTCCATTAAAAATAAATGAAAGCTTATTATTTCAATCATACAAGTCACTGATAACCCTCCCCCCCCATATTTTCAATGCATCTATTTATTTTATTAACACCTCACTATTTATATGTTCAATCACTATTTAATTTTGTCAACTCTATTTTGTCCATCCAAAATATTTTTATTTCATTGTCACAGAAATCACTTACAATTTTGAAACTGGTTTTCCCATCATTTTTTATCATTAATCAGTAGCGTTATGATTATTCTGACAGATTTTTTTGTAATCTTATTTTGCATTTGGCAAAGTTTTTTTTATTATAGATTAGGATTTTTCCAAATAATAAGTTAATTCGTAGTATAGTAATAAGTGTATATAACTACCGTACTAATGATCTGGAGCTTGAATCTGGATAAAACATATTTTTAGTTATATGAAGATTTATAAATAAATCTATAACTTTTTTCAGATATTTGGCAATAAATCTGATTCAGTTATTGGCTAATACTGTTAGGTGGATTGCTTACATAAATTTATACACTACATGTAAAATCAACATATGCTAGTAATAATTGAAACACACAGGCTGATTATATATGTGTCTATATATGTAATATATAGGGTATATGAGCACAGACATTCACATGACCCACCACTCTCCACACTATCTCATAACACTGATACACTTGAACACATATATGTTGAAAAGATAAATAATCACCAATATATGCTAGTAATGTAAATTTCAGTTCAACATTGAAAAATGAAGGCCTCATTTGTTGTAAATTACATTCTTCATTTTAATTATTATCTTTGAATCTTCTATTTTCAAATTTATGCAAAACGTATCCAGACTTATTTTTCCCCTATTTTGAAACTGGCTTAAATCTAAATAATTTGATAAAACTCAAAAAGTTATCTGAATATTTTCAAAGTCATTATTCAAGCGTGTCAGCAGCCTATTTTTATAATTTCTAAATAAGTATATACCCTTTTTTATTCTGTTCAAGTTTAAAGAAAACTCTACATTCAAACTTTTCTTTTAATCTTATTTTTATGATTTCACTCAAAAAATCTCACTTGCTTTTTAACAAAATTGTTCAATAGACCAAAAGTAATTAAGTAAAATGTAATTCTTCCAGAATTCAATCACATTTTTTCTCACTTTAAAAAATAAAATGTGGATTTCATTATCTTAAAATTGTTCTTTAATTTTTTCAATATTTCAAAAATTATTTATAATATACAAATGATGAATGAAATAACAAAAATACTTACAAAATCTTTAAATGAGAGTAAATTATTTTATTTCTTCCCTATTTTATCATCTAGAAATATCATTATTTAAATGTACTAATAAATAATGTTATCATATCTGGCTTGAAGTAATTCAATACTATCTTCATTTACGAAATTTCATTTAAAATAAGAATATTTAACTAATCAATGTGTTTTAGATTATAACTTATTTATCTAAGCTTCTCATCATTATTCAATTAATGATTTATGTCTGTTTTTCTAAATATGCATCAGTAATCTTTAGTTAATATCAATATACTTAAAAATATTTATCTTAGCATATATAATTCTTTTGAATTTTGTTTTACTTCTCTTCAATTATATAAAATTGCTTATCTAACAAACTTTTCTATATTTCTTGAATTATTGAAACCCTTCAAAAGCTTAGTATATATAACTAGACAAAAATTGTATGTTCAAATACCTTGGGGTATTAAAATCTTCTGTTCATTAATTAGTTATGACAAAGTATGGGTGGTGAGATATGAAAATGACAGTACTTCTTTTAGTGTTTTTCATCCAAATGATGCAAACTGTTATAAGAATAAAAAATAATTACACTGACATATGATTATCATATGTCAATGTGGACAACATGGTACCTCCATAAGGCAATGTTAAATATATGGATATTACAATTTTATAATGACAGCTAATAGTAAAACATAACAATGATAATAAATATGATTATAGTTATATTTTAGCAATGATGTAGTTTTAAATTTTAAATACTGCAATATATTGAGTAGTAAAGAATTATTATAACATACCATCTGTAATGATCAGTTATTTTTAATTTGTCATGGCCCTTTATTGCTTAATTATTTTAATCTTTTTTCAACATCCAATAGATTATATTTCATGACATTTAAATTCAAAATTCATTAAATTAATCTGTGATTTAAAAATTACAATGATATATACATAATAATTTTTGTTATTGAAACAACATCCACACATTCCATCAAAAATGTTTAATGTATATGTTGATTTTTTCTAAGATAACTTTTAAGAGATGGTATGATCGTACATCTTTCACTCCATTTTTTATATTCATTATATTTGGTTTTGATCTTTTGAATATGAGAATTTTCATTAAAAATATATAATACTATTGATATATACTAAAACTGTTTTAAAATGTTCCATTTTTTTTTACAAAAGTAGTAAAAAACAAGAAAGAAAAATTGTAAATGTTTGTAAAAATCCATTAAGAAGAGTATCCTGAAGTTTTTGATTTTTTTTTTATCTCTTCTCCTTATTTTGGGTTTTGAAATGTTTTTTAGGAATGAACAAATTTTAAAGTTTTATCAAATAAAATTAAAAAAAATAAACAAATTTTCAACTTGTTTCATTAGACATCTTTTTTTAAACTTCAGTACAGAGAAAAAATCATTGTATATATATATATCTTATTATATTATTAATATAAGAATTCATAAATTGAATTAATAAAAAAATATACTTTAAACTTAAGATAGATGTTGTTGTCTGAGTTGTAGTGTATAAGAAAAGTCAACCTATTTTTATTTGTGTATTACAGTGAAAAGTAAAACATAAAATAATAATGACCAGAACAAAAAATAGTACATTTTAAAAATTAAAAGTAAACAGTTTACACAAGTTTGATACAAATAAAATCAAGCTATAAATATCATTGAGTTTAAAAAAATAATGGTATGCATAGTTTGTTAGAATATCATGTGACATTAAAATTTCATAATGATGTGTGGAATACAATAACTTACACTCAACTGACCAAAATGATCATATTAAATGCACAATGATCCTTTAAATAACAAATATCAGTAATTAAATTAATGTTTATATGCAAAATATTGTTTGGTGATAGTTCTCTCTATACATATATTCATTTGCTTATAAAATTTTGATTCTGGTTTAAATAGATGTTTCATTTTTATTTCAAGAAAAACTTAGTGTGCTGTGGAAAAATACTCTAATTGATACTATGCACTTTTAGATAGAGAGTGATTCATTCAAATATCAGCCTTTTAAGCTAATTGTGCATACGCTTTGCAAGTGTTAATAATAAATGAATACTTTCTCACCAATACAAGATATAGTATTTACGCAGGAATAAAATGAATCCTCTTATTCCTACAACTCAAATGCTTATATATGAGCAAATCTGAAGTACTGGCAAGTAAAACGTGAGGATGGAACCATCACTTTAAATTACTATATACGATGTCTGAATGAATGGTGCGGGTGAAATTGTCTAGAATTTACTAAATGTCATTCAAACTGAAACTTAATCATATGTAAATAAGCATTTATTTTATATAGCGTATGTTTACAATTGTATACATTCAAATATCAGCCTTTTAAGCTAATTGTGCATACACTTTGTGAGTGTTAACAATGCTTAAAAAATAAATCTACTTTGTAATATTATTATTACTTTTAAATCTATTACAATTTTTGTGAGTAAAATTTGAATATGTTATTGCACTTAATTTTGTAATGCAGAGTAACCCAGTTTTGTCTTTATATAATTTAAAATCTTTTAGAAAAAGAATACAAACATTATAAAGACTTTTCTGGATAACTAATAAATAATCAACCATTACCATTTTAAAACCATTAGAAGTTAAAAATTTAATCATGAGAATTGCGTCAAAGTAAGACCATTACATTTATTTGATGTTGAAAGGCAATGAAAAAATTCATGGTAAAATTATTTCAATATAAAATTACATTCAACTAAATATTATTATTATTATTATTATTATTATTATTATTATTATTATTATTATTATTACTACTACTACTACTACTACTACTACTACTACTACTACTACTACTACTACTACTACTACTACTACTACTACTACTACTACTACTACTATTATTATTATTATTATTATTGCATCTTAATAATGTGAGAGTTTCATTATTTAATGGTGTACTTTCAAATTTGAGGAGAAAAAAATGCATTGAGTTCACAAAACTAATTAACTATCAAAAACTAGACACAAAAAATAAATAGATGACGGTCTTAAATGATAGCTTTCCTAAAAAAAAATGGCCAAACAATATCAATTCAGTCAAGCGTTGGTGACCAAGTGGTTAGCACAGCCGCCTTACAAGTAATTGCCCCGGGTCGCTTCCCGGCCGATGCTTTGACACATGAAAAAAAAAACCCAGTATCTATTCATCATTGGCTTGTCTATCATATTAAACTAAGGAGAAACGGAATGGACTTCCGGTTTCAATTAATTAAATTTTAAAAATGTACAAAAATATGTTTCAGTAACATTATATATTTTTACTGTAATGATGTAAATTTAAATTTTATTTCATTAATAAATGGATCTTATATAGAGTTTTAAAACGTTCAGATTTTTTGTCGGTTAAATTTTAAAAAAATTCTAAGCTTTTTATTATTTTTTGTTCAGGTTTGTCATTTAAAAGCAACTTAATTATGCATCTATAAAAATATATTTTAGAATTACGTGGACTTTAGAAATATTTACAGAGACTTGAAATTTTATTCAATTTTGTTCCCATGATAAATATGAAAAATTATTTTTTAATCCTTCAATAACTAAATGTGTATGAAAGAAGTAAAAAAAGTCCCACAAAGAATTTGTTCTATAATTAACCAATCATAAAAAGAGAAAAGTATAAATGAATTAGATTTGCTTCACTAGGAGATTTCTCGCTAATGGTTATTAATGAGAAAAAAAAGAAGAAAGATTTATAAATGTTCTTAGCATTAAATAATTGATAAAATCATAAGTAAACAAAACATAAATCCCAAAATGAACTTGCTGCTTATTTAATATATATATAAAACAAAATATTGTAAAAAAAATACATAAAACTCAAATTTTAAAAATTAATATTTAAAAAATATACTTTTCAAAACGTAAAAATCTATAATACTCAGTAATGAAAATAATTTATTTTTCAAAATTTAAGAAATTACCTTTTAAATGATATTAGCACACATTTATAAAAAAAAAAAGATTTCTGATAAGTAATAAAACAACTTCTGAGTAAATAAACCGTGGTATATGCACTGATTTGCCAAGAAAAAGGTTCTCATGTGATTTCGAACTGAAAAGGTACAATTTTGTTTTGCTCATATGACATTTTATCAATTAAAAGAGTTACTTCGAAGCACTAAATTATTCATGGACAGATTAGTTGTACTAAAATTTAGAAAAAGTTACCAGTTCCTGGCATTGTAAAAAATGATAATAGTTTTAGTTGGTAGAGAAGTCAAGTGGCATTTAAATACAATTAGCAAAGTTTAGGATAATAGTTCCATCAAGAATTTTTTTTCTTTCAGTTCCTTCATCTGGAAATATACCAACGAATAACTATCTCTCAAATCAGTCATTTTACCATTACTTTTAATTATATATGATAATTATTAAAAATAAGGACAAATGGAAAAAGTAATGAACAGTGTAACATTTACTAGAACCAATTTAATTAAAAAAATAAATACATGCATTTTACATATAAAAAATACTATGAATAAAATGCCTTTATTTAAAATTCTAAAAAAATAAAATAAGTCTGCTAAATGTTTTATTTTATATAAAACAAATAATGAATAGTTTAATAAAATGAATATTTAAAACAAAAAAATTGAAAGTAAAATAAATATCAGAGGACTTAGAGGATATAATGTAATGAAATGTGAACACATCCCACAATCCTAATAATCTGGTTAATTGTTAATTTTATGTTGTGTAATGGCTTTACCCTAAATAAAGACAAATGCTTCTGTACAAAGTTCATGAGTCCAATGATTATGTTATCCAGAATTACACTTTTTTTTTTTTGTGAAACTGTTACTTATGATAGAAAACTCACGTTTTACTCTCTATTACAAATTAGACTGACAGAAGTAATTCATTTCTTTCATTATATTACTTCCAATATTCTATCTTACTAGTCCATCTTCTTATTATAAAGATCTAAACCAAAACTCAAATTTTTATTTCGTCAATTCTATGTACCTATGTGCTTCCATTCTTCATGCAACTTTCTCTGACCCTTTTTCAACAATCCACATAGCAAAAATACATATGTATAGAGACTTTTGCCTGTTTTAATACAAGCAAAATTCTTCTTTCATTTTTGCCTCTTTTCGTTGCTTTTGAAACAACAAGGAAATATCTCTATTGTTATAGTATACTTTTATATATTATGTACTCTTTATTTTTCCATATTTATTTTTTTATTCATATTCAATTTCCATAAAACTATATATATATATATATATATATATATATATATATATATATATATATATATATAATCAACCATTATCAATCCACTGCAGGATGAAGGTCTCTCCAAGTTCAATCTATCTTTTCCTATCTTTAGCTTCTCTTCTCCACATCACCCCTGCACACTTTCTTATTTCATCCATCCATCTCACATGTGGTCTCTTTCTGGGTCTTTTACAATCTCTTGGAATCCAGTTTAAAATTTCAATTGTCCATCTGTTATCATCTCTTCTAACAATATGTCCAGCCCAACTCCACTTCAGTCTTTTAATTTTTTCAATGAGGTCAGTAACACCTGTTTGTTCTCTTACCCATACATTGGGTTTTTAATCCCTTCTTGTTACTCCCAACATGCATCTCTCCATACTTTTTTGAGTGGTCTGAAGTCTCTGTATTGCTCTTCTATTAAGTGTCCAAGTCTCAGATCCATAAGTAAGAATGGGCATAACACATTTATTAAAAATTTTCTTTTTCAAACACATAGACATATTTCCTTTTAGTATCAAGTTATTTCTACTAAAAGCACTCCAACCAAATTTAATTCTATGATTAATTTCATCCATTATATTTCCATCTGTATTAATAATCTGACCAAGGTATTTGTAACTGTTAACTTCTTCTAACTCATCATAATCAATCTTTATTTTCATATTTTGAGAAAATCTATTAAACATTACTTTAGTCTTTTTAACATTTATCTTTAGTCCTACTTTCCTCTGATAACTCCTGCAACATTTCCTGTAGCTCTAAATCATTATGTGCAAAAACAACTACATCATCTGCAAAATCTAAATGACTTAAATAATCTCTATTTACTTTCACTCCTTTAGCTTCCCATTTTAATCCACAAAATACTTCTTGCAGCACTGCTGTAAAAAGTTTGGGAGATATGAAGTCACCCTGTCTTACATCCTTTTCAATGTTGATTTTCCTACTATCATTATGTAATCTAATTGTTTCTGTTGCATTTTTATAAATATTCTTCAAAATATGACAATATCCTGGATCTACACCTTGATGATCCAATGCTTTAATCACTGAAGAAATGTTTATAAAATCAAATGCCTTTTCATAGTCTACAAATCTTAAGCATAATGGCAACTCATATTCATTTGTCTTTTCTTTAATTTCTCTCAATACCTGGATATGATCTACTGTACTAAAACTACTTTTAAATCCAGCTTGTTCTTTTGGTTGGTGGAAATCCAGTGTTTTCTGTAGATGACTTGTAATTATCTTAGTAAAAATTTTGTATAAAACTGATAAAAGACTGATAGGTCTGTAATTTCTAATATCTTATTTATCATCTTTTTAAAATATTAATATTAATACTGCATTCTTCCAATCATTTGGTACATCTTTATCATTTAGACATTTGGTATATAACTTTGCTAAAAAAATTTCTATTTCTTCACCTGTTTCTTTTAATATATCAATTACACTTCCATCATTACCTGGAGCTTTCACTTTCTTCATAAATTTAATTGCATGTCTCACTTCCTCATTCAAAATTCTGGGAAATTAAGAAGATATAATATGTATAGGAGACACTTGTTCTTTATTACTATATAATTCTTGATAGAAGTCTTCTACACATTTTATGATGTCATCTCTTTTTTTAGTAATAATGCCATCTTTTTTTCTTATTGCAGATATAAATTTCCTACCAATACCAAAATGTTGTTTTACACTCCTTAGACTTTTATTCTCTTCTACAGCTTTCCTTGCTAGTTCACAATTATACTTTTTATACCATTTTCAACTCTTTTCTGCACCATTTTACAAAATTTGAGATATTCAATCTTTTTTAATGCATCATTGTTGTATATCCTCATATTCTTTCTTTTCTTCATAAATTCTCTAGTCTCAGTAGAAATTTTACTGGTCAATTGCCACTTTTTATTACCAGCTATCTTTGTTGCAGTTTTTAAAAGTGTATCGCTTATTTTCCTATTAATATCATTCAAATCTGAATCATGTTCAAAATCTACTAATACCTGAAACCGGTTTGTAAGTTCTAATTTAAATTCATTAAAATGTTTCTGAAAATTAGGAATATCAACTGTAAATATTGTCTTTCTTAATAATTTTTGTCTCTCTAGTTTTGCGTTAACATGTATCTTACATCTTACTAATCGGTGATCACTTCCTGTGTTAAATTTATTAAGAACATTACAATCTTGAAATATGTATTTTTGGTTAGTCAAAATATAATCCAATTCTGCTGTACCTTCATTTGGATACTTCCATGTCCATTTTCTTTTAACATTTTTCTCAAAAAAAGAATTCATAATATAAAGTTTTTTTCTTTTTCTGCAAACTCCACAAGTCTATGTCCTCTCTCATTTCTATTACCATAACCAAAACTACTCACAACATTTTTGTCTTTCATTTGTTTACCAATTCTAGCATTAAAGTCTCCCGTAACCATTTTAAAATGTTGTTTACTCTGATCAAAAGCCTTTTGTACATCCATATAAAAATCTTGTATAACTTGTTGGGGGCATAAACCTGAATTATCTGCATTTGGTATCTGCTATTAAGTTATAAAACTAATCTTGCCACTCTGTCTGATACACCATCAATCTCCACAATGTCATTCTTCCATTTTTTTATGTATAATAAATCCTACTCCACTTGTATTTTCAATATTTGTGACTTTATAGCAGAGTATATGTCCACTTTTTAAATCAATTGTTTCTTCACCTTTTCTTCTAACTTCACAAAGTCCAATAATGTCCCATTTAATATAAGACAGTTCTTCTTCTAACTCTTGCAATCTTCCTTCACTTGAAAGTGATCTGCAGTTGTAAATATCTAAATAAAAAATCATCATCAAATGGCAGCTTGAGTCCGCAATCAGGAGTTCTTCACACCCTCTGCCTTTGGCCACCAACTGCTGCCTTGGTTGGTGACTTTACAGCCTCCTGGGAATAAGGGCCATGATTTATTTTTGTGTGTCATGATTGTATATACTGAAAAAATATTCTTAAACTTGGAGGTAACAAGCCAATAAACTCACCACTCTGGCTAATGTGTATTGGTGAGCAGCCCATCCATGTTTGTATGCTATATGAATAATCATGTAGTAATAACAGCTGCAATGGCAAGAACGTATGGAGTGGACATTAGGAATTTGACCTGCTCGGTTCCTTTAAGGCCACCAAGAGGAATCAAAGGGTCTCCTTTCAGTTAATAGCAAACTCCTTTCTGCAGTCATATATATATATATGTCTTCTCATTCCCACACATACATATATTCTTTAATTAAAAAAATTCTTTTGTATAGAGATTTATGTGTGTATATATTATATATAGTTTATAGATGATAAATTAATAAGTAGTAATGGATATAGGGTTATAAGAAATGATATTTAATATATTATTTTCTTATTAGTAAATAGATAATATATTCAGTTATTTAATTCTATTTTTTTTAAATAAAACAGATTAGGAAGGAAGGTGTAAAAACGATCAGTAAATTAATAGATAAACTAGGCACATGTGTAAAAGAGTGTGAAAGAGTGCACATCTGTGTAAATCTAAAAACATTTTACACAAAGTCTTTATTGACTTAGATTACAAACTCTGGTATCTGGGTCTTAGATTAAGTCAAGGAAAGAAAGAGAAATGCTGTGACAGAATAAATATAATTATTAATCTTATTATTAATTGCTAAAGACCATCAACTTGTGAGATTTGATTGCTATCTCCAGAATCACAATTACTTTTGTTAGGAGATTTTAGTTTCTTTGATCAGAAATTTGAATATAAAAATGAGTGAAACAATATTGAGAGGCAATTTTTTAGAAAAAAAGTCAAGGAACAATGTTCAGTTTTGGCAGTAAATGGCATTTGTTAAAGTTATCTTAAAGTTAAAAGAAATATGCAGTTGTTTTAAATTTTAAAGTAAAAGATGAAAGAAGAAAAAAATTAAAGAATTAGCAGCAGTTTGTCATCATTTTTTTAAAACTCAGATTGAGTTGTTTGATTTTATTTCTCTCTTTAAAATTAAAGAAGAAAATATGACTCTCATTTTAAAGTCAGCATAGAAGAAGATGTGCACATATAGAAGTAACTTACAGCAAAAATTAGTTTAGAGAAAAGAGATGGATTTAAACTGAATTATTTGAAAGAAATTGTTAATATATTATAAAATAGTACTTTCAAATATTTTGGCTATGAAGGAAATAATCAGGATGCTGTGCTGAACTCACTCTTTCTGTTCTTTGAAATCCCACATTATGGGTTAAGTCATTGATCTATCTGTGGACCCATATACCAGTCTATAACAAACCAAAGAAATGGCCAAATTCAAATCTAACCACAGATGCTATCTGAGAGGCTTCTTTTTTTGTCTCCTGGCCTATTAAAGGATCACCATTTCTGAATGGAGGGAGAAGAGGAAAATAGAAGAAGGACAACCAATTCATATTTATCAAGAAGTACCTACAATAACTCATTTTAAAATGGTAGGATCAAGTAATCCAACCAATTCACATTTATCTAAAAGTATCTGCAATAACTTTTTTTTAAAATGGTAGAAACAATCCAAACCAACCCGTGGAAGCTATAAATAGGAAAACGGTCTGTAAATTTAAAGCCTGTGACAGTAATAAGAAATGAAATGGATTGGGTAAATTTTAAATTTAATTATCAAATTTTGTTATTTACTTATTAAAAGTAACCTGCAATTTCTAAAGTCAAAACATTTTTTCTCCTTTTAATACATATACATTAAGAGTTTGTTTGTTAATCGTATTTTATTAATACTTCATTAAATACACACACCTAATTTAAAGTTTATTAAACTTACTTTTTTCATTATTTTGGTTTTTTTAATATATTGTAATAATAAAATGTCTTTTTATTGTTGTTCTTTCTTTATTGTGTTAATTGAGCAACCTTATCAATATATGGTTCATAATATTTTTTTTATCTCTGCATATTAAATTTGATATAATGTTTTTTTTTTCCTCAAAGTTGCAATAATATTTTTTTTATATATGTGATTTATGTATCCATCCCTAATATAAGAGAACGCATTTTAACATAATATATATGTTCACATATCACCGAGTTTGTGCGTGTATAACTGCTTATTCCATTCAGTGAAAATAGGTTAGACAGTTATTTTAAGATAGAAAAATATAAGAGCAGGGTTTTACACATGTATGGATGTGGAAAAAGAACACACACATTACATAAATGAAATTTACCTTTATGACACATAATAAGTAGGGAAAATTTTGAATGAACATTTATAGAATTTTTTTTTTATGTCATTATAAGCCAGCTTATTTTAAAATATCAAAAATGACAAACTTGTGTATAACTTTATTTAGTTATGCTTATATAATTTTTTTTGTATTAATTCTATATTCAATTAATATAATAATAATAATCAGTCAATTGTATAATTAGTAACTTTGATTTATAAAAAAAAAGGAATTAATATAATAATAATAATCAGTCAATTGTATAATTAGTAACTTTGATTTATAAAAAAAAGGAAGAGTATTAATAAATATAATTATACCATATTTTGTTTTCGAGTTATTATTATCAATATTATAATATATTTTTTCTTCTCTTGAGTCTATCGTTTTAATTGATCATCATCACTCATAAATGTTAAGCGTTGGATATTGATTTACATATAAGGACGTTTATGTATTATGCTTGACATATAATCAGTTTTTTTAATAATTAGAGGTTAATAATAAAGGAATCAAATTATGTTGTACCCAAGAGATTTTATCCATCATTGGCAATGGTATGTATCACTAGTTAAATCATCATCATCAGTGAATAAATAATAATCATTAAATCCAATCTTTAAAATAATTATTATGTTTAGAAAATAAGGGTTTATGAAAAGCTAAATATCATGTGAGGAGATTCATGATAATCATTTATCATCATTGGTAAATACTGATAATTGAACTATAATTTTATCTATAATAGTATTTGAAGTAAATATAACCATAAACATATATAAATGCTAGTGAGTATTATAATTAAATCCCAATTTAAACATGGGATAATTTTAAGAAAGTGCCTTTAAGCTTATAAAGATAGATTTGTTCTTATGCATTTATTATAAAGTTATAGCTGGTATCATCATCATCATCATTATATTACAATTAAGTAGCTAGGTTTAATGGCCATATATGTAAGTAATGGTCTTCACTATGTTTCTTTGGAAGCCATTAATGAGAGTATACTTGGATCTGTTCATCAATATACTTAAGCTGAGCTGGTAATATCTCTAGGAGTATTGGTTATACAAATTTTGTGATATTGGGATCTTATAATTTTATTGACATGGATAAAATATAAGAATGTCATTTTTTGTTGTTGTTGTTTGTTAGTCATCTAAGTCATGTGTAGTAAAAAATGTACCAAATGAGTTTGAACCCAGTACACTATGGACAGATAATATTTATCTAGATTTAAAACAATCTAGTGGTGCTTGTGAGAAACACATGTACTTAGCTAAGCTGAATAAAAGTGAATTAGTCCCTTTTCCAACTAGATAGTATTAATTTTATATGATTTTTTTTAATAAGTTGTAATAAATAGCACCCATGTGTGCGTGTGACCATGATTGGTCTTATATATATGGAAAAAGGAATGAGAAGGATTCTTTGTTAAAAAAACCTATTATTGGAGTTAAGCGTAATGCACTCCATGAATTTCACAGTAATTTTATTCAGTTGCTATAGCTAATATTTGTTTATCTGATGACAATGGCTAGTATATTTTATTGGTTCAAATGACTTCCCAATATTGAAATATTTTAAATCTTAAATGATGACAGTGATTAATTTTCATTTTTATTTTATGTGTTGAGAAATGGGATAATTTATTTATCTCATTATTAGCCTGACTAAATTAATGTTTATGATAGTTGCAAATGGGTTATGGTGTTATATTTAGTTACAAATAGACATCCAACTAAAACATGATATGTATATGTTTTTGTTCATATGTCAGCGGCATCCTTAATTTACTTATAAATCTCTGCTAACATAGTAAATTTATTTCACATTTAATTTTATTCGGTTACAAATGATGAACCACTGGAGCATATCCTGTTTAGTTTTTTAAATTGTAGCGACTATCATTTCAGCAGCTTTAATATTACTTGCATATTCTTTTTAGTTACAATATGTATATATATATAAGAATATGTTTTATTGTTTCATTTTCTAAAAATGTCATATCTGTCAAATAGAAAAATAATGTTGTGTATCAATTTTTGAGTTGATATTTGTTTCCATTTTTTTTTTTTTTAAGTTAATGGCAGTAGAGGCATTTTAAGGAATTAACTGGAAGTAGTTCTGTGGATAGAAAGACTGTATATAATAATTAATTACCATTAGATATATTATTTTTATTGTTATATATATATATATATTCATTTGATTTCTGCAATTTCTCTTATAAATATTTTTTTTATTTAATAAAATCTCTTAAGCCAATGTATTTGTTGCCTTCTTCAAACAATTCCCTATAAATCTGGTTTATTTATTATATTATAGCTTTCCAAACTTCTAAATTTAAATTTATTTTTTAAATAGAAGTCCCATTTTTATTTGAATATTCTTTTGTATTATTCATAATTTGCTATGCAATTCATAATCTATTTTTTGAATTTTATCAGAATCTTAGTCAAGATAAAGTGTCTCATTTTTTAATATGATTAACAAGTTTGAGATGTATTTTGTTTTAAATCTAATTTCAAATTATTCATATATTTTTTTTTTCATTATAACAAATAGCTAGATATTTATATTTTTTTACTTTTTCAAGATGAATATCTCTCACTTTTTTTGTTATATATATATATATATTATAGAATGTAGGATAAAGTCAACAGATCTGATAACAATTTAGAATTGTTTCATTATTTTTTTCAATCACAATATATTTTTGCTTATTAATATATATAATTTTATTATTAATATCTTGCATAAATATCTGCACAAGTTAATGGAAAATTTTTTACTATCAAAGATAAAGTTGATTACTTCAGAGTTCTGATCCAGAACTTTTGAGATTTTTATACACTATTATCCAGATGCTCTTCACAAGCTTTGCAGTAATACAATTTTAGTTCAAATGAATTAAAAAATATATTAATGATAAATTGAAAGAATACATTTATTTATATATTTACTCTTTGTGCTCACTCAGTTACATTAATCTAAAAAAAGCAATAAAAACTTACTCTACCATGTCTATATATTTTTTAAAATAAAATGAAAATTTTAGAATTTAAGTTCTCTAATTCAATACAATAACATCTATCAAAAACATTTTTCTGATTCATATTTTCTATTTATAAATTTAGTACATTACTAAACAAATATCTTTAAGATTATTATAACTTTAGCCTACTCATGAGACAAATATTATTTTCTATTTTTATTATTTCTTTAATAGAAAGTTCATTCTTTTTGTACATAATGTCTTTCTTTTACTATAAACCAATAACTTTCACTTTATGGTTCATTAAAAAAAATATGAATTTTTTAAAATTAAATTACACTTAAAAAACATTTATAATAAAATAATATAAATATCAATATATAACAGTGATTATTATATAAAAAAGCCTTTTTAGCACATAATTTGAGACCCATTTCAATGTTAAATGTTACCTGTTTAAATATGTATGTGATGCAATGTGGCTTCTCCTTTCTTGGAGTCATTCCTCTCAGTCACTATGCCCAGAGAACTCTGTTAGACACCTTACCTTTCTATTTCCCATATTCTTCTCTATCTGGCTCCATCTCATTTCCACAACATAATATTTTTCAACTCTATAGCTTTTATATCTAAATCCCCCTTATCTTTTCCTAACCCCAGCATAAAAACTAAAAACCCACTTTTTGTATAAATCATTTTCTTTAAAGTTTATTCTCCCACAACTTCATTATTTGTACCCTTTCTGTTTGTAGGCATTTACATTCAATTAACAGATGCCTAATATTTTCTATGCCTTCTTTACATAATATACAGACTAAATCACCCATATATTTCCATTTTTGTGTATATTCTCATATTGCTAAAGATCATGTTCAAATTCTAAATAGTAAACTACTTTCCTTACTATTATTATAAAATAACTTGCACCCAATATTTTATTTTCTTCTATACATATTTAAACTCTTTTACTTTCCATATTAGTCCTCCATTTCTCCAACTCCCTATTTATTATTAATGGATCTACTCCTCTATTTCATACCTTGCTACTGTAATACTCAATAATTCTCCTAACACAATCATCTCACCTTTTGTATAAGTACACTGGCATAAAGCCTTCATCCAAATCTTTTGCATTCCATACCACCTTTCTCAAACACCTTGTTGTCTATCCTTTATGCATAACCCAATTAAATACTAGTTTGGCAATTCTCTTATTATCCATAAATTGCAAACTACTGAACATTTTCATTTTGCTTTTTACATTTTGGCATATAAAAACTTGACTATCTTATTTTTCATTGAATTGCCTCCTCTGCCATCCACACATCTGCATCAAATGCATTTTTCCTACTTCTTTTTGTACTTTTTTAAAATAATCTAACTTCCCTTCACTAACCCATAACACATCATTACCATAAGTTCACCCTGCTATTGCTATTTACTTTCATACAATTCTAGCTATATCACATTTAATATATAAAAACATTGTTAAATTTCTTTATCAGTCCATTTCTTTTCTTTTCTTTATTTATCTTTTTTTTTCTCACATTAATTCAAGCATTTTCTCTAATTACTTAAAATGATTCCAAATAGTTATACCTATACACATTTGACTTTAAATCCCCCAATAAAAATTCTTTCTCTTATCTTTCCCCAGCATTTAATATCATTACTTTTGATTTTTCTTCACTAAATCTATTTCCCATCTTTTACCCCTCCTTGCTTATGTCTTGAGCATAACTTCCATATCTTCTCTACTTTCTGTGCACAAGATCATATCATCAGCAAATAAAAGACCTGATGACATGTATATCTCTTTGCCACCTATTAATGATATCTCCACCCCTCTTTCTAACCATTCTATTGCTCTCTCCATTTCTCTCAAATATAACAAAAACAAAATAGGTGACATCGAGCATTTTTACCTTAGTTCCATTCCATTTTTAACTTTAACTGCTTCTATTATTTTTAATTGATACATATAGTGATCATTTTCATACAATCTCTTAATAAGATTCACTAAAGCACCCTTCAGTCCAAAATTTACTGAACTTACACATAATCTATTTTTATTTACTCTATTATACATCTTTTTATATCTATAAATACCATATATAATTGTCTATCTGTATTCCTACTCATATCTATTAAGTTGTGTGTCTACCAATAAACTGGATCCTATACACTTATTTGATCAAAAACCTCCTTGCATTTCTCCCACTTTTAGCCACCATACATGCAAAAAGTTCATATAACACTGACATTACCACTATTGGTCTATACTTGTTTAACTTTATATAATTTTTACCTTTACTTTAGATAGTAGACCTACTCTTGTATTATTCCTGCTATCTGGAAATACTTTCTTCTGTGTCATCTTATTAAAACATGATAATACATTTAATTTTGCTCTATTTCCTAAATTCATCATCATCTCTGCTGCCCATCCATCTAAACCTGTTGACTTTCCACTTTTCAATTATTTCCCTGCCTCATTCAATTCATTTTCTGGAAACCTAATATTTCCATTATATGCTTTCATGTTTGTATCAATTTGTCCTTCACATGTAACATTTTTTTTTCTATATTGATTACACACTTATTTAAGATTATCTCTAATTTTTCTCTAGAGCTACCCCCTCATCATCTAGTAATACTATTTCTTCTTTTAATATATTTTCATTTTTTATTCTACTTTTTTCCACTTTTATTAATATCCTCCAACAATTTACTATTTAACTTTATTCTTTCTATATAATTATCTACTATAGTCAACTTCTTTTGTTAAATATCTTTCCCATTTAATAGTAATATCTTTTTCATTTCTTTTGATTTTAATAGCGTATTTATATTCTCTGCATGCTTTTTCCACCTCTTTTTTTTTTACTTTTACTAACTCTCATTTTTCTATTACTTTTATTCTTCTGAATATTCTCACCTAAAACCCTATTTGTATTATAAAGAAATTATGATCACAATTACATATTATCTCTTCATTATCAAACACTTTAATTTTCTGTACTTTATTCATTCCCTGCTTCTCTACTAATACATAATCTATTGTATGAAATACATTATTTCTAGACCATGTGTATTATTCCTCAGAAATATTTGATAAATTTCCAATGCTCAAATTTAGTCTGACAAAAATTCTTCAAAATCTGTCCATTCTTGTTATCTATGTCATAATTTTTTTAATATGTCTATTCATATCCCCTATAACCATTACTTTCTTCCCCTTTTTTTGAAACTCAGTATATCCTTAGCTACATATTAATATATACTATTGTTCTACTCCATTATAGTTTGACTATCTCCAGTGGCTCTACGTATGATAGCCACCATCCATTCTTCCTAACTTTATCTCAAGCCACAAATATTCTTGACACTTAACAGTAGTGTATCATTTATTGTTTTATAATAGATAAATGTAAATATAAATAAAAATAAAATTATGATACATCAATCCAAATTGTTAGAAATTCAATAAAGATTTAAATAAATAATATAGCATATCACTGCAGATAAAAATATACTTTAAGCATCTTTATTTATAACCATATTATATAATTTTTCATTCATTTTTAGTTGGCCAGTTATTAATTATTTTCATTTAAGTTTTGTATAAAACGTTTAATTTTAATTATTTCATATTATTATTATCACTCTTCTTTTCATGCAATAATGTACTTTTAAAATTAACCTTTATTAGATCTTTAAATTGGGTATAAGTTTAATATATTGGACAGTTCAAGAAAAATAATTAGTTAACAATATACATGTGAGGTTTATGTGATTTTCAATTTAATCATATTAACTATAGATAGATGTTGTAATAATAATTATAACAGAAACACACTCCCAATACATATCTACACCATGTGTTTATTCATACTCTTGGTACATATCTTTCAGTTAGCCTAATATTACAAAAAAGAAGGTAATGTAATGAGGCTCTGTGTGGCATGATAGGTATCGGGGGGGGGGGGCAAGTACCTTATCTTCATATTTGATTTTAAATATCTGATTGTAAAACAGAGATTTCATTTTTTTGGGATGTAGAGTTAAAACAGAAATGGCATTTCAGAACTCTAAGGATGAACATGATGAAAATCATGATTCTACTGGAGAGAAAGAGGCCATGCTTCATATTATCTATATGGTTGTTGATATATGAAATATGTGATTTAGTGATTGATTCAATAATATTTTATATATATAAGAAGGGCTGCACATTGGAATAAAAAGGTGATAAATTGTTACTTCTGATTTATGACAGAATGAGCAGACAGGGTCAATGTTAGCATATACCATTCTTAGTGATAAATAGTAATTAGTGGGTTGAACATCTAGATTGATTTTAATAAGAAAGTCAAGGTATTTTGGTTGTAGATTCTAGAATTTGAATTTTGAAATGATTTGTTTATCATTGAGATCAAGCAGAGACTGTCATTGAGATTGATTAATATTATCAGTCATGTTATAGGCCTCCCAATAAATTATTTTCCTTGACATTGAATGCTGATTCTGGTCAACTTTCGCAGCAACACATTTTTACAAGAAATTGAAGAAAAGTTATCTATACTGGGCAGTGGTTTATACATAGGGGTAATGTGGACAAATTTTATAGTATCAGGGTACATGAATACAAATTTAAACATTCGGTTAAATAACCTCTAAAACAGGTAGGAACTGAATGAAGTGATAAACCATTATCTTTGAAATACCTATTTAATGTTCTAATACTGATGATCACAACTTTTTTATTCTGAATTAATTTGGAATAAAGCAAATTATCTTCCTCTTAAATGCATTGCTGAACATAAATGATTGGCATTATGTGATTTTTGGATATTCATTAGAGATATTTTTGCACAAAGAGACAGGTCTGCTTTGGATAGGGAGTTAATGCTTTGTTAATAGACAAGAGCAGGTAGTTTTGGATTTACATTCTCATGGGATTTATTAATTTATAGATAAGAAAGTCAAGAAAATTATGAGGGGGTGAAGTAAAGAGAGACAAAATACTATTTCCAGAGAGTATTTTCCATGTGGATATGTTAAATTTGAGTTTAAAATGAGCATTGTACTCCTCAGGAATTGGATGATTGTAGATATTTTATGGATGGAAGGAAGATCACACGGTCATCTATAAAAGTTATATGTTTGGTAGCCATTCTAATCATTGGGACATGAATGCCAGGAAGTTTCTTTTCTATTTCAAGGAGTGGATTTCCATAGGTAATGAAAAATAATGCACTCAATGATGACCCTTGTGGAATAGTGTTAACTTAATGCCTGGGGACCCTTTGCCATTGAGAGTAATAGAAATTTCTTTTTGTTGATAGGTTAGCTAATATGTAGAAAATAGGAATAGTTATGTTATGAGGCTGCAACAATTCAATGACAGACTCAGTGTGTAAGAATCCAAGGTAGATGAAATATATATTTGCACTGCAATTGGCCAGTTGTTTAGAAGATGTGACAATCAATTATAATTCTGACCAGCATGATGGTGTTAGAAGTGGAAGATTTCTTTCTGTATTGGTATTCTGAAATTGAAGAAAGTATAATAAGTTGACTCTTATATGATAGATTCAATATTTTTTATTAGAAAAGGAGATATAGAAATAGGGTGAAGATTATTTAACAGGGAACAAAGTGTATTTGTCTTAAGGAATGAAACTAACTAATAATACTGATTATAGTCCATCAATATGATGAATTTATTTAGACAAAAAGTTTAGTAACAGATTGCTTGAAATTGCTAATATGCAAAAGAACATATTTAGGACAGGCATAAGGGCCAAGATGAATGCTACCAGGGAAAGATTTTAGCATCAACATGACATTAGCCTTTGTGATGCTATGATCAACATTATTGGTTTGACATATATCACAAGTACAGGACAATTAAGAGCCTGAAACTTAGACTTAAATGTTAAAAGAGGCAAGGCCTCATATTGAGCTCCATGTAAAAATGGTCATTAGTAATAACTGAAGAGAAAACGGATTTTTATTTTTATAGGAAAAAGTCCAGTGAATGTAGCCTTTTGACCAATTATGAAGTTGAACAAGAAATATTTTTTTTGCAGATGGTTATTCAGCTAAACAGATTGGGTACACTTGTATTGCTGTTAAGGGCTACAATGGATGGTATAGAAGCAGAATCACACAAAGTAAACCTTTAATTTCATGTTAATGGCCTCAATTTGTTTCATTAAGGCTGTAGATGATTTATTTCTATTAATATTGTGCTAAGTGGTTGATTGGATAATCTTAATAAATGAGAACCAATTCTCAAGAGGTTAAAGGAAAAGAATGTCAATCTTCTTAAAATAAATGTAAATCTTCAAAATTACTGCCTTTGGCAATGAAATCTTGAGCAAGATTCCTAATGTATTATTATGATGGAAAGTAAGTAGAGAGAGAATATTAATATCAATCTGAATATTAAATGCTAGGTGATCTGATAAACAAACTGGTTTCAAAGAAAGGTTAACAGTAAAGTGGAGATGTGGCAAATAAATTAAGTGATCTAGGAAAGATGAATATTTTAAAACAGAGGTCTACATTACAGCTCACAGATTATTTTTAAACCATGATATGATTTTATCTGGCCACAAAAAAAAAGAATTGTGTGGAAATGTGAACTAATTTTCCAATGGAAATCTGCAAAAAGCATGGGAAGATGAGAGTTTTCAAATGCATTAATTAAAATTTTGTTGAAAATTTGCTGATATTCCATATTACATTAATATGATACTTACATATTAGTCCCACAATAATTTTCTAATCTTGTAATTTCGAAAAATAATGTTCACTCTGAAGTTTCTGACAAACTTAATCAGTCAAGTTTGAAAAATAACAACATTTTAAAGTTTACTGGTCAACCGTTGGTGGCCTAGTGGTTAGCAGACTTGGCTTCTAAGCAGCTGGCTCGGGTTCGCTTCTCGGTCAACGCATTTGACATAAAAAAAATTGTGACATATAACTTAATTTAGTGGAAATTAAACAAACATGTAAATACCAAATAGAAAAATTCAAATGAACAATTTTCAATATTTGTGATTTTAAAAAAAAAAGGCAATTTAATGAAACAAGTTTAATTATTTATTATCAAGCAATTTATTTTAAAACAAATGAACATGTACTTAAATGGAAAAATTTAAACTATTTTCAATGTTTGCGATTAAAAAAAAAAGACAATATTGGAAAATTATAACAAATAATGAAACTTGTTTGACTGAGCTATATTTTTGTTTTTTAAAGCATAAATATTGAAAATAATTTAAAATTTTCAATTTAAGCACATGGTCATTTGTTTTGAATATAAATTGCTTGATATTAAATAGTTAAACATATTTCATTAAATTGACTCTTTTTTCTTTTAATTGCAAATTTTAAAAATTGTTTAGTTTAAATTTTTCTATTTGGTACTTATATGTTTGTTTCATTTCCATTAAACAAAGTTATAGGTCACCATTTTTCAAGAAATAAATTTGGAGCTCACCATTTTTCTAAATTAATCAATTAAGTTTGTCGGAAACTCTCATGCAGATGTTATTTTCTGAGATATCGTAAGATTAGAAATTTATTACTAGACTACTATCTTATATACACGCCTGTTTAAGCCAGCAACTTTCATCACTTCCAGACTAATTAAAATTATTTTACAAGTTTTATTAATACTGAACTGCAATTGTATACATTATAGTATTTATTCGTTATTGTTCAGCATCAACCAACTTTGGCTCTAGTACAATTGCATTAATATTTAAATTGAAACTATTGATTCATTACTAGGATTTAGGTAAAACTAATTAGAGTTACAATTGAGTTATTTTTGTAATTCATTCTTAAATATAGGCATATTAAAATATATAGTACATTAAATGAATTAATACATGCACACATTTTATAAAAAAATTGACTTGAGAGTGCCACATTTAAATGTTAATGAAAAAACTTGAAATAAACCTTCTGAATGCAATTAATAATTTATTTTTGTAATTTTTTTCAGCTTAACAACTAGCTCATATTCCTTAATATAGGATTGTAGCAACATTAAAATACTTGTGGGGCTCTTGAAATTGCATATTTGAACAAAAAACCACTTCCGCTGTAGAGCTACCAAAAATATAGAGAGACCTTACTTTGTCTCTTGCTATCCATGACAATTGACATCCACAAAAGTTCTTGAGTATTCAGTGTAGTAGTGCAGTGTAATACTTGATTTGTAATTGCATAAATTTATGTTTAATGTTATGTTTTCACTTATTCAGAGATTTGCTTGTACAGAGCACTTACAATTTTAGTAATTTCACAATTATTTAAAAAATTATTATTTTTTTAAGTTCTAACATGAGTTGAAAAAGAAAAGAAAGATTGATGATGAACATCATGTGTTTAATTAAAAATGGGATGCAAAATATTCTTCATACAATAAAAAAAATAAAGCCATATATATGATTTGTAAAGGCAGTATTGCCCCCCCCCCATACATCAAATGTGTTGACTGGGAAATGAATCTGGGCCAGCTGCTTAAAAGGTAACTGTGCTAACTGCTAGGTGACCAATGGTTGATTAGTATTGCAATCTTAAAAGAATACAATATACACATCACTATAAAACAAAGCTTGATTCAACATTTTCACAATTTAAAGGAATGCAGTGTTTGGATAAATTTGAATCATTAAGTCACTGTCTGCATTCTCAACAAGATTTTTTTATTAAGACAAATTCAGAACATGCTTTAAGTTTTGTAGACTATAAAGTTGCCTATGTGTTGACTAAAAGAGGAAAATCATTTACTGATGGCAATATCATTAAAGAATGTGTGTCAGAAACAATGGCTAAGTTATGCCCATAGAATCTTAATCTTTTTAAAATAAGCCTTGGATCAAATACTGTGGCATGGTGATCAAAAGTATGGGTCAACAGCATTGTTCAACAAATTGTAGGCAAAACACAGTGTTCTACTCAGTATTCTCTCATATTGGATGAATCAATTGAGGTTTATAATACTTTGCAACTCTTAATATTTTTTCCTGGTATTGATAAATATCACACAGAAATTAGCTTTACTTCACAGTATGCATGACACAATAACATGAGCCAATATCTTCAATGAAGTACAGAAAGCATTAATATAACATAATTTAGATTGTAATTATTTGCAGTGTATAATAGAATATTGGAGAAAAAATATGCCTGGTGCAAAAGTGGGTTTAGTTGAACTAATTCATGAAAGTTGTGATGGTGTAGGGATATAAACCAATGTTTTTTCACTGTGTTATCCTTCAACAAGCATTTTGTGGAAAACACATTAAGTTGAGCTTTGTCTTAAAGCCTGTTATTTCACTGGTCAATTTTATTTATTCTCATGCACTTAATCATCACTAGTTTTAGTCTTTTCTTGAAGAATGTGATTCTGAATATAGTGACTTGACATATTATACTGCAGTTCAATGGCTTAGCTGTGATAATGTTCTTTCACTATTTTTTGAGTTCAGGAATGAAATTAACATATTTCTTACAAAGAAAGACTATTATGAGCAATTTCTATCAACTACTGAGAAGCTTTGAAAATTAGTATTTCTGCAGACCTAGTGAACTATGTGAACAATTTGAATTTAAAGTTGCAGGTTGAAAATAATTTAATTTGTTACTTATTTTCCAATATTATGACATTCAGAACTAAGTTGATACTTTTAGAAAGCAAATTTAAAGATTATAACTTTGTTCATATGCTATACTGTCCAGAATTGCATAAAAAGGTGATACTTTTGGAAAGCTAAATTAAAAATTATAACTTTTTTATATTCCATACTGTTCAGAATTGCATAAAAAGGTAAAGCAGAATTTTCATCTATGTTCACAAATTTAATCATTTTAGATTTAAAACCACAATTTCAGAAATGATTTTCTGATTTAGATTCTTGTGTTAAATTGTAATAGTAGTCTAACACAACTCACTCATATTCAGTTATATATATATATATATATATATATATATATATATATATATATATATATATATATATATATATATATATATATATATATGGATAAAATGTAAATCTGTTGTTTTAAGTCACATATGAACCTTGAATGCTAGCTAGGCTGGAGTGAGAACGGAACTTACTGGTATCATCAAAAGCATTGTTCATGTAGTCAGAGATCCCAGTGAACATGTAAATAGGTTTGCAATTTAGGATTGTTCCACACTTATTTCTCACACATACTGGACTGCTGTAATTTTGCTTGGATTCTGGGTCTTGTTGAGTGAACACATGGTTTTGACCAGTGCAATATGTATTGTATAAGTTACAGCTCTGATGACAACTTGGAAGACAAAATTATCAGCTTTTTTTTTATAAATCATGAATAGTAAAATACTATATTTGCATTATGTAAAGTGTAAAGAATCAGATATTTAGTATAATGTGAAAAAGATAGTGAAAGAATATATATATTTCATATTATTTTTAGAATTGTAGTTAATTTTAACATGTGGCTCATTATTTTTTTAAAAATTTGACATTCATATAACTAACATATAACTAATATTACTTGAAGGTAAATCAATCTTTAAATAGCCATTTCAGAATAAAGACCATTCTTTCAAACAGAAAAGGAGGTATTACTTACCAAGCTAGACAATTACCAGAAAATGAGGGTTTGTGTAATATTCCATTATTGTTTTATTTTCTAGTTAAAAATAACTAGATAAACATTTGTCAATTAATGTAAGATAGTTAATTAGATTGGTCATTACTAGAACTCTGAAAGAATTTTAAAAGTGAATGGAATGTAAAAAAAAAATTGTCTGGCCTGGATTTAAAATCCAGGCATAAGTATTGCTATCATTATGTTATGAGAACATATACAGATAAATACTGTATATATTTATATGGGTATGTGCCTGTTCTCAAAAAGAGAATAAAACAAGAATGAAAAGATGCTACAAGTATGCAGGTTAAAAGATAAGATGACTGGCAATTAACATCCTCATTTACAATTTCTGTAATAGAAGGCGTTAAAGAAGTATTTGCTTTTAATAGGAATTTTAAAATCTTCTTTAATCTTTCAATATGTATATGCAGATTAATAAATAATTTATACAAAAATATATAATACTGTTTAATTGTTATATTTAATTTGAAAATTACATACATATTATTTAATCATAAAGACAAAAATGCAGATTTTAAAAAGATAAAAAGGGAGGGGAAGTAAATTAAAAAATAGAGAAATTAATTAACTCTAAGATTCAGAAGGAAAGAAAAAAAAAACATTTAAATATTATAAATAAACTCACCATATATTCATCTTTTAATCCACCAGAAGATTTCATTTGTTTAACATATTCTACCAAATGATTAACATTAATAGTTTTATTGAAGCCTTTTGGACTGTTAGGTCTCCTGTCTGTAAAGAAAAAAAATACTTTTAAAATATATTTTTGCACTAGAATTTTATAAATATTTGCTATGGTTTTAAAAAATAATGCAATAAATTACATCCATTAAAAGTAATGATTAAAACATCAATTATTAAAATTCTATTGAGCATAAACATAAATATAACTAATATTTACGTATGATATAAGCTAAGTAGAAATTAAAGACAAGCCTCAATTGTTGAAATGGGGAAATGTACAATACCTCTTAAAATTTTAGTTAAATGAGTGAGACAACATATTTTTTTTTTTAAAAAACTATTATTTTTTTATAATTGTCACTGCAAATATAATTGATTTTTGGAATATTGAAATTCTTTCCCATTTGTTAAATAGAATCGTTTTATTTAGACCATATGATTTATTAAACTAACATATGATTTTTTTTGAAGTGTAAATGTTTCTGACAGAAAATGTAGTAAGTACTATGTAAAATTTATGCAAAATTACTACTATTAAAAATTTCAGTATAAATTCTATGTTTTTAATTACAATTTTCATTCTTAGTTTGGTGAGAACCTAATGTTACTGTAAATCAATACAAATATATAGGCTTCTATATGATTCGAAGAATAGTTTCATCCTTTAAGAATCATCTACTGAAAACATTACCAATCAGTCGCCATTAGATGATATTCCCATCTTTTTATAATATAAGATAATCTTATGTTTACTGATTATTTAATTTGGAGTAGATTGCTCCACAGTCAGATTTAAAAAAAAAAAAAATGTTTCTGCACAAATATAAGTAAGCAGAATATGAGAAAGTCATGTGACGGTAAACTATTTACAATAGATACATATTAAATCATCAAAGTATTATTCTTGTAAATTTTTATTTCTTTTACAGCGATAAAAATTACAGGAAGCATTATTAGGAATAATTTTTTAAACTATCATGAAATATCTCTATTCATAATCTTCTGAATAAATATATATTATTTTAACAAGGGAAAAAATAATTCCAAAACCATTAACCTAAGTGTAATAATTTAAGTAACAAAAATAAAATAAAATCGTGTGATCAAAAAATTTAAATACGATTTTATCATGATATTTAAATTAGAGATATATCATGCATAATTTAACATGTTCTATACCATTTTTTTTCTTTCTGCAAACATACTTAACATAATCTACACGCACTCACAAATATAAATTAATCTATGTTATTGCTTTATCAAAAGTCGACTTATCTGTATAAAACAGTAGATATTAAGATTATATTTTATAACTTACAAGCTTAAGAGAATAGGGTCATGTAATCTATGACTCTTATTTTGATTATTCACAGTCTCTGCCTTAACTCTTACGCGATGTTATATTGCTAAGACTACTAATATATGGTATGGCTGAAGATCTATCAGCCGCATATAGCTATTTGAGTTGGATAGCTGGGTTTGAAGACATGTAGGTGTCTGAAAATTTAAGATGTTCCACTCAATAGATAACTTTTAGATAAATGCTGGTTTGGGTTTGATATTTTTAGATCTAGTGTCTGAACCTACCCTGGCAACTCTCTGAGGAGTGACAAAGCAGAAAACATGGTCAGGGATTGGGGGAGGTACTGACAGAGATATTTTAAATGCTTTCTCTGGCTAAGCATTTATTATAAAGCTTGTTGAAGAATTGGCAATCCTCATTGTTTTATATGGTATGCAGTTTAAAATTAACGGTTAACTAGATGGATCATTCTAAGTTATTAGTGTTGTAGCTTTTGTATTAATTTGTTAGATCCAAAGGCTACTTTAGCTTGTCAATATTTTTAAATATTTCTGAATATAAAAAATATAATAAAATTTTTTAAACAATAGTCTGATGATTATTGTTCCAATAAACTCTCACCTTTACAGATGCAGAAAAAAATATCAGAATACATTAGAGTGTTCACAATCGAATGAAGTTAGTTATCGTTGTTCAGAATTCCATTTAGATAAAGATTAACCATTTATTCACATCAATGCTCATCATCCCATTTTCATTTTTATATAAGTAAAAAATTATGAAAGTGCTTTTATCATTTTAAGAGCTATTGACTGTGAATAATAATAGCTTATTTTTTGTACTGCTGAATAAACCTAATCTATTAATAATGACAATGCATATTCTCTCCCAGAATCTTCTATGTTATTCATTGTTAAAATTTATCCTAGTGATGCTTTCATTACAAACATGGGAATTAGTTTAGATTATCTTTCAAATTCCCTTTATAATTTCTGTTTCTTCATTACAAGCAATAAATAATAAAGATCAGATAATAATGATCAATCTCTTTGAAAGAGACTTTAATTATAGAAGTCTTAAAATACAATAACATCATTTTTTTTGTTTTGTTCAAGGTTAAATTGTCATTTGTTTTTACAACTTTCAAAGCACAATCTGGACCTTATAGGAAAATATAATATCAAGGATTATTAAATCTCACAGCCACACTACATATGTCTTAAAAGCTTCAAATTATGTAGCCAGAGAAAGATACCATGGTTTTTTTTTTTTTTATATCCAGCTATGACCTGAAAAGTTTCTTATATACATTTTAGATTTGTAGTTGATTTGAAATGTCAATCTTTTACAAAGTGATTTTAAACTTTTTTTTTCACAGAAAAGAAATCACATCATACAGATATACACACACCAACAGCTATAATTACTATTTATAATATAGAATTGTAATATATATCAACACAGACATTGTTTTAATTATGTGCTTTTGTTGTTGTTCATATATAAACCTGAACAAATTGAAAGAGACAAAACTGAATGTGACCAATTAGTCAAAATATCAACATCTAAAACTGTTGAACTCCTTAACAGTTCAAGTTTATAAGTATCAATAATGAGACCAAATCTTAGTATAATCAACTACTGTTGAAAATCAATGCCTGTTGAGAGTGTTTCATGAATGAAGAATTGAAGGCAAAAATATAATTCAAGCCCCAAAAAAATCATGCTAATGACAATGTTCACATTAACTATCTCTCTTAAGAAAAACATTTGTTATAAACTTTATAATAATCTTGACTTAGAAGTAATAAATTCTGATGTGAATTTTATTGAGTAATAAGGTCTGAAATATAAGAAGTAGATAATCAATAATTGGAATCATATTTTATAGTCAAATAAATCATAATTTTTATAATGCATCATTAAGATTGCATCTCTCAACTATAAAATATGATAATGAAAATAAGAAATATAGCTGGTGATATCCTAGTATAAATATGATCTTATCATATCTAGCCTATCATATTTGTATTGACTATACATATAACTTTCAACCAACACTCAGTCATTCAAGACAATAATTTTCTTGATCATAAGTCCGTTTAATCAAATATTAGGGAGTATAAATTTCATGTTAAATTTCTCTAAGTAATCTCAATTTTATAATTGAAAAATCAATATTTATCCATTAACTTTCAAAAAACATATGGTCTTTCTCACTATTCAAATCTTTTGGAGTTCTCTCTCATATCTTATATGTGGAATGTTTTGATACAAAAATTGACTCTGTAATATTGATCTAATTTAGAATTTCTCATCACTTTACTCAAACCATATCATATTAGTTAATTTAGCTTTAAAACCATTTAGATAAAGCATTATGAAAGTATGTCAAAATAAAAACAACTATATGGCTGGAATTAATAAATAATTGAATGACTTTATACCATGAGAGTTCTTAAAAGGTTTAAGTACTAGAACTGATCCAAGAACCTTATATTCCAGAATTTGATACTTTACTATAGCACTAAATGATGAAAGGCTACTATATGTCCATATTAGTTTTTAAAACATCACATTTATACAGCTCTATCGTGTTCTTACATTTATTGCATTGGGCTATGATTTTTTACAAACTAAAATATTCATATTAAAATGCAAATGTTATCAGATATAGTTTCATAATATATATCCTAGATAATTTACTACACTGACATAGTGGCAAATCTCAAAACTAAAGGTTTTTGATTGAATAAACCTAGTTTGATCACTACAATAAAAGTATTGCACTAAATCTGTCACTTACATGACTTTACATTATAGACACTTTAATCCACATGAGTTTTTGAGCAATTCATATTTATTTCTTATTGATAAGCTTATGTTTTATATTTTAATTTATGGAAATAATTCAAGGAAATCAACTAGTTAGGCAATAATTTTATTTGAATAATATATTGTGTCCATTTAAACTTCAAACAAATACTTAAACAATAAACCAAGCTCAAAAACGGACTTAATATGATATTATGGTTATAATTATATTTCCTCATTTTAGGTATCAAATGGTAGTCATGACCTTACTGTAAAAAGTAATGTGATATTTACTATAAATGAACATTACACTTTAAAAGTTGATTATCAAATCAAACATAATTTTGAGTACTATTAAGCAAATAAAATATTAAATTACTTTAAACGCAAATGTTTCATTTGTTTTTTAAAATTCAATAATTATGATTTTGTTTTCATTATTTTTAGTTTAGATATAGAATAAGTGATTATTTTTTCTAATGTACAAATGTTTTTATCCCATTAATTGCAATCATTAGATTCATTTCTATATATTAGTAAAATATGAAATAAATTATTCAATGGTCCTATTGCTTTGGAGTTCATAAAAATGTTGAGTGTTTGGGTTGCAAGAGCTAGAATCAATCCAATGACATTAGATCCAAAGTCTAGCAGTCACCCATGACCCTGTATATCAGTAAAATCTGATTGATTAAATATATTTATATATAATAATTCAAATATACCCTATGCATAAAAAGTTTAGTCTTTCTTTATATATTTAAGTTCAAAAAATATAACTGCACAACGACAGTATAATAAAGTTGTTAGAAAAATTATCATTCACATATGTAAGTAATTCTACAACTTCTACACATAATACACATAGACAGCCTCAAAATTAAAACTTTTGGCAATATACTCACTGATGATCATTTCACTTTTGAATAAGTCACTACAGAAGATGTATACACGTGCATACATATACTTTCTAGAAATAATTGCAAAAGTACTTATGATAATGGTTGATTATATATATATATATAAAGGTCTATTAATATTAATTATAGTCTTCTAAAGAGTAACCTATCTAAATCAATAATATCAATAAGAAAATTAAACTAACAGTTGTTTAAGAAAGGTTTTCATTTTAATACTGTACACAGAACATTAGTAAGAACAAAATTATTAATAAAATATATCTTAATGTAAAAAGTTTGCAAGATATAACATTTAAGAGTTTAAATAAGTTACGTTAAAAGAGTAGTAATTTGATTTTGCATTCATTTGTTTAGTTAATTTTTTTACCCTTTACCAAATAGACTTTAATATTTAACACAGCATTACGCTGTTGCACATGCGCTTTGAAGATTTTAACTATAAATGAATGAATACTAACACTCAACCACATGATAAAGTCTTTGGGAAAGATAGAATGATGCTATTTGTACATCCATATTATGTTAAAAATTTTGAATCAATGATTAAAATATCTTCTGTGTATATACACACAACGTATTCTTATGATAACTTGTATAACAAATGATAATCATATGCACAAATTGATACAATTTATTGCAGTTTAAAAATATTTTTTAAGATCTTCTTTGCTCAACATTAGTAAAATCTGATT
This sequence comes from Epiperipatus broadwayi, assembly GCA_028023455.1. NCBI lineage: Eukaryota > Metazoa > Onychophora > Udeonychophora > Euonychophora > Peripatidae > Epiperipatus > Epiperipatus broadwayi. The sequence goes on along the minus strand of JAQFVV010012667.1, from coordinate 591,475 downwards.
TTGACTTTGGTTACAAAGTTATTTTATAGTAAATTAGATATAATTTTTATTTTTGGTTAAAAAAAAAAAAAGTAGTCGAAAAGATAAGTATAATTATGCGATATGTATAGATACTTGGAACATTTTGTAAACACAAATTAAATAAGCAAGCAGTTGTTAAAACAAAATAATTTAATGTCTTTAAATATGCTAAGAGAGTTTGTATCTCTAAAATCGTAATTTATAACAATTTTCTTCTATTATTTTTATAAATAAAAAAATAAAAAATAATACATTTTACCAACTGGTTAATAGAAATATTAATGACTATACTATATGTAATATTAATTATAACAACTAATGAATAATAATTAAAACAAAAATAAAATTGAAGCACTACGTGGCACATAACTATTTCATTAATTTGAGAAAGAAATGATATAAACTACAAATACTTGCATTTTTCTTATCTACAGCATTATTTAAATGAATTTCTAATTAGCTAATAGCAATAAAGCTTAAAAGTGTAAAGACACTTCCACTTTAATTAACATACTAAATGACGCTAGCAATGAAAGTACTTAACTGGCTTTGTAAGGAAGATAATTTAGATGAATATAAGATAATTTGTTATTTAGATTACTTTAAAATACTTTAAATTACTTTTGTATTTTAAATTTAAAATATTTCATTATTTAAATAAAATCAACAAAAAATGCTCATCTTATTTCAGAGACATGTTTATACAAAGATTTAAGTAGTAATTCTATTTCGTAAAAGTAAAATAACTTATAAATAATCCATTACGTAATAAAAATCGTTTAACATATCCCTCACTGCATCGAATAAAAAACCGTGACATAAAAAAATAAAAAAAATACTTATCAAGCTTGATAACTTGTGAGTGCAAATGATTTTAGTGTTTTTCCTTTTTTTTATTTTAATTATATATATATATGTCAAAGCGTTGACCGGGAAGCGAACCCGGGCTAGCTGCTTGGAAGGCAGCTATGCTAACCGCTAGGCCTCCAACGCTTGACAAGTGTTTTTCCATTTTTATTTTTAGATAAGAACAGCTAGCTTTCCATTTACATACTAATAAACGAAGTTTTGATAATGAGAATATAAATCGAATGAAAGATGTAAAACTGGTTTGAAACCGTCGAAAATTTTCAAATATTATACGAATGTAGGTTCAAACCTCAACTCTGTGATTTTTAACTATTACAATCAATCGTATTGTCAATGCTCTCTCTAGATATAATTCATGAATATTTATGAGCGCAATACATTCTAATTATAAAAATGTAACATATCAGTTAGTTAATTGCTTAACTTACATCTAATTGTATACAATTATTTATTATTTAAAATAATCTCAAGAGGTGGTAATATATGACTCTATCACGTCCCCAACCAACTTGAAACTTTTTCAAATTCCAATAAAGCTTAGCTAATTATGCAATATTGGATAGTAACTAAAAATTAGCTATTTTTAGATAAATGGGAAGCAAGAATGGAAAAAAAAAAAAACCATTTAAATACATGATTCTGCAATGGTGGATAAAAAAGAAGATATTATTCATCATAAGAGCAATTGTCAATCCTATTAAATGATTCTTTATCTATTGTTGCTATTCTTTTGAGAGGCTATCAGAAAGACAAAGTCCTGCAAGAGATTATTTAATTTTTGTTTTATCGCTTTATCCATTATTTAAGTTTTGATTTGTTTTTATTTTATTTAATAAGAAATTTGTTTGTGAAATTAAAAAATACAAATACTTAAGCAAAGTGTTATATGAAAGCATATACGACACTTTAGAGCAAATCCTTAACTCATAATAACTTGTTATAAGGTTATTGATATAAATAATAGTTGAATCCATCTAGAAGTAATTTTTCATATAATTAAATAAAAATACAATGGCATTTTTTAAAATAAAAATGTTTTTAGATATATAATACACATCAAGACATATTCATTATAGTACAGTCAACAGAAAATTAGAGTGCAATTATCCAAAATTGTCTGTAGCAACAGTGATTTCCAAGTTACCTTCAAAATAGATATTAAAACTTCAAGTCCCCAAATTAATAATCAAATAGTGAAATTTTCAGCAGAAGATCATGTGATACTCAAACAATAGCAGATTAGCCTCAATCAGAAATCTTAACTTTCAAAAATAATCACTCTGCCACTGAGATGAACTACAAGGGCCTTATAGTTAAAATTTGTTTTTTTTTTTTTCATTAATTAGTTGATGAACAACATTCTGAATGTTCTAGATATATTAATTAATAAATTTTATTAACAATACTTATAATTATTACAACCAGATATAAAAAATAATATTAAACTATTTGTGGACCTATTTTCAAGAGTTAATTTAATTTGATACAACATTTTACATTTTAAATATAGGCAAAAATAAAAGTCCATAAATAGCTTATTTCAGGGCAAAAGCCTCTCCAGATTTTCCTTAATGATATTATTCACCAGGATTTCTGCATGCTAAATGGAGTTTGAGTAGTTTTCCATCATAGCTTTATGTTTTGCTAAAAATAGATAAACATCTATTTACCAACCAATATTATAAGGTTAACAGAAAAGACTATGAACCAAGTGGCTTAAAATTTTTAAAATATGACTACAATATAAAAAAGGAAGTTACATTTATTTGATCTTAATTTAAACCTGTGATAAATAAGGCAATTGAATGCCCTATCATTGCACTACCAGGTGACTCTTTCTCTCTGTATATATAAATTCAAGCATTAATGAGGTTTTTTAGATAGTAAATAAATAAATACACCTGGGAAAAAGAAAGAGGAATAACTGCATGTGTGTGTATGTTTAAAATTAAAAAATCAGATATATTAATCTTTAACTGAGGTTTAAAGTTTATATCTGTGCTAGAGATAATCTCTAGTTCAGAGAATGATTAGTGTCAAAGTTGTGAGTGGAGTGAATTTGACAATGGTAAGTAAAAATGCAACAATAGTAAATAAACTATGATTTTTTTTACATATTATCATAATTGCCATTCCCTGGACAATAAACAATAAAATATTAAGAAGCAAATAAGAAAGAATAGAGTTACAAAACTTAAATAAGCAAATCTACATTTTAAGAATGTAAAAAAGGTAATATTTTTGTACCATTTATTGTCATTACATCACTTTCATGCAAGTTAGGCAATATTTTCTATTCATAACACCTTATGGAAATTATGGAGAGTTGTTATCATAAACATATGATCCAAGACACATGGGAAAAATCTACGATTTCCAAAATGCACATTTCATACTGAACCAGTACTCATTAGTTAACCCAGACCACAATCTCTTTTACATATATTTATCATTATTCAATATATATATATATATATATTGATAGCACATTACTACAGCTTAATTGATAAGTATCAAATGACTAGCCCTCACAACTTTAACACAAATCACCATATTAATAATTTTTATTAGTCCCTCATCAGAGTATCCAATAATGAATAATATTTCTGTAGTGTTATTTTCATTACACTTACAGTTGAAAATGGTTATGCAAATAACTGAAAATACTTCTCTATTTTTAATGACAATTAATAGTATTTATTATGATTATTAATACTTTTTTATTATCATTACAATAACAGATATTTTATTTAATTATTATAGATCTAAATTAATATAGGAAATACAATCAGTACACATTGCTAAATTGACATGAATAAATATTTAAAACTATTACCTACAGTTTTTTAAATTACAATTTAAAATACAAATATTGTTTTACAAACTTTTTTTTAATGGATAATATTTACAATCTCTTCATTTCCTGATTAAATAATAGAAAAGTAAAAAAAAAAAATATGAAGAGGAATGTTTTAAATATTTGTTCAAATCTTATGTGTTTTGTGAGCAACTAGACAATTATAAATAAATTTTATTAGGAATAATGTATTTATTTTAAAGTATTTATCAGTCTAAATAAATTTCAAGTTCTTTCATTTAATTCCTAGAATCAGCAAAAAATTAGAAATAAATTTTTAATATATTTTTCCTTTTGTATATTTTGTAAATGTGTTTCTTTACAAATTTAAAAAAAATGTACTTGTATTACATACAGCATAAATATATTAAAGTAATCTTATAGCAGTTTTATTGTGTTGGTGTCAGAATTTAAATTCATTAACATTCAAAGAAATTATAAATTCACTAATAAGAGTAATTAATATCATGAACAAATAGAAAAATTATTTAGAAACATATATTATGATATAAATAAATATATCAATAAACTCTAAAAGACAAACATCAAGAAATATATTTTTTAATATTAATGGAATGATACAGATTGGATTTAATATATATACTTCAATCAAGAGCACACTAATATGATACTTCTCTAATTTAATTGCAGATGACAAAATAAATAATTTCAATATTCTAACAAGGATAGTATTTTAAAACAAACTTTTTGATTTATATTGTTATTGCATCTTAAACAAAATTTCTGCTTTAATTTATTTATATTTTAATTATAAATACAATGGTTATTTACAAATAAAAGAATATATATAAATAAATAAAGAATTTATATATTATAACAAGTAAAATTTTGAAATGTATGCCACAAAACAAAAATGTAAATAAAACAATATTTATAAACAGTGAACAAATGTATGAAATGATTTATATATTTATAATTGAATAAATAAATAATGTATTTAAATAAACAACATACATTACTTTCAATCAAGTAAACAGTTAAAAATAAATGGATTTATTTATAATAATTATTCAAATTAATGATTTATCTGATTTCTTGCTTCCATTTACTTTTGCGCTCCAATATTCAATTTTCTAATATCAATTTGATTTTCTTATTATTTTACATGATAATGATGAAATTTAGTCAATTTTTAGCAATATGTTCTAAGGTTGTACTTGACAATAATTATTATCAAATTACCCAAATATAGATAATTTGGGCATCCTGAAATATATAAAGGGTTACTACATGATAAGGCAAACACATTTTCAAGCATTAAAATATGTGATCCTGCCTGAAAGATGCATTGTTTTAATTTTGAAAGTCCATTGCCTATCTTTCAATCATACCTTGCTATTCAATCTAATGACTTTAAATTTAAAACCTAGTAAGTATTTCAACTTAAAACAATTTGATTGCATAATTAAAACTCTTTGCCCGCCTCTTACGAGGCTCCTCGTCGACATCTGACATCACTCTAACTCAGCCAGTTTTTATACGAAAATATTCGTTAAACATGTATTGAATTCGTTTTTAAAAGTTCTGTAAGATGGTGCCATCTTCCGATTTATTTTACAAGTAAAAAATAGAAAAAAAACGCATTTAAACCTAAACAAAGAAGGAACATTATTTGTGATTGGTTCTTAGCAAGCTCTCAGCCGAAAAAGACATTCTCATTGGCTGGAAAGAACAAAGAAACCGCCTGATCAAAGAAAATAAAGAAAAACGCTGAGATTTTCATTTCGAATCCAATTTTAAGTATTATAAAATTATATTTATGGAAACTAAAAATGATTCTCAGACAGAATAATAAAAAAACAAAATTATTTTCGAAAAATATTGAAGATTTTAGTACAAATATTGAAGATGTAGTAAAAAGAAATATTTACTTTTCTATAACGTAAAAGTCGATCTTTTTGTTTATATTATAGCTTTTATGTTGCTGATATTGAATATTTTAGAATAAATAAATAGCAATTTATTTTTTAAAGAACTTTCATTCTTTTATAACCTGAAAAATTAATAACATACTTTTTATAAACGTATCTGAGTTGAATTTAATATTATAGGCGAATATGTTTTAACAATAGGCTTTGTCTTCAGTTTGTGAGTTGGCCAATTAAAAGCTTTGATTTTTACCTCATACAACCAATGATTTAATTAGCGGTTAAAAGGTTAAATAAATCTGGTATATTTTAATGACTTTTTCAAATTTTTATCAAAGAGTCATAGAAAACATATCAATGTCATAAGATTTCCCTTGTTTACATTTTATTATGCATTATGTACCAGCAATTTTTCTCTTCTAGATAGTACTGTAATTGATATCTTTGCAATGGGGTATTAATAAGCCAAAAAAGTCATATCAATAAGTTTCCATTACTTTTGAAAGAACATTGAATATTCAAATCAGCATAAAATTGCGAGTATATTGGAAAGAGAAAATCTGTTAGCACATAGTTAAGATAAAATTTAAGCCAATTTATATCTTTTGCCTTCTTTTATAAATATATTAAGTATAAATCTAGCCAAAAATATTTTGTTTTCATTTAAAAATTATCATGAAGATATTTTCACATTTTATTTTTATCAGAACATCTTTCATTGTTGTTTAGTTCTATCTCAAGCATCCATCAATCCAGAAGTCAGATCAAGCACTTTCACTATGGATGGATTTTTGAAATATCTCAGTGAGAGTGATCGGTCTGATTTTTGGATTCATGAATGGTTGAGATATAACAGGACTAAGATTAATGATCCACTGATAAAAACAATATTTTGAAAATACGTTACATGATAATAAAAAAAATCCCAAATATTTTTGGTAGGTTTATTATAAATGTTCTATTTAGTATACTGTATTACTTTCAATATATGACACACTTTTTTTTCTCAAGTTTTGGAACCATAAAAGAAGGTTGCATTTTAAATTTCGAACAAAAATTTTTTAATATCTTATTTCTGTGTATCTTTGCTTTATACTATACATGAACTTAGCATTATGATCATTACTTGTGTAAAATAATATATTATTAAATGCTTTTTAATCAATATGTTTTAGATTTATTTTGTAAACAGTTTAAACTCTCTCTCATAACATTACTTTTAATGTTATTTTGTTGATTTTACCATTACTTTATTTAGAAAACTCTTCTGAATAATCTATAGAATTGTTTTTACAACTAACAAATCAACATAACAATAAGATAAGAGCCTTGTTCTTTACATAAGAGAGTGTCTATTAAAATTTTGACAGTTCCAATAGCTTTCTTTTGATTTTTAAAGTAAAAATATATGTTTTAAAATCTTTTTATACATTTATTTTTTTTAGAAAATATTTGTAAATATATAAATTATTTTACAAGAATGAGCAAATTGACAAACAAATTGTAATGCTTGACTGCAATTTAAATGTCCTCATAATGATGAATTTTGATATAATAGTGAAGATAAGAATTCACGTTCTAAAAGTGAATATGTAGAAAGTGAAAGTATCATATATCTGAAGAAGATCTGCAATAAATTAGATGAGTTTATTGTATTTATATTAGTTTCATATATATATATATATTCAAAACAATACAATAATTAATACAGTAAAAATATTTTAAAAAACAAATATATACCATAATTTAATAGAAGTACTTTCGACTATCTATGTAGTCATTATCAATTAGATTCAAATACAATTTGAAATTAATTGATAATGACTGCATGGATAATCAAAAGTACTTCTATTAAATTATGGTATATATTTGTTTTTAAAATATTTTTTACTGTATTAATTATTGTATTGTTTTGAATAATTATACATATTTTATTATAATTGGAATACAGACATTGATTAATAATTTACACACACACACAATATATATATATATATATTGTTTACATAAATGCTGAAAAAGATAGAATTCAAAATCTATATCATTGTCTCCCACGTCCAAACCAGCTGGTTTCGAGATTATTGGCTCACCTCAGTGAAAAGCTGGGAGACTAGAAACTAGACCTAAAATACCAACTCTAAAGTCAGCACTTATCAAACATGTTTCTATCAATTTGAAAGCATGAATTTATTAGACATGTAAATGTCTTCAAACTCATTCTAACAAATGTGATAGCTATATGGGTCTGAAATCAGTTCAGTTTCACCATATAGTAAAAGCCTTTGCAATATATAGCATTTGTAAATAAGCATTTATTTTATATAGCTTAAAAGGCTGATATTTGAATATATAGTATTGCAAAAACCTTCAAAGGTACATTTATGATAATCAAAACAAGTTATAAATTTCGTAACTTGCCATTAAGCTTGCATTTTATGATTACTAGACATTTACGTGTCTAATAATTTCATGCTTTCAAATTGATAGAAAGGTGTTTGATAAGTGCTGACTTTAGAGTTGGTATTTTAGGTCTAGTTTCTAGTCTCCCAGCCCTTTACTGATGTGAGCCAATAAACTTAAAACAAGATGGTCTGGAGGTGGGTGACGATGATAGAGATTTTGAATTCTATCTCTTTTGGCATTTATGTAAACAAAATTTGTTTGGAGCAGATTGGTATGCTCCATCTAGTAATCATAAAATGCAAGCTTAAAGGCAATTTACAAAATTTATAACTTGTTTTGATTATCATATATATATATATGGTGGAATATGCCAAGCTGGTTATAGCAAAGGCTATTAATCTTCAATTTTATATAAGCATTTTTAAAATTTTTGTAGCTTTATTCCAGTTGGTTATTTATATATATATATATGTGTGTGTGTGTGTGTGTGCGCGCGCGCATCTTAAATTTAGAGTTTTCAATATAATATATTTATGGAAAAAGACAAATGATATGAATTTAGCTTAAAACTTACTTTAATTATGTGTTAACAATTATTCTCCTTCCATTATGTAGCCAATTTTATACGGATTTGACTAGCAATGTTCTTTCAAAAATAATGAAAATATTTATTTATGTGACTGTTTTTTAGCCTATTTATATTCTATTGGAAATACATCAATTATCAATACTATCTAGAACAAAAACTTACTGGTATATAATGCATATTAAAATATAAGCAAGAGAATCTTGTTTTGAATCTTGAAGACAATCGTAAAGAGACTGCACACACACACGCGCACACATATATGCCAAAAGATATCAATACGCTGATTAATAGACATTATTTAACTAGATGCCTTTTATTATAAACTGAAATATTTCAGTTGTTCTAACCAAATATTTTTTCTGGGTAAAATAAAAAAAATACATGCAAACTTGTTTCCGATTCATATACATATATATGTATGTGATATGCACATTATGTGCATGGGTGTGAATAAAGTTTGCAAATATTTCCATATATGTGCCTTTGTGTTATCACAATATATATATATACGGGAATCTCTAAATCTTTATTGACATTTTACACTCATAAACAAGATTTTGACACACCATAATATTGTAATTAATTTGAATTATGATAGTGGTAGAAATAAATAATAATAATTAGTAATATTCTTAAGTAAAAATACTATATTACTTAAATCACAATCATTATTAACTACAATAAATAATCGAAGTTTGAGCACCAGAGTGATAGAACTGAACCATGACCCATATATCATAAGCTTCATATGAGTTTATACAACTGCTGAGAATTTATTATTAATTAAATTTATTTCATAGAAAACAGAAAATGACGTCATTTTTAAAGGTTGTGTATTTTAATGCTGCTTTTTTATTATGCAATTTCAAACCCTATTTTTAAAAACGACTCCTTTTTTATATGTTTTTTTTATTAATTAATTCAATACTAAGATCTATTAAGATACAAGATTTTTTATGGTTAATTAAAACAATAATTCATGGATTATTTATGGCAGACTTTTTGCAGTTCTCATATATAAAAAAATATTTGGCATTATTGCTAAATAAATAAAAAAGAACTATATAGATTCATATTGATCTTCCGCCAAAATAAAATAATTAGCATATTTTTAATCGTTTTTGGTATATAGCATGATTCAGTTGCATATGACTTATTGCATTTACATATACGTTGATAAACAATAATGATTTTTTGCCTTTTGGATATAGAATTTTTGGAATTATTGATAAAGTTACTAATATTTGATGAATAACATGAAATGAAAAATCATAAATCTCAATGAATGTTTTTTTAATAAATTTATTATTCAGAAAAGGTGTAGATTTTCATATTTTGCTATTTAAATTTTCATTTATGCTATAGTTTTTTATTAAATTAATTTAAATTATTTACATTTGTTTTATATTATATACAAAAGTTTATATTTTTTTTATTTTATTAAGAGATATTTATTATCATTACATTAGTAACAATTGTCATAAGAGTAACATACAATATCGCAAATGATTTTACCTTACCACCCTTAAGGTGGAAGGCCACCTGATCACCCCATGTTCCTGTTGATCAGAGTCACCTGAAAATTGAAACAGGATGTATACTTCCTTTCATCAGTCTGAGGACCACATGCTTGCTTGTTGTGAAAAATGAGCCAACACTGCACCTCATTGCATAAGAACCTCCCATGAGTTGAGTGTTCATTCTCTACAGCTGGCACCTGGATGCTGTAGCATGAGGTTCCTGTAGGAAGAAGAACAATGTACAAACATTCACACATTTAATCCTCTTATCATAACACTATAATTGCATTTGAGTGGACCCAATGTAAACAGTTCATAACTTTGATTTGAGAGTTTGAAAATAAGAAATGTTTGAGTTCTAAGAAATTATTTCCCATATGTCAGCAAACAATTTAGCAGGCGCAATAAGATAGTTTCTAGTTTTCAAAGCAATAATCTTCTCAATGTATTGCTCCCATGGGGACTTTAGTTTTGGTCAGAATATCATTGCACATCTAGTAATCCAGAAGACAAGCAGCATAATAATAGTCAACCTTATTCTCATGAAAACTCCACCCCTAATGGCCTGGCTCAGATCAAGAAAAGAGACATAACCAGGCTTAATAGATGTCCAAAGCTGGCTTATAACTTCTGCCAAATGAGGACAATCAAGAAATATGTGTGTCAGTTTCACCTCTCAAAGGCATAGCACACATATAGGATCAATATTCTTATGACCCTTCTGGATCACAAGGTTTGTAACCCTCCCAAGTTGTATTTTATTATGAAGTTCATCAATTTTGGCTCTAAGACCCAATGTCTGGTCTTTACTATTAACCATCTCATATTTAGATCTAGAAATGCTGGTTTTCTCTCTGATTTGGAAAAATTAACTTATAAGAGTCTCAGTATGTATTTTTAGTTAAGAGAAGCTGATTTATGCTTTGTACAAACCTTCCAATGTAATGTTTTATAACAAGGAGTAATTTGCTGGATCTTGGGGGTGGGGTGTCCATATACTCAACCAAGCTACTAATCTTCTTAGATTTTCAGTTCACTCATTGCACTTTTAGTGGAGAAAATTCTCTGTAAATATAGCACATTTGTAGCATGTAGACCAAGGCCATTCAGTTCCTTGGATGTTTGTAGTCTAGCAAAACTGATTTAGACAACAGTGCTTTTTGGTGACTTTGTCCACAGCACTCTCATGCATATTGAATTAATTGAGGACTGAAAGGCCTTGGTCAGACTAATTATTGGGAGGTAGTAAGAAATCCACAGGAAGATCAATGTATTCAACAGTGTCATCTTACCAGGTAGGGACAGGTGGACAGAGGACAAGTTAGTGACAGTCCTCTCAGTTTTCTGTAATAGCATGCTCAAAATCTGGCAATTCATTTGCAATTTGGAGAGCGAGATAGGAAACCTCAAAAAACTCTGAGGCTACCCAGAGAACCTTGCTTTTAGTTTCTTGGTCCCATAGATACTCCAGATATATGCCTTCTCTGGATTCACTTTAAGATTGAACCTTTCAGCAAATTCATCTAACACTTGCTATAGTAATGGAAGTCTTTTGATTGATGGTAGGATGACAGTTATGTTATCAACATAGGTGATATGATGTAATACCTCTTCTAGTGCTGGAACAAAAATACCAGGCAATTTGTCCTCTATCTCTTTGAGCAATGGATCAATATATGCAATGAAGCACAAGGTGCAGAACGGTGACCCCTGTGAGAAAAGATGGGATTGGAAATGCTATACAAGAGAGCCATCTAACAAGATATGAATTGACCTGTTCAGCAACAAGTTGGTAATTATTCTGATGTACACCAATGGGATACCATGGTGCCTGAAGACAACAAATAATTGAGCTGGCACCACTGAGTCAAAGGCAGCCTGGAAGTCCAACTGGATATGAGAAAACAATTTGACATTTTGTATTTTATTTCTTTTACAATTACAAAGATTTTTATTAGATATAGTTAAAACTTATTATTTAAAGTGAATGTAGCTTTTTTCTTAAACACTTAAGTCAATAACTTATAGTTTGTACTAAATATTTGTAAATTTAAAAATTTAATGACTTTATTTTTCTCCTTACTAACAATTCAAATTATATTGTTTTGTTTTTTAAATTTATGTAGAATTAATAATAATTTTTTACATTATATATATATATATATATATATATATATATATATATATATAGTAAAAAAATCAATATATATCATGTAAAATACATATTTTGCGGGTTCATCCGTGTTAAAAAACTTTTAATATCAGATTTTTCTAGTACCAGGATCATATCCAGATGTGATAATCTCTACCAATGCAAAATCAGAGAAGCCATTGAGATACTTAAAAGGCCAGATTGTATCAATAAGCGAGATGATACGTGCAAACTTCCTCCTATTTGGAAAGATTTCTTTAAAAAACATTCTTAAATTTAACATTTTTGCTATTGGTGGGATTTTTAATGTTTTATTCAAACCAGTGATTGTAGCGCCTCTACAACCGTCTTTCTACCTTTTTATAACTCTGTGGATGGCTTGTGTGATCAAGTCGAAACGTCAGTAAATTGATATTAAAAGTTTTTTAACACGGATGAACCCGCAAAATATGTATTTTATATATTTAACCCGTGCAAATCTTCGTTTTAACATTACTAACCTCTACGGGGAGGAAATTTTCAAACAGCTGCGTATATTTGAAAGAACGTGGAGTAAGAAATGTAAGTTACTTTGTAATTTATCTTTTTTGTTAGCATGCAAAAATCACAACGTTATACCCACTTGCTGTAAAATTGTGTTTCACAAGAACAATTATAATGTTAGTAAAATTCTAAGGAAAACCAGCAATATTATTTTAAACTCATTTATTAAAGAAACTCGGAAAAATTTAGACAAAATTGATAAAGTATTGCTACATTTACGTTTATTCCTTAGTAATAAAATACATCCTTTACTGTGGACTAGTTTTGATCGTATTGCAAGTTTTCGATCATTTAAAGATTCGGAATTGGTAACAGCAAAGCAAAAGAAAAAATTGCAAATGCTAATTAGAACACAATCCCCAAACATTATGTATCCAAATCAAAAAACCGTTTACAATTTATCTAAGAAAGCCCTCTCTACAGATGAAATTTCGGTTTTAGAAAAAGGTTTCAATTTTGCTTTAACACCTTCCCGGATACCTTTTGAGAAAATTGTCTGTAATGTTGAATCAGCTCTTGATAAAATTGATTCTACATCGGCTGATTTAGCTAGAGCTGAGATTTGTAATATTTTAAAAAAAGCTAAGCTTCCTAAAAATAATTTTTCAAAGAAAGAAAGACAAGCATTAAATAATATAAAATCGGACAAATCAATTGTTGTACTTCCAGCTGATAAAGGTAATGCCACAGTTGTAATGGATCGTGACATTTACCATAATAAAATTTTAGATCTGCTTAGTGATAAAACTTATAAACTATCAAAAAGAGATCATACTACATATTTGGAAAAAACAACAAAAGCTATTATTAATAAATCACCTATTGAAACAGAGATAAAAATAACACGACGCTCTTCCGATCTCTTGTGTCTGTCCAAAATTTTATGGACTTCCAAAAATTCACAAACCAGATACCCCTCTTCGTCCAATAGTAAGTGCAATAGGTTCTCCAACTCATATTTTAGCTAGATACTTATCGGATTTCATTAAACCTACAATCCCATCTATTAAATCATATATTAAAAACTCTCTTCATTTTATTTCTGTTTTAAAAAGTTTAAAAATTAATGCTAGTGACATTCTGGTCAGTTTTGATGTCGTGTCTTTGTTTACAAACATTCCAATTGATGAAGCTTTAAATATAATCTCACAACGTTGCAATTTACCAGACCATATTATTGCTTTGATTAAACATTGTCTCTTAAATACATATTTTGTATACAATGGACAGCATTACAGACAAGTTTTTGGTACTCCTATGGGCTCACCTATCTCAGGAGTAATAGCTGATTTATTCATGGAATATATAGAAACTCGTGCTTTAGAATCATCATCTTTAAAACCTCTCATTTGGCTCAGATACATAGATGACACTTTTGTCATATGGCAACATGGAAAAAATACATGTGCTCTTCGATTTTTTTCTTACATTTAAATAATATGCATCCTCATATTAAATTTACAATGGAGACAGAGTCTGATGGAAAACTCCCTTTTCTTGATGTTCTAGTCACCAGAACACCAAATAGTTTATCTTTTTCTATTTACAGAAAGGATACACACACAGACAGATATTTACATTTCCATTCTCATCATCACCCAACTCAGATAGTTTCTGTAGCCAAAACTCTTTTAAATAGAGCAATTAACCTTTCAGATGACACACATCTGAAAGAAGAAATAAATCATATTAATAGTGTTTTATTAGCAAATAGTTATAATTACAAATTTATAAAAAAAGCCTTATTTCAAGCCCAAAATAGACAAAATAGGAAACAAAAAGATGATAAATCAGCTATTAGGATTTGTGTTCCATATGTAAAAGGAACTACAGACAGTATCGGACGTATATTAAAACGCTATAATATAGATACAGCATTTTCTGCTCATCAAAAGATCAGCAATATAATAACCAAGCCTAAGGATTCAATCCCTCTTGAATCTCATGGTGTCTATCAAATCTCATGTAAAAATTGTAAAGCTTCTTACATAGGTATGAGTAATCGTCGCATCAGTGTTAGGAGAGATGAGCATGCTAATGCAGTTAAACAACACTCATCATCATCAGCACTCTCACTCCATACTATAGATTCAGGTCATAAAATAGATTTTTCTAGTACCAGGATCATATCCAGATGTGATAATCTCTACCAATGCAAAATCAGAGAAGCCATTGAGATACTTAAAAGGCCAGATTGTATCAATAAGCGAGATGATACGTGCAAACTTCCTCCTATTTGGAAAGATTTCTTTAAAAAACATTCTTAAATTTAACATTTTTGCTATTGGTGGGATTTTTAATGTTTTATTCAAACCAGTGATTGTAGCGCCTCTACAACCGTCTTTCTACCTTTTTATAACTCTGTGGATGGCTTGTGTGATCAAGTCGAAACGTCAGTAAATTGATATTAAAAGTTTTTAACACGGATGAACCCGCAAAATATGTATTTTATATATTTAACCCGTGCAAATCTTCGTTTTAACATATATATATATATATATATATATATAGTAAAAAAAATCAAGCCATACATCATGTGACTTAACATAATAAGCTTGTATTACAAATGTAATATAATGATCATTTTAATAGCTCTAAACAAACTTTTCCAATAAATGCATGCATTATTTATAAAAACTCTATCTAGAATATCTCTACCCCCAAATTATACATATAAAATGCAAATGCAGCAGAAAAAAATTAGTATTATCTAGAATAATAATTTTTGAATCCGTTTTGGGTATCAAACAATTGAACAAGGCAAATTGCTGATATCACTCTCACTCTATATATTCTAACCAATATTTCTATTTTTATTAAGGGTTTATTTATATGGTTAGTGAACTAGGATGAGATTCCTATCAATAAGCACCAACCATTGTAATAAATTATCCGATTTTGTCTCTCTCAGTTTAAGAATGAAAAACTTTTTTTTTTTCAATCGCTTGATAGTTCTTAATAGAATTGCCAGATTGTTTTGAATGTAAAAACTATAAATAAGGCATTTGACAATATAAGCATTTGGACAGTGATTATAACTTTACCACATAAAACTATAAACCCCAAATATTACCAAATTCTGAAGAATGTTTATAAAAATACAACAATGATTAAATTACAGTGTAATACTAAGATGATTCATATTGATAAGACTATATGATAGAATGACTTTTATAATGTTTTATAAAAAATATTTTACATATTAAAATGAAAAGTCAAGATAATAAAAGTAAATAGATATTAGTGAAGTCATCTATACTTAAAAAATAAATGTGCTTGTTTGTTGTTATTGATTTTCCAAAAATATTTCAGATTTACAGAAAAGATTTCACAAATGATCAGATAAAAGCAAGAAAGTAGAATTAAAAAAATAGTTAACGAACAAAAGGAAAGTTCAATGATATATATAAAATAAATATTATATAATAAAAAATATATCAAATACTTTTATCAGATTATTATTACAGATGGAAATCTAATATTTGTATGTGCTTGAAAAAAAATTACTAAAGCTCTTTTATCCACTTTTATGCATGCACTGGAAATTTGGGTATTTAACAAAAAATTAATACAGAAATTTAAATTTATATGATTGCATAATGAAAAATAAATATTGAGATTAGCAAAAATGGAGTAAAATTGAACCCATTGTTATTCAAGATATTTAATCGAAATTGGGATGAATATGATGTTGGAAGCTGTAAAGATAGAGGGGTAACTTACATTTTAAATTGAATTTCCAAAAAAATGTGAAAAACCAAGAAAAAGTCTATGATGAAAAAAATAGATGTCATATTGAAGTTTGCTGGAAAATTGTTTAAAATAAATGTTATAGAATAAACTTAAAGACATCTTCATTCTGGAGTTGATCAATAAAGTAAAAAAAAAAAGACCTGCATATTTAATACATTTGGAAACTAAAATTATGGAGATCAGAAGTAGATTACATTTTTTTCCAGCACTTGAATACCATATAATCTTTGGGTTGGTAAAGTCATCAATGTCAATATCTACTTTTCCATTACAAAAATTATAATCAATATATAATAATCACATGTAGTAAATAAAATTGTAATATGAGTACTTTTGATAAATACAATTTGCATGAACCAAAATCAGAAAATATATTTATCAATCTCTTTACTATTAAATTATTCAAAGAGTCAGACTAAATCTTCACAATATATTAAGTAAACTGTTTAATTGTCAGTTATTCAAGAATAATAAATATATTTTATGCAGAAAACACATTGAAAACAACAACATATATATATATATATATATATATATATATATATATATATATATATATATATATATATATATATATATATATATATATATATATATATATATATATTCTACTTTAAAATTAAAGCACATATTTTTAGGACAAATAGGTAATTTGACATCCTTCTTACTCTCAAAGTTAAATTATGTAGCATTATCATATCATTAGTTTTATTTTTGAATAGAACAAATGTGTAGTATCCTAGACCAATTGATTTTCTGATGAATTTTATCTTTTCTTATGCAATAGTGTATGTTGGGGGGGGGGGGGGGCATCACGATTCAAAGCTACTTTGAACGTTTTAACATTAGAGAGATCTATGAAAGATTTTAATTTTTGGTTCCCATACACATACAATTAAAAAAAAAAAAAAACTATTCAGACTATGGATATATAGCACTTTATGTTGAATAAAGGATCAAGAATAGAATAAATTCATATACTTTTAGAGATTATCTTTGCCAATGTTGATAAAAATGTAGACTGAAATTAATAGATCAGCCAGATAAAATATGGCATTAATAATGATTAGACTAATATTTTACTATTTTTATAGTAAATATAATCGTAATAATCATGTTTTAATAATCAAATAGAAATTAGTAAATGCAAACAAAATTATTTTAGCCTATTTTATATGTAATTAAGAGGTAAAAATTAATTTAAGCTATGGATAAACAGTATTATGTAAGTTGAGAGAGTCAAAAATTGAGTGAAATCATCTATTCTTTGAGCTTCTGATGTTTATAAATTTATCTTTGCCAACACTGGTGAAAATTCAGCATGAAATTAATATATCAGTCAGATAAATATAATAATACTTTCACTTAAAAATGTACTATATATCTTATCTTTTAATTTGCTTTATATAACTCATATGTCTGCATTACATGTGTAATATATACGCAGAATGTATTATATATATATATATATATATACGCAGAATGTATTATATATATATATACGTAAATTCTTTTCTTTTTTAATAAAAATAATAATAGTTATTTATAACAGCTGAATTATTTTAATATTATAATAAAAATTATATAAAGGTTTTTTTTTTTTTTTATAGTTTTGTTATGAAATCTGAATATTTTGTGTTGATAAAATTAATTATAATAACCAGTTATATTCTAAACGTTTCTGACTACAAATTAATTAATTATTTTCATCATTATTTGTATCAGATAATTAAAAATTATAACAAATAATATTTTAAAGCTATTAATTTTTACAAATTAATAACATTATCATTAGCAATTAAAAAAATAGCTACACATATTAAAGCAAACCAATTGTCTGATTACAATATATTTTATGGCAACATGAGTATATTATTACCCTTTTCTCCTAAACTTTGATTATTTATATATTACTCAGTTTAGTATATATTTTTTAATTATTTCAACTTTACCGTAATTATGTATATATAGCCTATAAGTAAGTTATACAAGATTTTTTGAGATTTTTATATTTTCTTTTAGAAAATATTTTTTTAAATTCTAAATAAAAACACACATACAAATATATATATATGCAAAAAAATTAAAAATAGGAATTTTTAAAGTTTTATTTTAAAATTTGAATTTTTATTCACATACATTATTCATTCTATAAAAATATTAAAATTTAATCATTTATTACAATTATTATTTTTATTTGTGCTGAATTGGTTTATTGTATTTATAAATAAATAAATTTTTCATAAAATACTTATTAAATTTTTATTTAAATTTTTCTTTAAATTTTTTTTTTTTTTTTGTAAAAAAAAAAAAAAAAACGTTTATTTTTTGATTACGTTGAATAACAATTTGAATATTAAAAAATGCAGTTAAAATAAAATGAATGAAAAAAAATCACATAATTTATATTTACTCATATATATATATATATATATCAGAGATACTGTATAATGATTAATAAATCTGTTTTCTATGGTTGTGGCCTCAGGTTTGTGTCTGGGGTAAATGGTTCATTTAGGTTACAAAATAAACTTAGAAATCTCTTTTATTAGTTAACCCATAGAATAAACCAACTAACTATCTAACAGTGGTTGAGAAATGGATATTAGTCTAATTTTAATCAGTGGATAAATGTCTCACTAATTTAGATTGATTAGATGGGAGTCAATAAAATGATTGTAAAAATAAATACAATAATGCTATAATCCAATCCAAACTATTGATGGAAAAGGAGTCATATTCTATTAAATATGAGTAATGTGTATTTTTAAACTCATTTATATGTTTATTTTAGAAACGACTGGTGTGATATTTTAAAGTCACTATTAGAATCAAAAAGCAAAATCATTTGTTTTGAATAACTTCACAAATATATCAGTGTAATATATAAAACAGCTTTTAGACATCCTATAGGCAATACCCTCTTCACCTGTCCTAAATAGAGGAACAGTGAAATAAAAGCAATAATCTTTAGAATATTCTAATTTCTAGATGGTGATAATTCAAATTTTTCAATTACTATTTAGTTAAGAATAACAAGATGATAATTTAGCATCTAATTTAAATGGTACTCTGCATACTTTGGTGCAGTGGTAAAATATCAAACTTTTGAGTTTAAGTTTCTCAAATGTATTTCAGTTCTGCTATTTCAAGCACTCAAATTTCTTATGAACTTCTAAGGAATAACGCTATTCAATTATATTATTGATTGCTTAGATAGTTTGAAAATGAGTTACATTATAGAAAATTTAATTTTGTTATTATTATTAAACTTTTGTTTTTAAAAAAATATATGCATTATATGTTTTTTACCATCTTTAATTAAACTAGTTTAAAAAAGTATTTTTAAAAATTATCAAAAATAATTAGAGGTACCTGCTTTTAAAACGAGTTTTTATTTGAAAACATAATATTAAATATTCACAAAATAGTTATACTTAGAATACGTTTAATTGTGACATTATTGTAACAGTTATATATAATCAAATAATAAATTTCTTATATCTATTACAAACAAATATTTTTCCAGATAATTTTCCCAGTGTGAGAATTCTTGTACCTGAGACTTAATTAATCTAATCAATAGTTGGTTATTCATGGCTTCTACATTTTTTTAAAAGTATACCTATATATAAATTTATTGACAAATAATAGTAAACAATAAAATTAATTATGAGTAATAATTTGAACACAAACTAGATATTATTGAGAAATATTTTATTTATTTTCTGCACCAATCTAAAATAGAACTACAAAGGTAAATGAAAAACTTCATTAACTAAAACTCTCATAAGCCTATAGAACATCGTCAATTCTATTGTAAAAATTTAATAATTAAAATAAAAATAATAGTAATTAAGAAAATCTAACTAGTTCTTTATTATACTATATTAATAAAGGAGTCTTATATGTGAAAAAACTTATAAAAACAATAAAAATTATGTTATTTTGAGTAAATAATTATTTACATTTAAATCAAAATATTATTTAATAATTTCAAAATTAAATGTGTACGTTGAATAGCAACTAATTAATTAATCATGTTCTGTAAATTCACATAATGTAATTTCCTTAACCAAAATTGAGATGTAAATAATGATGAACCAACAGGAGCTGATTGATCAGTTTTGATTCTTGAGACAAACCTTAAAAATTATGTGTTTTAAAATTTTTGAAAAGGCTTATTTAAAATAGAACATTGAACAAAACTATATATATATATTACATATTCGAATATAATGTCTCATTTGGTGCTTTTTAAAATTTTGTGCTAATACAAGTACCTCAATGCCTCATTTAAGGAACAGCCTTGCAATCCATCAACATCGGACGTTATTACTTAATTAAATACTGTATTGCCAATGTATTCAACCTTCCTTTAGATGATAAAGTATTAAATTAATAAATTGAATTTTAACATATTGTTTCAAAATTTTATAGCAAAATTATTATTTGGAAAATATAAATTATAACTGTGAATAAATTAATTAACACATGACAGATGTTTTGGAGGATTAATTATATGTATGTATGTATAGTAAATAAAGAGGTTTGAACTTAGGGTATTCAGTCGATATTCATTCTCCACTTCATTTCAAACAATATAGACCGAAAATCCTAAGTTCAAATCTTGTATACATTCAGTATACTGAATGAATAGGTTATATATATATATTCATTCAGTATACTGAATGAATAGGTTATATATATATATATGTGTGTGTGTGTGTGTGTGTGTGCAACTAATCTTTTTGACTATAAATAACAATTAAATTGCAGAGATATGCTTTCAGTTACTTTACTGATCTTTTTTATTAAAATAAATATATTAATTACTATAATGCATTATATCATATTACCTATCCCTTTCTTATTTTGTAATTATTTATATTATTTCCATGCTTATTAAGCAAATTGTTTCATCTTTTAATAAAAAACAGTTTCTTATTTTTATTATTTTCTTCATGTACTAGTTCAAAAGCAACACAAATCTCTCTTAATAAGATTTTATTTCAATTTCGACAAAGTAAAAATATTTAAATGAGAATATATATATACTAATAGATATAAAAATATTTAAATGAGAATATATATATACTAATAGAGGAAATTATTTAATTGTCAAGAAAATAACATTTAATTATAAGAAGCATAAGTAGTAAAATAAAATAGTTTATTATGGGAATTATTTGAAAATTGTATGCTGTTGAAAAAAATCATATTAAAGTAAGTAAACGCATGCTTCAGCAGTTTATTTATATTTATCATAAATTAGAAATAAATCATTAATAATATTACTGCAAAAAGTGATTGAAACATATATATTATATCACAAATCAGTTCTTGTACCATAAAAAATATTAATGACATAAACAAATTAATTTCACTATTAACCACTAAATTATTATTTACACTAAGACCATATTGATTATTTTCAAAAATAACAATGATTGTAATTTTATATTAACGTCTCTATAACATTTATGTCAAAATATAAATTAAGCATGTGTTCAATCTATTAATGTAGAAATATTAAAACTAATTTTAAAAACTTTACTGAAATTTTACTATTTACTATTAGATAATCGCAATTGTACAGCTTTGAGGTAATTATAATACAAAATGATATTACATATAATACAAAAATAAAATAAAAGCTAGAAATATATGCCACAAGTCACTAATTGTGAACATTTCATTTTTAATTACCAATTTTCAAAATTCATTATTCTCAGAATAATTAACCTCATAATAAAATAAATACAACTTTATACTTATATAATAATATTATTCAATTAATTTTCGAGTTACTATTGTGACATTAGGATAGATATTTAATTTCTGTTTTGATGCTAAAACTAATAGCTGATATTCAAGGAAAATTTTTGCTTTTAACATATCCAACTAATAAATCCTAATAATACCAAACTTCTTATTAGATTAGTAGACATTATTAAATAGTGACTGTGATTTTATCATTAAATGGAATAACAAATTTTGAATGATTTAAGAATGCATAATTTTACATCTTTTATTCTTGAACTAAATTGTTACTATCTATTTAATATTAACCAGTGGTTACTACTATATTAAACAAGTTAGTTTTTATAGTGCTAATATAGTAGTGTATTAGTTTACCAGCAGGAATTACTTTTGTGAGATTATTATCTTATATAGTATATTATCTGACCTAAATAATAAGTGTAATAAGGCTCAAGGCTAAATGAATTTATAAGTAATCATTAAAATCAGTCAACACTTAGACAATTCCAGTATCAATAACAATCAATAATGTCAAACAGTTGACAAGGTAAACTCCTTTTAACAGTAAAGGTGGAATCCCATCTTTATTTATGGTCCAATATATTTATGTAGACAATAAAGATTGCACCTTTATCACAGAGATTAAAAAGTATTGATACAAAGAATAGATTATATCTATCTGTTTAAAGATGTTTATTTAAACTTATTTGTATCAATAATTTCAATCTCTATAGTCAAGTTGTCATCTTTAGAGTCTATATAGATATATTGGACCATAAATAAAAATGAAATTTGGCATTTATTGTTAAAAGAAGTTTACCTGGAAAACAGTTTGAGATTATTGATTGTTATTGATATTGGTATTGTTTAAGCATTGACCAAATTTAATAATTACTCATAAAGCAACTCAGTCTTGAGCATTATTACACTTATTATTTAAGTAATATTTTGGGTGCAATTTGAAATTTATAATTGCAGTTTGTAATATTATAATTATCCATTTATTAGTATGCATTTAAAAACAGGTAATATTCACCTGTTTAAAGAGGTTTATTTGAACTTTTGTGTATGATTAATTTCAATCTCTGTGGTCAAGTTGCACTCTTTAGTGTCTATATAAGTATACTGGACCATAACTAAAGATATGATTCCATCTTTATTGTTAAAAGGAGGTTGCCTTGACAACAATTTGAGATTGTTGATTGCTATTGATTTTGGGATTGTCTAAGTGTTGATTATTTAATGATTATTATCTGACTTATAAATTTCTAATTTCTTGTTTCACAATCACACATTTATATTGTATATTTTCATTTTGCATTCTAAGTATTTTAATAGTGACATTTGTAATTTTATTATAAATGAAGACTAAAATTTTAATAATATTATTCAATTGAAATTCAATATTTCTAACTTGCTTAAAGAGTTTTTTTATTATTATATTATCAAATTAAAATTTATTCACTTTACAATTGTATAATCTAATTATAAAAGATTTGAACCAAGACTTTCAAGTGCCCTACATCTATTCACTACATCTTATATAACCTATACCCATAACCTCATATATGTGAAAAAGATAAATGATCTCCTATATACATATTTCATACTGAACCAGCACTTATCACTTGGATCAGATCATCATCTCCCACACACATATATAATCAGTGCTCAGTTTATATTAAGGTAGTAATTTTTCAAACTTTAATGAACCAACTACAATTTTCTCCAATTTCCAACTCTTCAACCATCCATATCATTGAAAATCTGATGATAGAATACTCAAAATACTTGTTAATGCTAATATTATTCTCTCACATATGCTGACTTTAAGTTCTCTAACACTTCATGTATAGTACTTTAGCATGTCCATTTAAATACACAGAAGAAAGATGAACTGAATACAGGCTGAATGTGTAATATTTTAATATAAGTATATTGTTTATACTGGACTTACTATAATTGGAAGATATTTGAACTTAGTCTTTCAAGATCCCTACATCAAATCACTCCAATACACATGATCACATAGATGTGAAAAAATAAATGATCTCCTAATATACATATTTCATGCTGAAGCATCAATCACTTGTTCATTCAGATCATCATTTACCACACACTTATAATCAGTGCTCAGTTTACTTTAAGATAGTAAATTGTCAAATTTTAATCAACAGGCTTTAATTTTCTTCACCCTAACTTTTCAGCCATCTAAATCACCAAAATCTGCTAATAGAAGGCTCAAAGCCCTTGTTGATGCCAATAATATTTCATACCCATGTTGATCTTAAGTTACTTTAAAGTCTAAAGATTTATTATCTTAATATAAACTGAGCAAATACATATATATGTATGTGTGTGAGATAATGATTCAGATGAATTGATAAATACTGGTTCAGCATGAAATGGGTATATTAAAGATCATTTAACTTTTTCACATATATGTGTTTATTAGGTATCAGTTGTATAAAATGAAGTGAATAGATGTAGGGAGTTTAAAAGTATGAATAAACTCTTTCTAATTATAAGTTCAGTATAGACAATATGATTCCAGTTAAATATTACTTGTTCAGCCTGTATTCTGTCTATCATTATTCTGTGTATTTAAATGGACATATTAAGGTCCTATGCATGAGATGTCAATAGTGACTTAAGGTCAACATGGGATTGACAATAATATTGGCATCAACAATGACTTTGAACAATACATCATCAGACATTCAATGATATGAATGGTTGAAGAGTTGGTGAGTGGATAAGATTGAAGCTTATCCATTTAAAGTTTGAAGATTTACTATTTTAATATAAACTGAGTGTTAATTATATATGTATGTATCAGATGATGTTCTGAAACCAACTGATGAATGCTGTTTCAGCATAAAATATATATATTGGAAATTATTTATTGTTTTTTACATATATGTGATCAGGTGTATTGGTTGTATTAGATGGAGTGAATGTAGGGAGCTTGAAAATCTGAGCTCAAATACCTTATTACAGTAAGTTCAGTATAGACAATATATTTGTATTTGAATGTATAATCTTTACACATTTTGCAATTAAAACCAAATGGCATATCACTGTAATATTAATGAAATCTCACTTTGTGTGTTGTAAACAACAATTGTAAGTTCTACAAGTGGAATGGATAATTTACGAATAAATCTTGTATAGACAAGCAAAAGTCAATTTTTTTCTATGTGGTAAATGATTTGTAATGTAAATTTCTATGATTCATTTCATATAACTACTGAAAATATTGCATTTTATACCCTCTTGATAATAGTTGTTTTTGTGTTTCACTGATTTTTATTTAGTTGCTTCACAAATTTTTTATCTCATTAACAATTTTACTTCTTGTTTTGGTATTTTTTAATTCTAAAATCTTTTGAAGAATTAACAAAACTAATTTAATATATGTTTCAATGCATTAAAATATCTGGATAAGTTTATAATTATCTGTGTAATCTACTTATTTATTATATAAATGTATATGCTATTATAAATATAAATGTATAGTCAGATGTTCAGAAGATTATCTGACATTCAAACATAAATTGATGGGCTAAAAAAACAGATTCATTAATTGACAAAAGAAGTTATTTATCTGATGAGGACTAACATCATTAGGCAATAAAATATTATAAATAATAAACAATACTTAATCATTACCTGTTGGCATTTATCATTGTTTTACATAAACATCATAAAGCTCAACAAACTCTTTACATCATTAAGATATTTAATAATACAAATTTACATAATGTATACCTTTCAAGAAATCATATATATATATATATATATATATATATATATATATATATATATATATATATAGTTATATATATATAGAAGTTAGAGTATCAACAAGGGACATTTTTAAAATTCTGTCAAACAACTGAAAATTTTTAACCAAGCATAAATCATTTTCATCTAGTAAGCCATATTTAATCCCCTAGTCAAGCATTTATTGTCCAGTGATTATTTTTAGCTAGAGAAAAAACAAAAAAAGAAGGACACACTAAAACATTAATGACAATGATTCCAAAGATGTTTAATATAACTGACTTGCGTTTATCATACATGGTAGAGTGACAAAACTGGAATAAAAAATGCTAATCAATAAATAAATAAAAATTCAAATAATTTTCAATTTTATTGCAATTTGTGATTTTTTTTTTCTTTAAAAAAAAACAATTTTCATTATTTATTAGATATTTGCAATTTAAAAAAAAAAAACATTTCAATAAAATAAGTTCACTCTTTATTATAACTTTTGAAACAATTTCTTTTCAAAACTAATCACTTTTGATATTGAATTCAAATTGACAATTTCTATTCATAACAAAAGTGGGCAATCATATTTTTTACAAATTTCACAATTGCACACCATATGTTGATTGTATAAAAAAAAAACCTTCATTAAGTGTAACATGATTGTTAAATTTAATTTATAGTTCTATGATTATACAATACAAACTATAAAAACTTATATAATTCATTTAAAATTAATTGCTGAATAATACAATCCTGCATAATTTAATAAAAAATAAAATAAAATAATGAGGCTACAAGTTGTTAATAATTTCTTAATAAACTATGTCATTTATTGCCAGTAATAATGAGTGAATCTTTTTTTTAGTTATTTTTTAGTAAAATATGCAAATTTGTATTATTCATTAAATTTTTTTTAACAAATTATGACAGCATTATTTTGTAATATTTTGAAATTATGCAAATTTGTATTATTTGGCAGTAAATTGTTTTTATAAAAGTACACAAGTTTTTATATTTCGTATTGTATTATTATAAATGTATACATAATATTTTACAATTACATTAGAATTTTTTTTCACATTAGCTTGTATAAAATATCTTCATACTTTGAAAAAAAAAGGTTAACAATTAACATTTCTAGTACAGCTTTGGTGGATGTATGGCAAAACTGAAATAGTCAATATATATATTTAAGTAATATGTTTGTTAAGGTCAAGTGATATTCTAGATGTGTTTAAAAAAATGGATGCTTAATAATGTCTGGATTTAACAGAACATGAATTTTACAATCTAGATAATATTAAAGTATTGTATGAAGCTATAATTTAAGTCAATATTAGAGATCATTTTATAAAAGATTGTTTTGCTGAATACATGATTGATTAAAAATTTAAAATGTGACATAAAATATGTGATGTATTCATTTTACTAAAAACATACTTTGAGTGTTAGGTCATATGCATTAAGAACTCTAATTAAAATTTGGAATGTGTGTGCATATACTATACAATTGTAAAAAAAAATAGTTTTCATAACTGATGTAAATATGTACAAATTATTCATAAAATCGTTATCTTAATTTCAATGTATTCTAGAAAATATTTACATATGCTAATATTAATAATTTACAAATATAATAAACAGATTATTATGTAAATTATCCATTTATATGCAAAAGATCAGACTCATATTAAAAAACTCTGGTCTAAAATTTTATGTAGAATATCTATGTGATTTGCAAGATTTTTTTAAATAGATTCTACAAAGGTCATTACTATATATTAAAAATCAAAAAAAATATTTTATATATAAATAAAATATCTAAATAATAGAGAATTATATAATATTTAATTATGAAGCACTGTCAAACAAAGAAGAGATTAACACATCATTATCTGTTGGATCAAAAAACAATGAAAGGCTATGGGTCAAGATTTAATTTTTTACCAGTAATTTTATTAACAAGTTAACAATATCTGACATCATCATGATAATTATGTCAAAATTTTATGCAAGCCTACAAACATATTCCGATTTATTTTATTTTTCCTTATTCTCCTACAATTAGTAAAGCTTCTTATTTCTTGAATGTTGGCTGAGTAAAGGTTTATTAGGTTTAATTTGCTAACTGCAGTTAAGCCCCTTTTATAAAAAATAAATAGTGCCCAACTCTCCAAAAAATGGAATAGATAAATCATTAATTTAAATAAATTAGCATTTTCACTTAAATACTGCAACATATCCAGATGCTCACAAGTGCTATGATTATGGCTTCATTGGCAGAAAGCGTGCTCAGCTACTGTTAACACACTAAACCGAATAAACCCGTACTTAGCCAATGTTCAAAATGTTGAAAGTTTACTAAGACTAAAGTCAATACAAGTTTTATTTTAACAAATATAATCTTACATATATCAAAGTCAGCATGTAAGAAATATATAAAACTTTATATTTTCAGTTTAAAACCACATTGCAATAAAAGCAAATATCTAATATCTAATAGTCAAAACATCTAACATTAAATATCAATAATCATTTAAAAGTTTATGTGATTAAAAATTAACAAAAAACCATTAGAAAGAATTCAATTTTTTTTGGTACAAGCTAAGTTAACTAGATATTAATCTCTATTATTTTTGTTTAAATGATTATAATAAACTTTATTTAAATCACAATCTTTAATATGTAATGCAAAGAATAAAAGTGTGAACTTTTTGATTACCGATGTTCATATCCACAAACATATATATTAGTAAATACAATTTTCAAAAATTTGGAAAAGTACAAAAAATATAATTGGCACTTAGGAGCATTTTCGACTATACTTATAGTCTTGTCAACTAATATTTTGAAAGTTTAACCTTCCCATAATTTCATGATTTTACATTTGCTGGATGCCCATTGATTAAGTCCTGCTTGTATTTATATATTAGCATAGCTTCCTTTATTCTTCTTTTATTGTTATTTCTCTCAAAGTGCAATATTTTTACATTATTATAATTGAAATTAAAACAATATATACATGCTTTATTATGGTCATAAAAAATGGAAGCTAATGCATTATTATTGTCTGTCCAATTTTGTTTCATATTTTGATGCCTTTTTAATAAAATCAAGTGCTCTTTAGTTCTTTTTTTTAATGTACATCTTGGTTGTCCTATATACCCTTTACGACACCTACATATCCATTCATAAATGATGCAATTTTTATTTATAAATGATGTTTTATCTTTATAATTATTTATTAATTTATTTAATGTAGCAGGTGCATAAAATGCAATGTCACATATACCTTTATAAATTTTCCTTATGAAATTTGCTTGTTGATTCAAAATATATGGTACTGATATCCAAAGTTTTTTATTAGTAGAAGAATCAGCTTTATTATTATTTTTGTTTTTACGTTTTGTATTAAAATTTTTAATAGTATTATAAATATGATTGTAATTATAGAGAATGTTTAACAGTTTATTATAATATATTTCAATATTTTTACCTTTATCTGATGAATATTTACAAAGATTATAATTTCTAAATAAAAAGGACTTCAAACCTGCTATTTTATGTGACATTGGTACTCTTCATTTATATGGAATATAGCCTTTTGTTACTATTGGTTTAATAGTCATACAGTAATCTAGCTTACATCTATTTCTAGTTGTCTTAAGATTGAGAAACTGAATGCACCTTAAATTTTCATCTGTTTTGATTTATCTTAAACAATTTATATTATTTAATTCTTTGAAAAAATCTTTAATTGTATTTGGCTTGCCACAAACAAAAAATCATCAACATATCGATAATATAAAGTAACATTTTTCTGATAACATTTCTTTTTTAAAATACTTTCATAAATCACAAAATTACATGTTTGGGCACCAGTAGGCAGACCCATTGGCCAGCCATTGCCCATTTTATAAAAATCCTTCTTAAAAACTGCATAAATATTTTTATCAATAAAGCTTAATGTTTGAATCATAAATTTTGTTATTTTCACATTAACATTTTTTAAATTTAATGTGTCAAAAATAATTTCAATAGATGCCATTCAATCAATTGAACCATACATTTCACTTATGTCTAAAGGACATATTTTATCATTAACAACAATGATAACATCACAGATTTTACTAGTAAAATCAAATGATGAACATTTTGTATATTATTGATATGTCAATGATGTTTTTGTTTGTGGCAAGCCACCTACAATTAAAGTTTTGTTTAAAGAATTAAATAATACAAATGGCTTAAAATGGATCAAAACAGATGAAAATTTAATGTGCGTTCAGTTTTTTAATCTTAAGATGACTAGAAATAGATGTAATCTAGATTACTGTATGACTATTAAACCAATAGTAACAAGAGGTTAAATTCCATATAAATCAAGAGTACCAATGTCACATAAAATTACAGGTTTGAAGTCCTTCTTATTTAGAAATGATAATCTTTGTAAATATTCATCAGATAAAGATAAAAATAATGAAATGTATTTTAATGAGTTATTAAATGTTGGCTATAATTACAATTATATTTATAATACTATTAAAAATTTTAATACAAAATTTAAAAATATTAATAATAAAGTTGATTTTTCTACTATTAAAAAAAGTTTGGATATCAGTACTATATATTTTGAATCAACAAGCAAATTTCATAAGGAAAATTTATAATGGTAACATTGCATTTTATGCATCTCTTACATTAAATAAATTAATAAATAACTCTAGAGATAAAATGTCATTTATAAATAAAAATTGCATCATTTATGAATGGATATGTAAATGTGATAGCAGATATACAGAAGAATGAATGTACATTGGAGAAAAGAACTAAAGAGCACTTGCTTTTATTAAAAAGAGTTCAATATAGAAACAAAATTGTAAAAATAATAATAATGCATCAGCTTCCATTTTTATGACCATAATAAATCATGTATATATGATTTTAAATTCAATTATAATATTGTAAAAATATTGCAAATTGAGAAAAATAACAATAAAAGCAAAGTAAAGGAAGCTATGCCAATATATAAATACAAGTAGGATTTAATCAGTAGGCAGGCAGCAAACATTAAGATCATGGAATTATGGGAAGGTTAACCTTTCAAAGCATTAGTTGACAAAAACCATGAGGATAGTTGAAAGTGCTCCTAAGTGACAACTTTTTGATTACTGTATTTACTAATATTTAATTATAAGATTCCGTATATTGCTTTGAAGAAATACAGATATCGATTTATAATATTATATATATATATATATATATATATATATATATATATATATATATATATATATATATATATATATATATATCATTAAAATCCAGTCAACACTTAGACAATCCCAATATCAGTAACAATCAACAATTTCTAGCTATTGTCAAGGCAACCTTTTTAACAATAAGGGTGGAATGCCACCCTTATTAATGGTCTAGTATATTTACATAAAGATTACAACTTTACTGCAGAGATTGAAATTATTGATACAAAGAAGTTTAAATAAATCTCTTTAAATAGGTAAATAAAACTTATTCTGAATACAGACTAATAAATAGTCAATTATAACATTACAAACTGCAATTATAAACTTCAAATGGCATCCAAAGTATTACTTAAATAATAAGTGTAATAATGTTCAAGTCTAAATGGGTTTATAAGTAATCATTAAAAGCCAATCAAAACTTAGACAATCCCAACTTCAATAACAATCAACAATTTCTAACTGTTGTCAAGCAGCTTTCACTTAACAATAAGGATGGAATACCACCCTTATTAATGGTCTAATATATATATATATATATATATATATATATATATATATATATATATATATATATATATATATATATATATATATATAAAAACTATTTAATTTATGAATATTAAATATAAAAAATATATTATCAATAATTAGCTTATATTGTTAATAATTTACATTACATTTTATTTAAAAATTGTTACATAGAAACATCTACATTGTACTTTTTTAAAAATAAAAAGTATATGCTATTGGAGAACTATCGATAATATTTATTTATATATTCAATATTAGCATGTTTAATTTTATAACATAAAATTCGGTTTATTTATAAAATAACGTTTCATATTGTATAAATTACATGTGTGTGTTGATTAAATAAAATTTAAAATTCATAAATGTTAGTAAAATAAGTTTAAGCCTTGTAAGGTCGAACATAAAATTCATGGATTATACTCAAGTCTACCATTTCTGGTACTTGAATTTTATATGAACTCCCAAGCAATGAAATTATTTGTTGTTGTTTTTAATTGTATAAACTTTTTTATTATTTATAAGTATATGTTTTTAATAAAATTATGTGAGGGTGAGTTGCATATATATTTCATTTTTCATTACGTCTCTACTAGTGATATAGATATCTATTACAAATCGATGTCTGTATTTTTTCAAAATAATATACATAAATTTATAAATATATATTAGAAAATACAGTACACCTGGGTCTCTTTCTATGCGGACTTATTTAACATGATTTTGAAGTTACGAGATTCATGTTTCACGAGAAGTTGATTTCCGATAATATGCTATTACTTTAAATAATAAATTTCACGCACTTACGTTATATTGAAAGTAATAGCACAGTATTGGAATGCGACTTTCATCTTAGTAATTTCAATATTTTCAGTGCTTTATAATAGTAAGATTTTATGCAATAATAAAATTAAAGTCATTATTTCCACATTTTATGTATACACATATTAAATTTTACAAGATTATAATGTAAATTTGTTCAAACATTGTGCATGTTAATTTTGCATTTTAAATCACATTGTGTTTTTGCTTTTTAAAAAAGAACATAATCAATTATTATTTTCTTATTAATGACACTAATCATTAATGTGCTCTTAAATTCCAACAAGAGCTAAATGTCTGTATGTCTGGATATTATGAGCTTCGTAAACAATTAGTAAAATCACCATCTCAAAGATTAATTACTAATTATGTTGTCACCAGAAAATCATAATAATTAAAATGTGTATAAAAATGTAATTACTGTACCATAAATTATGCATAAAAATATATTATTTTGAATAAAATTAAATATTATAGTTAAAAAAAGTTTGTCTTGTATCAATTTTTTTCAAATTTGAAATTTTTTATTAGTCATATTTTATTTCCTTATTTTTTTTTTTTGCGCGAATTTTAAAGTAATTTTACATTGGTGCTTTGCTTTTATGTGAATTTTGAAAAATCACAGACCACACACCCCCTTTTTCAATGTAAGTTATGTCTATTTTTGCACAATTTCATTTGCGCGTGTTTTCTGAGGAACCTATCTATCGTGTAAAACGAGACCCAGGTGTATTTAAAAGTTTATAAAAATATATCTATAACCATCACTTAGAAGCACTTTCAACTATCTTTGTAGTTTTTGTCAACTAATACTATAAAATGTCAGCTTTTCCATAATTCCATGAAGTCAACTTTCCCATAATTCTGTGATCTTAACGTTTGCTGCTTGCCTATTAATTACATCTTTCTTGTATTTATATATTAACATCGCTTCTTTAATTTTTTTCTTATTATTTCTTTCAGTTTCCAATATTTTTATGTTACTATAATTAAAATCAAAACCATATATACATGATTTATTATGGTCATAAAAGACACAAGCTTATAAATTATCATTATTTTTATAATTTTGTTTTGTATTTTGAACCCTTTTTAATATATATAAATAATTAGATACCACATAAATCTATAATACATTTAAAAAAATTAACTTATGCCATGTATACAATGTTTATGATTTTTGAAGTGGCAATATTTGATCAAAAAATATCAAGGGCAATGTTTGCTGGACATATATTTCTGAGAATTAACTGAAACATATAGTAACAGATACTGATTTATTATTTCATCAGCCATTACAAGTTGAAATTACTACAGGTGATGTAAGTTAAATTAATATTAGTTAAAATTGCTGTAGATTTATATAATATAATTGTGCATATTATTAAATTGGTATCAATATAAGTAAACTATTTATTAATAAAATTTAATCAAGACAAACAAATATTTCAATGGTAACATATTCAACAACTTTGACATCATGATAAAATAACAAGTCAATCAAATCTTCCAGGACAATTATTTTGTGACATCAAAACTACTCTTCATCTGGCAGTATTATGAATAAAATCATAGATTGGTTTAATTATTAAAATCATTTGTTCAATGTTTTAAAAGTGGTGTTTTCAATGGAAAATATAAAAAATTCTATTGCTTCTCCATATGGTCTTCAGCAATAAAATGTTTTGAATGTAGATCTAATGCATCTGGATTTTTTGATTATTTTCCAAACATTGTTTTTTTTTTTTTTGTTTTTTTTTTGAAATTTCAATCTTGGTAGTGAAAAAAAAGGAAATACATGATGACTATTAGAGAAAAGATGCATTAGTTGATTACTCAGTAATAAAATTGAAGGTCTCATGTATGTTTGTTGCTTTTAAAAGTGGTTAAATAATAGTCTGATGGCAGATGAAAATCAAAAGGTGTTCATCATTGTTTTATTTAGATATTAGAAGTTGGGAAATTGTAAGATAGTAACAGTATGAAAAGTATATATGAAGTAAATACTAAGGAATTAAAATCTCTAAAAAAAAAGCAACTGAACTTAACAAATATTACTAAATAAGTTATACTCAATTTATAATTTAATCTGTAGCATTGTAAATAATAAACAACTTCAAAATACACTTTATACTGTAAGTAAGTAGATATTAATAAAATTATTCATAAATTTAAATTAACATATGCTAAGTTAAAATATTAAAATTATAAAACCTAAACTCATTGTGGATGATTTATATTTTAAAAAATATTATTTAAGTCAATATAAAAAATATAACCTACAAAATTAATATTAATATGTTGTGGGTAAATGTTTACATTTTATATCACTACTACTGTTTTGCCTTTAAACATGTAGATATTAAATTAATTTTATATGAGCAATGCTAAATATACAAATTTCTTATAGATAGATACCCAAATAAGTTTCAATTATAATTGCCAATGTTTACCAAGTACAATTAGAATTATGATTTTCTATCAATGTTGTAGAAAGATCTTTTCAAGAGTAATTCATTTTCTACAATCTTATCCACATCAGAAAAAATTCTTATTTTATTAACCATCTCACTTATGGTCTTTTATTAGATCTTTTACAATTACTTGATTTACAAATTCAACTACAACTATCCATCTATTATCATATCTTTTAGCAACATGTCTAGCCCAGCTCTATTTCAGTCTCTTAATGCTTTCAATGAAACTAGTGATACTTGTATCTTTCCTCACATATACTCTATTCTCACTCTCTTCTTGTTACTCTAACATATATATTTCCATATTTTATTGAGTGGCTTAAAATTTCCATATTGCTTTTTTGATAATTATCTAAGTTTCAAACTCATATGTAAGAACTGGCAAAACACATATATTAAACACCTTTTTCAAAAATCTCAAGCACATTTTCTTTTAATACTAAGTTACTTCTACCAAAAACACTTTATTTAAGTTTAAGTCTATGATTAATTAAAACATTATATTTTCATTAGTATTAATAATTCGACTAAGGTATTTATGGTTGTTTATATTTTTGTAATTCAACTGAAACAATTGCAGATAAATAGAATATGTGTCCTTTCATTTACTATTTGAGATATTTAAATAATAATAGAACTGAAGTTTTAAATAGCCAAGAATAATATAATTGCAAAGTTGTCAAACATTCAAATTTAAATTAATATGGCAACATTAGTAATCCTTTTAATAAACCTTATAAATACTCCGGAATATAGTTATATAGATAAGCTATTTGACAAATTTATGACAAATAGAAACTCAGATGACTTAAACTATACCTATTATCTTTGTCAATGCATTATTTTTGCGTGCTTTAAAAATTTGATCCAATTATTATAAAGTAAAATAGAAAAAAAATGTTTTTTTTCTGCTTATTTGCAGTTTTTGTCTGTTGTGATTGCAGAAATTGGCAGTTTCAGTTTAAAGTTGTTTCGGTTTATAATAAATTTAATTGCTTAGCATTGTGCATTATATATATATATATATATATTAAATTTATATAAACAATATTTTACCAACACTTATTTAAAACTAGAATTTAAGAAACACATAAACACATCTAAATCATTCCGTACTAGGGTAAAAATTATTACATTTTTTAAACTCAAGATATACATTTAAAATTTTATTAAAAATCAGATACAATGATCTCTACATTATTCTATTTATATGCACTATCTTATATCTCCAGAAATCATCTTTATTGTTACTTTAACTTTAAATGCATGGCTATAGACAATAAGAAGGGAGATGTAAAGAGCTTCTAACATACATTTTGAATAAATCAGATCAGTTTGTTTATATCAAGGTAATCATTTCCTTCCAATATTTTCATATCATTACCTAGAATGTATGAGCATCTGTAAAAGAATAATTACCATTAAACAGACAAATTAATATTAATAAATTATAGAAACATCTGTCTTTCCCACAAATTAACTAAAATTCTAATGGAAGCATTACCATATTTATTACAAAGTTAATTAAAAAGAAATGTTGTTCATTAAAAATTACAAATGATCACTAAAGAAAGGACCATGCAGAAGAAGATAAGAGTTGTTCATTGCAGTTGGAAAGATTATGACAATTGTTAGTTCATTTCAAATAAGTATATAAATATATGAGAAAAGAGAGAGTGGAATTAAGCAGAATTGTGTGACTTGATTGCTCAGTTGATCATGATTATGACAAATGAAACATTATCACATTAATTTTGGTTGTTTCAGATAATTAAATGCCAAATAGAAAACAGTATGCATTTGATGATCAACAGCTAAAGTCGAAGAAAGTTCAATAGTTTTTGAAGCTTATGATATGCACTAATTAACAACAGGTATAAGTCAGCCAGTCAAAACCATAGCAGTGAAAAGGACAAAATATATAAGTATTCATAATATTTAGAGAATACATATATTAAATATTATTATTATTATTAGAAAGGGATTAAAAAACATGCAGTATCTAAAACCAATGGAATCTAAGATAAAAAAAGCAAGCTGAAGATTGTCTAAGCAAAATAGCCA
This sequence comes from Epiperipatus broadwayi, assembly GCA_028023455.1. Lineage (NCBI taxonomy): Eukaryota > Metazoa > Onychophora > Udeonychophora > Euonychophora > Peripatidae > Epiperipatus > Epiperipatus broadwayi. The sequence goes on along the minus strand of JAQFVV010012667.1, from coordinate 554,183 downwards.
TTCAGAATATAACCAAGCAAGAAATGAACCATTAACCCTTGAAGTAAGAACTGAAAGCATTATCACAGGCATTTTTTCTTGAACCATATATGAAAAAAATGAGAAAGTGGAATTTAGAAAAGTTGAATTATTTAGTTGTTCATCATTATAACAGTTAAGACACCATCCCATTATTGTTGGTTGTTACAACAATTTGAATACCAAATAGAAAATAGGATATTTTAACAGTAGCTGAAGTAGAAGGAAACACAACAGTCCCTGAAGCTCTGACATACACAAAATAGTAGCATCTAGAAGTCAAATGAACAAAAGTCATAACAGTGAAATGAGTGTGTAATTACTCATAATATATAGAAAATGATTGAAAAAAGATAGTAGTTGAAACTAGTAGAATCTAAAGTGAAGAAGAACATTGAAAATTGTCTAAGCAAAACAACAATCCAGAATCCAATCAAACAACAATTGAACCATTAATGCTCAAAGGAAGAACTGAAGGCAATGAGGCAGGCATTCCCCCTTGAATCAACATTCACTGCAATCAAGTCTAATAAAATACATATTGCCTGTAATTTGTTATTTACAATAGGACACATCAATTACTATGCATTTATAAATAAATAATCGATTGATTTGGAAGTGATAAATCAGAACTCCAACCCATGAATTTTGAAATCTAAAGTCCATTGCTCTACCACTGTACAAAACTAGACAAGATACTCTGTAAATTAGATAAATTTAATTTACAAGTATCATGCATGAATAGAGGTCAAAAAAGAAACTCTTGTTACATGTTTAAATAATTAAATTATATTTGTTTTTTAATAAAACTTAAAGTCTAAACCTCTATAACGTACTTCTAAATTAATTTAAGTGCTTAAATTATTCATCTTTGATGGGCTATTGTTAAGCAAATTCAAATTCTGATAAATGCCTAAAAAAATTTAACAGTTTAAAAATAGGTTTACTGTTTCAAAAAATTCTTTTGAAGCAGAATAAATAAATAAAGATTTCTTGCCCAACCATTAGCATTAATGACTTCTATTAAGCTTTTTTTTTTTTTTTCAGTTAAGCATAAAAAAAAAGCATAAAGCACACACATGGAATATAGTATATATATTTCTAAATATATATATAAAACATAAAATTACAATATTTAATCACAAAATATCTATAAAAAAAGAAATTAGAATATAAAAAATAGTGCATTATTTTTTATTAAAGATATTTATAATGCAAAAAACAACTTAAAATTTATATCTTAAATATTGTGAATAACTTTTCTTTTTTACTTCTCGGAAGATGACTTAATGTATTTTTTTGTTGTTGTTGAAAAATTCTTAAGCCATATTTAATTTTACAAGAAGATTTTATCTTTAATCTTTAAAAGGCAAAAATAATATCATCATCCATCTGTCCGTTTGTGATATGATGGTTGAAGGATTTTTAAAAATTTTTTTGAATACTATCTGTTTAGTCATTAGCACTGAGAACATAAAAAGTCTATATAAAATATTTATCTATTATTTATCGAGATATTAAGAGTGAAAAAAGTTGTTTTATTAAATTAAAAGTTATATTATTATTTTTTATTTTAAAAAGTCAGATTGCTGTCGTTGCTAAGAGACAATTTTTTATGTTTATTTTTTTTTTAAATAGAAAATGTATCTAAAAATAAAATTAAGGCTTTCAAGATTAAAAAGATAGACCAAATTAAAAATTATTGGTTTCTAATAATGAAGTTAAAAACAAAGAAAAAAATTAAAGCATTACGTAAACTTAATCGATTTTTAAATGTTTATCCTCTAAGACAATGATTAATCAAACAGCGTCTCTGGTTGAATGCATTTGATTGAATGAAGGATACTACTCAAAAAAGCAGCGAGTCAAAAATGTGTCATAGAGGGAGAAAAATCAATTTTTATTACAAATAACAATACACAAATAAAATTTAAAAATATAAATAACTAAAAACCTGTAATGAATTGAACAAAACAAAATTTATGTATTAAAATTAGTCATATAAGTTATGCAAATCAATTCATAACTTTCTCTAAATCACTTTTTCTTTGAATTCATATTCAGATACAAATTGTTTTTTTTGTTTTAAATCAACAATATCTTTTTTTTTTTTCTTATTTATTTCTTTTACTTTCACAGATTGCATGTTTTTTTTTTTACATATCTGGGGAGCCACCAAACCTCTACTGAAAATATTAAGCCATAATGGATAGGGGGAATATGATTTATTTTTTTTGTGATGTGTTTACATATTGTGAATAAAAGTTGCAAAATTATAATGAACTGGGTAGTATATTTAATTTTTTCTTAAACAATAAGAATAATTATGTGCTATGTGTTTATTTATCAAAACAATACTTCAAATGACAGATAGTTAAAAACTTTTGAAACTTAAATTAACAAATAACATGAACAATTAGTAGTTTTTTTTAAAGTTACAAGAGTATTTTTTGAAAGAAAAAAAATGCTATAAGCCAAAAAAAAAAGAAAATGGTACATTTTTTGCTGGTGATGGCAAGTGACATGAATGTCCTTATGAAAGTTTAGACAGATATACAGATTAAAAGTTACATGGAATTGTAATAGCTCCATGAAGTGCCTTTCATTCTCTTGATAATTTTGACTTTGGCTTCAATCAAAAATTTTCAATCCCTTGAGCATTAGCTCCCATCATTGTATTGATGTAATGCAGCTGCTACTACTATTTAGCAAAAAAAAAAAACACTGAAAAAATAAACAAAGGTCATTAGGTTGAGCATATGTGCAAAAAAATTTTCCTCACTTACAGGTCATGAGGTCAAATCTCCCTATTTATGTATTTACCATTAATATTGTTTAGTGAAAAAACTGAAAGAAAAAAAAAACATTTGCTAGTCAAAGAACTGAAAGTTAAAAAAAATCTCATATATTTTTTATTTCTATTATTTAGTAAAAAACTGAAAAATAAACAATTTATCATATTAATTTTGAAATACAATGTTCAAATGATTTTTGAATAGCTTCAGAGAGATAACTTTTATTAACAAGTTTAAAGTTGTAAGCATCACTGTGACTGATTTATTGAAACTAAAATTTATTTTGACTTCTTTTTAAAATTGCAGGAAAACCAAAAGGATTATGGATATAAAAATACACTCATTCTCTGTAGCTTGAGTTCCTTTTTAAAATGGTATATGGCATGTTAAAATCGGACAAAATTTTGATTTTTTATTAATAAATTCTTTTTTTTTCTGTTCACTTTATTAAAGTGTATAAAGAAGACAAAGTACATTTTTTGTAGGCCAGACTTCTTAATAAAATAGATTGCTTCGATGATTTTGAAATTTCAAAGCCTTCATACCAAAAATAAATGTAATATAGGTAAGAATTCATTTTTTTTATTTAAATATTATTTTAATTTTTATTATTATTTGATAAATGTATAATTTATTAATGTGTTTGTGTTTGTATTAGTGTGTCTGCATAGTATATATATGTATTTAAATTTAAATATAACAAAAGTAGTGATTTATATCCAATGTAATTTTGGAGCTCTGATCCAAGTTTGAGGTAATCTTAACATATAGACATAATTATTATCAAAAGGTTCAATAATATATTAGTGTGTGTTTGTACTTGCATGTCTGTGTTTGTATATATATATATAATTATTCCATATTAGCTTTAGGCATTATTTCGCTTATTATTTTAAATAATACATGGGCAATTTAAAAGTATTGCAGTTTGTAATGTTAATTGACTATTTATTAGTCTGCATTACAGTGACATGTTTATTTCATGTTTAAAGAGGTTTATTTAAAATTCAATGTATCAATATTTCATACTCTGTAGTCAAGTTGCAAGCTTTAAGTGTCCATATATATTCAATGGACTATTAGTAAGAATGGGGATTCCATTCTTGCTATTAAAAGGTATGAAGGTTGCCTTGAGAGCAGTGAGAAATATTGATTACTATATTTTACTGTGAATGTTTAGGTGGTTACTGATTGGAACTTTATTATATATATATATAATTATAATTGAAATAATATTTTTAAACGGTTTATAAACAATTCAAACAATCTTTAAATCCGCAGAAGTACTTTCGGTTACTTTCAAACCTGCCTCAACTGCTATTAAATTCAAAAACTAAAAGCGGAAGCAAATGTCATCAATTCAAATTCCACGAATCTCGTATTTTAATGTTAGAAGCTTGTCGATTTATCAAATGTGTTTTATTCCTGTTTATAAAAATTGCCTCTTTAATTTTTCTTTTACTATGGTTTCTCTCTTCATGAAGAATTTTCACATTTTCAAAATTAAATTTAAATTTATGTTTACATGTTTTTCATGATCAAAGAAAACTGAAGAAGATATTAAATCACCATTATTTTTATTTTTTACACGCTTATATAACAATTCGTGTTCCTTCAATCTTTTCTCAATGTTGCATCTAGATTCACCTATATATGATAGCATACAATCACAAAAATTTGATATATGACATTACTTTTTGCTTGATAGGTATGACATCCTTAGAATTATTAACTAATTTGTTAATATTGTTTGGAACGTAGAATGAAACATTAAATACATTCTTATATAAATCCTTAAAAAATTTTACTTGTGGATTTGAAATAAATGGAATAGATATCCATTTTTTATTATTAATCTTCATTTCTTTTAAATTATAATTTTTTTTAAATTGACTTAAAGTATTGTTTATTTGTTCCATTTTATAACCAACATCAAGCAATTCCTTGGCAAATATCTCAATATTTTTCAATTTATCACTTTGGTAACGACATAATTTTCATTTCGAAACAAAAAGATTTAAAACTTGCCATCTTATGCATCATTGGTACTTTTGATTTAAAATTTATATATCCTCTTTTTGCAATGGCTTAATTATTAGTTTATAATTTAATATACTGTTATCTCTTGTGATCATTAAATCTAAATAGTTAATCTCATAATCCTGTTCTTTTTCAATAGTCCATTTCAAGCCATTCAATTTATTTAATTCCTCTATAAGCAAATTTATACTATTAATGTTTCCACAGACAAAAACATCATCCACATATCTTTTGTAAATTTTAATATCTCCAAAAATACACATATTTAAAATATTACTCTCATATGTAGATAAACGAAATTGCAAACTTGTGCAACTACAGGCAATCCCATAGGCCAACCTTTGGTCATTTTATAATATTGACCTTCAAAAGATGCAACAATGTTATCATTAAAAAATTTTAAAGAGTCAATGATAAATTTTATCATATATTTACAAATATTTTTATTTTTTAATGCATGTTCAATTATTTTTATGGAATTCATTCTATCAATAGATCCATACATTTCTGTAACATCCAATGAAGCAATAATATCATTTTCATCAATAATTAAATTTTTAATACTATTTACAAAGTCAAATGATGAAGCAATAGTATTTTCTCCAAATCCTAAAAAGTCTTGTAAAAGTTTACCAATATATTTAGAAGACTGATATATAAAGGAACCACCAAAATCTATCATTACTCGCAAAGGATTACCTTCTTTATGTAATTTTATATTTGCAAAAATACGAGGACATATAGCACAAGAAGGATATATCATATAGTATACATTATTATTTAAAACTTTATTTTTAGCAATTTTTAAAATATTGTTAATAAATTTTATTCTTTGACCATCCATATTATAATCTTCAATCAAAAAGAAACCAAGTTTGTCCATTTGCATTTTAATTTTATTAATATATTGATATTTCATCAACAAACACATACGTAAACCTTTGTCCTCTTTCAAACAAATCATATCATCAATCTTCAATTTACGTTTAAATTCCGATATAGCCAATTGCCATGATTTATCATAAGGTATTGTATCAAATCTATTGCAATTAATTTTCTTAATAATATCATCAGCAAAATTATCATTACAAGGAATCATTTCAAATGTATTTTGAACAGCTGCAATTAGTTCCAAATTATAATCTTTCCAAATACCACCAACGTATTTAGCTCCATGACTTAAAACGTATTTCTGAATTAAATGTATCCTATTATTTGATAAATTAACAAAGTTTAAATCCTTATAAGCGTGTGGATATCGCTTATTAAATAAAAAATCAACTTTTTTCTCAAATTTGTTATATAATTTACGTTCAATTACTTTAAATCCATTTTCACAAATAATTTTATATTCGTTCCAGGCATACCATTCATTTAAAATGATTAAATGTTCAATTGCTTTCAAATATTTACGAATATCAAAAAGTTCCTTTTTACAACTTTTAATAATATTATTTAAAATAATCAATTTTAATTTATCCAAACATTTTGGTATTAAATTTATACAGCTGTTCAATTTTATATTACAACAATTCGGGAATATCTGAAAAATTTTACAAACCTTGAAAAAAACGAAGTTTGCACTTCAGCTTAATAATCTTTTTACATTATCTCCGCCATTCCTTAACGATCCACCGTTTTCTAAAATTACTTGAATCCATTATGTTAAATATATGTAAAATAAATAAAAATATCCGTTAATTAAAAATAATATTGTAATTATAATTGAAATAATATTTTTAAACGGTTTATAAACAATTCAAACAATATTTAAATCCGCAGAAGTACTTTCGGTTACTTTCAAACCTGCCTCAACTGCTATTAAATTCAAAAACTAAAAGCGGAAGCAAACGTCATCAATTCAAATTCCACGAATCTCGTATTTAAATGTTAGAAGCTTGTCGATTTATCAAATGTGTTTTATTCCTGTTTATAAAAATTGCCTCTAATTTTTCTTTTACTATGGTTTCTCTCTTCATGAAGAATTTTCACATTTTCAAAATTAAATTTAAATTTATGTTTACATGTTTTTTCATGATCAAAGAAAACTGAAGAAGATATTAAATCACCATTATTTTTATTTTTTACACGCTTATATAACAATTCGTGTTCCTTCAATCTTTTCTCAATGTTGCATCTAGATTCACCTATATATGATAGCATACAATCACAAAAAATTTGATATATGACATTACTTTTTTGCTTGATAGGTATGACATCCTTAGAATTATTAACTAATTTGTTAATATTGTTTGGAACGTAGAATGAAACATTAAATACATTCTTATATAAATCCTTAAAAAATTTTTTGTGATTGTATGCTATCATATATAGGTGAATCTAGATGCAACATTGAGAAAAGATTGAAGGAACACGAATTGTTATATAAGCGTGTAAAAAATAAAAATAATGGTGATTTAATATCTTCTTCAGTTTTCTTTGATCATGAAAAAACATGTAAACATAAATTTAAATTTAATTTTGAAAATGTGAAAATTCTTCATGAAGAGAGAAACCATAGTAAAAGAAAAATTGAAGAGGCAATTTTTATAAACAGGAATAAAACACATTTGATAAATCGACAAGCTTCTAACATTAAAATACGAGATTCGTGGAATTTGAATTGATGACGTTTGCTTCCGCTTTTAGTTTTTGAATTTAATAGCAGTTGAGGCAGGTTTGAAAGTAACCGAAAGTACTTCTGCGGATTTAAAGATTGTTTGAATTGTTTATAAACCGTTTAAAAATATTATTTCAATTATAATTACAATATTATTTTTAATTAACGGATATTTTTATTTATTTTATATATATATATATATATATATATATATATATATATAAGATATATATATATAGGAGAGAGAGAGAGAGAAAGAGAGAGAGAGAGAACAATGCAATGTAAATTTTAAGACTAATTATTATATGTACAGAAAGGTTGTAGTTGCTAAAGCAATCACAAATATTTACTGAGCATTGTACCATGTAAAAATGTAAACTCTTAAAACCCATAAAGAGAGGTTTCAAGTGATGTGTGTGTGGTGATAGACACAATGGTTATGTATACCACATAGAATTGGTATACAGTCAAAGAATCAAATCCTGATTCTTGATTATATCTTGGTACTCATGCTATGCATCACATTATTTTCATGTTTATAGCAAGCAAATGAGTTATATGCAAATAAATTATAACTCTGTGAGACAATAAATATAACAAGATAGCATCACTGGTGTGCACAAAAAATCTAAACATCATTGATATACACAAAAAAATAACATCAAGAGAGAAAACTTATTTTATCATTGGTATAGACAGTCACCTTCAATTTGTAGTTATGGATAGACAAGAAGCCAATTGCTTTAATTACAACTGTCCATCCACCAATGAATCTTTTTCTTATAGATGCCTTGAGATTTTTTTAACTTTTGGAGTAGATAACAATAAATAATTCTTATGTAACTACTTTTGTAAAATTCTGAAGCTATAGATTATTTCAGGTAAGAAGTATTATATATTGTTTGAATAAGAATTTTGTGAGGGATTCACAGAAATTATAAATGAAGATTTAATTTTAAACTTAGTTAATAATAAATTAGAAATCATCAACAAACAATAAAGTAATAATTTTTTTGGATATTGAAATTTATTTTATTTTCTTACTTATGGTGATCACTATTTGTCATAGCATTTTGCTCTAATAAAATTGAAGTTATTGTGAAAATTATATTTCAAATCAGTTTTTTAAAAATTCAATATGGTGACAAATATCCTAAAATAGATTACTAAATTTTAACTATTTTTTTATCTAAAGTTTTTGTATATTGTAGCTTCTCATTCTAGTGCCTCAACATGCTTGTAATTTTGGTATATTGTTTTTAAAACTTTTTTCTTTAGGAGAAAGATTGATTTAACGTAAACTAAATTTTCATTATTAAAATCTTATTTATTATGTAAAGCTATTTAGAAGGAAAAAAAATGAACAAAATTGATTTTTCTGTTATCTTCTATTCAAAGATGTATACTATTATACCAATCTAAATTTTAAAGGAACTTTGTCAATGATAATGAAAAGTTTTCAATAATGTATCTTTTAAAAAAATATTCCAAAAGCACATCACAATATCAAATACAATAAACTAAATCAAATATTATAAATCTGAGTATTAAAATTAAGTTATCATGAAATATAAATAAATACATAAAATCACATAAATTAAATAATAAATTGTTTGATACCTTTAAACAAGATGGCTTGTGGTAACAATAATTTAAAAAACAAATTAAATCATTCATAAAGTGAATAAACTGGTTACTCTAAATACAAAATTCAACTGAGAAGAGATTATTTCTCTGTAAAGATAGAATTAAACCATCAAACATCATATAATAACCATTCTTTATGCTTACACAAGCTGTTTTTCACAGAGGCAAAACTCTTCATACAGTAGCACCACTAAGATGTAGGTGCAGTGCTCTCAGATCCAAATCTCCTCATTAATGAAAGCCACAAGCTAGAAATTAATCTAGGGATATTGGATGAATAGGCACTTGCACAACATTCCTCTGTAAAAGATAGAATCAAATTTATGTAAGCACATTTTCCTATAGACATGATAAAAACAGAGCTCTTTAATAGTTAACTATTGAAATCTTTTTTGTTTCTGATTTTCCAGTCTTAGTCACAATCAAGTTTTATATTTCCAGTTAGAATTTGTCTTAAAATTTATTTCCTTTTACTGTTGACAAATATGTCTATTTTAACTGCAATATTATATATGAAACAGATTGGCATAAATTTAATTCAGCAACTGATGTTTGACACCTAATGATTATGGGCTCCCTGCCCGGGAATAAACTTTTTTGGTATTTTTTTAGCATCACAAGGTTAACAATATGAAGTTCCTGAGAATTCATGTTCACAGCAAAAAATGGTCCTGATAAATGATGAGCTAAGCAGCTAGGAAGGACCAAAGACAAAATTATATCTAAAACTGCTCTTTTATACAGTTACCAAATTTTATAAAATATATTTTTCTGATAAAATTAACCAAGCTAGTAATCATTTCTAATAACATATATTTAAAAAAATCCTCGGATAAGTAAACATCATATTTATAGACAATAATTAGTTATCATAATCACTAATATGTTCAATTGAAATTTTTAAAATTTTTCCAAAACATAAAACAAAGCCGAATAAAGGAAATTAGTTTTCAAAGAATTTCGCTTAATAATGAGATAACTATTTTAGCAAAATTTTCTTAATTAACATTTAGTTAAACTTTGTTTCTAGGACATAACTTTTAAAAAAAATTTCATAAATATAAATTAGTTTTTTATCTTTTTAAAACAAAATTTAAAAATTTACCCAATTTCAATTTTAAATATGAACCTTTGTTGATGTGTGAGTATGCCTATAATTAAAAGCAAAATTTAATAGAAAAATATAAATTTAATTTGTGAAACCTGAATTTTAATTTACAATTACTAACTACTATATTTTTTTAAATTATAAATCTACTATATTTTTTTAAATATAAAATATAAATTGAGATAGACGATCTACCTCAACACCTTCTTAGTTAGGATAAAAATTTAAAAAATAACCATTGATATTAATATTGATTGTAAGAAATTTTACATTTAAAAAAAATTATATAAATTATTTAAAATTATTTGTTAATATCTGCCATTGTGTTCTCTTAGATGCATTCTTAAATAGTGATTTTCAGATACTTAATCTTTGTATTTTGAGTCATGTATCAGTTTTCTCAGCAGGGTCAACTATTATATGGTGAATCTTTCATTCATTTTATATCTTCAGTATCATTATCTAATATTGTCCTTAAGCTAAATGGCTGTTTAATTTAACCAGTACCATATCTTCTTTACACTTTTCCAGTAGACCTGCAGAAGGTTCATGCTGCATTTGTATATATATATATATATATATATATATATATATATATATATATATATATATATATATATATATATATATTCAAGAGAGCCTTAATAATTTACATATGTAATATGTATTCTTTAAATGGCTGGACAAAGTCATTCTTATAAGATACTGTCACTATTTGTTGGCTTATAGTACATTTTTCAATTGTAATTGTCTTGGATAAAATTACTTCTGAAAGTTTTATGTTTCAGCTTGAACATAATGTAAATATGTGAAGAAATCCTAAAAAATAACTTGTTGCTCATACTGAAGTCTTTGAACTGTATTTTCAGTGTTAGATAAATTATTTTCTAAAATATTGATTTCATCATTAATCCCACCAAATTCAGTTTTAGGCTTTTTAATTATATCAGCAGCTGCTATACTATATAAAGAATAATCAAAATACCTGGTAAAACCACAACCCTGTTTTTATAGGAAGAAAATTTGTTTTGTAAATACAAAATTTCTCCATCAGTTAAATCAATAAATGTCTCAATATCCCCTGATTTTTATTTATGACAGTGCTTCATGCCAGCTTTTAAGCCAACTTCACAATAGTCCAAGTGATTATGATTCTCATTCACTTGTCTTATTAAATCTGTTATTTGTTTATTCAACTTTTGTTCCTTCACATTTTCTATCTATAGCTTTTCTTGTTCTTGGGACATCTTTTATTACTTGTTCTTTTTCAATTTCTAATTCTTCCATTTCTTTTAATAATTTTATTTCACCATTTTCCTTTTTTTTAACTCAATAGGTTTATCTTCTTCAATTTTATCTTTTTTAATTTCTATATTTTGATTTGAGTGTTCTACACATTCTTCTAGGACATGTTCCATCATAAGGTCACTATTGTTTTTATTACATTTATCTCTGTCAGTAACACTTTTGCTGTTATCAATTAGTACTTTTTTATTTTTATAAGCTTTTGAGCATTGTCTTGATTATATTCATTTTCCATCTTATTTGTATGGCCTTGACAAAATTTTTTTAATGGAGACAATATCACATTTATAGCTGCCAACATGACCATTTTCATTACTTTCAATGTTTTTTTCTATCTGATCCAGTTTTTTCATCCACCTATTCTCACTTTACTTTAATATCTGAGTACTTTGGTCTAAAATTTGTTCCATTGAATGTATACCATGTTGAAATTATTTTCTTGTTTTTTTTTTATTGACTTTGTTCTAATTTTTATAGTGAACATTGATTTGATCCAACTTTTGCTCCATTGAATGCTAATTTTTGTTTAAATGTTTACATTATGTCATGTTTATTGTGTCCAATTTCTCTTTTAATTTTTGTATTGAGCACTGATTTTGATTCATTTTCTGCTTAAATTCTTCTATTGAGCACTGACTTGGATCCATTTTTTTACTTCAATTTTTTCATCATACTCATAATATTTCTATGTCACAGTGTTTGTCTTTTCTTTCAACTATTTGTGGTTTTTTAATTGTCACAGAGCTGTATTCTTCCCATAATATCTCCTTTGTTGTTGGAGCTATTCCATTTTGATTCTCTAATTCCAAGTTGTAAAGAATATTATTTTTTTTATTTTCAATATATTATGTAGAACAACTTCTCTGTCTTCAAATATGTTATACTTTTTCAATTCTTCTTTATCTCAAACTTTTTTATTTTTAATATAATAAAAACTTTTTTATTTTTGTTATGTCAAACTTTTGCTTTATTTTTATGTATGTTATGTTGAAATTTATTCCCAAGCATTTTATCATACTTCCAATAATGTCATTTCTCTTGTGCTATCCATTTTTTTTGATCTTATTTTTTTATACCAACCCAAATAATAATATTTATAATATGTTGTCCCAACTGTTTTTCAATATTTAAGGGTGTACTTTTTTCTGTAATATTGACTCGCTTGCTAAGATCAAAAATTATACAATATTATTATAGAGTTTGTATATTCATGTCTTACTTTGGGAACTCAAAAATTAAACAAATATAAACTATAGATAGAAGTGGATTGATGACTGAAAACATATCTTTAGAATCTTACTGTTTATTAATTACATGACATATCCCAATTAGATTGTAACAATTTAATTTTTAGTTATAGATAGATATTATTTGCTACAATATCAGTAAATGTAGGTTACAATGATAATATCTTAATATAGGAAATTCAAAAATATATATAATAAAGAAGACTGTTCTTATCTTTACTTCAACTTAAAGATATTTCCTTTCAGCTTAAAAATGATGTAAAAAGTTTATTATTTAATAATGTAGCTGAAAATAATCACTATAGTGTAATTAATTTTATTAAAAAATTTGTAAGTAAAAGTAAATTAATGCAGTAGTATGCAAGTATTAAACTTCATTGTACTTATTATTACAAAGGTTTTTTTTTTTTAAAAAAACATTATTTTAATGTAAAGTGTATATTTATTGAATCTAAATAAAATCAAATAGCTATTTTCAAGGCACTTTTATTATAATAATGAATAATAAATTAATCCCAAGTGATATTATCAAACAAATATCAAACTATTTTTCAGCTATTAACGTTTAGCACTGATATATGGTTAATAACCATCATCTAAATTGGAAGACGTACTTTGACACTTTTGCCTAGTGCCAACTGATTACTCATGTATATAATAAATAGAACAGAAGCAGAATGATAGAAATGTATTAATACTGCTTCTAATGTAGATATTGAATTAAGTTAGGAAGAACATTAATTGGCAAATAATATTTTAATTACATTTATTGCTTTTTTTATGTCAAAGCATCGGTCAGAAAGTGAATCCCGAGACAACTGCTTAGAGAGCAGCTATGCTAGCAGCTAGGCCACCAACGCTTGACAAATGTATTGCTTTTGATGTAACTTTTTCCAAAATTTAAAAAGTTATAATATTTAAAAAGGACAAATAAAAGCTAATATCTCTCCAATTGGTAGAATATAATTATAAAATGTGTATTATATATTAAAGTTAATATATAGATATAATTAAATAGATGCACATACTTATAATACCAAACAATTTTCACTGCATAAATATTAAAATAATAATAATTCCATATTTAAAAAATAGAAATATCTTATTTAATATATATACATACATTAAAAGTTTGTTCACTAAAGGGTTTATTTGTCCTGTTAAGGTAATTAAATTGATAAACAAATTCCTCATACCATTAATGTGAACATTATGTTAAATGATAAAAAATGAATTGATTTCCAATGTAATTATCATTTCTGTTGATGAGATTATAAAGTGAAAAACAAGGCGAGTGCACAGTATAGAGAGAAAATGTTTCAAGAATGTAATAAAAAAACAATTACAAAAGTTTGCAAGTAAGATTATAAAAATAAAATTATAAGTACATACATATATATGTATAAATATTATATTATTAAACATTATTGCTAAAGTGTATCAAATATTAGTAAGATACACAAATTGCAATTATAATTTTGGTACTTTAAAACAGACTTCAATTTATTCATTACAAAATAGCTCATATACTTATGAATATAATAAATATGAGTACATAAATCTTGAGTACAACTTTAAATCTCCTTTTAATTAATGCCAATATTTGACCATTACAATATTTTAGAACATCTGGCTGATTTACAATTTCTTATTGCTATTATTAGGATTAAATAAATCATAATTCCTCTTGTTATTATATCTTGATATTTCAGAATGTCTCAAAGCATGATCATAATAGAAGATATAATCCAAACACTTTACTATTGATGAACTGCTTCTTCTTTTATTATCAATCTTTTAATAATTATATACTTTTCTAATAAATTATATTATCTCATGATATAACCCTACTATGACAATTTTGACTGGTTATTTCTGCTTCAAGTTGAAGATTAGTTTTAACTTGATCACATGTTCACTTATTTGTTTTCTTGAATTTGATACTTTTCTCAAATATTTTACAATTTCTTAATGAAATTGAAAAAATATATGTATGGTAGCATATTTTTGAAAGTACAATAACATGACTTTGTTAAAGAAGACTCTGATAAATATATTTTATAAACTAATCATATAAATATTTTATAATTTACTAAGCAATGGTAGTTTATATTTTACATATTTAAATTTATTTTTAATTTATCTGATATTATTTTTCTGCAACTGACATAGTTTATTTTTGGATGCAATCTTTAGAGAAAAAATATCAAGTGATTTGACTTTAATAAAAAAATTACATTTACAGAACATAGACATTTTATAAATGTTTACTCAGCCTGATTTTTTAAATCCAGATGTTATAGATTAATATCTGCTCTAGCACTTATACAAATTGGAAACTCTGAGTGGTTATAATAATATATAATGCACTTAAATTTTTTTTACTAATATTAGTAATAAATATATTAGTAAAAACAATCAACAATTATGTCAAATTAATCATTTTATTCTAAAGAATAGTGTTGATCATTATTAGCTATTGTTTCCAGTTAATTAATTAATCATATTACCAGTTTGAGAAACTATATGCCAAGTTGAGCATAGTAGTTTCTTCAAATTACTTGATTGAAGGTTTTAAAATGTAATTTATTTAGCTGCAAATCTATTCAAAGTATTTTAGCTCTTCGACCTTTCAATTTGTTGTGGAATTAAGGTATCTAAAATTCTAATTTTATAAAGCAACCAATACAGTTACATTAAAATGTGTGTAACAATTTTGCAGTAGCTGATGTGTAACATATTACATAAGGTCATACATTGTATCAGTTAGCTTTAAAATTTTTCAATTAAAAATATAAATACTTTATAAACAAAAACAGAAATTAGGTACATTAAAATACAAATAAAAATAATGATAAAATACAAAGCTGTAATAAAAAAAAACCCAGAAATATAAATTGGAACTCAATTAAAAATAATTTAAAAGACCAAAAATTAATGTAGATTACAAAATAAATAATAATTAAAAACATAAATGATATAATCCAAAATCAACCAGATACCAAAACTCAATTATTAGTAAATAATATCTGTCTTATAATTACGTTTGAATTTTTTTGTTAAAGATTACAGACAAATATATTTAAAAAATAGAAAATGCAAAGCAACTTTGTCATTATCAGCATATATCTACATTAAATATTATTTTTAATAAATTAAATATAAAAATGTAATGTTTTAAGTAGTAGCTGTATTATTAGGCATTTTAAAAATCAATTATCGATCTAATAATACTATTAGAAAATTTTGCACAATGTGCAGGTAAAATATAGATAAATAAGTGTGTGTGCAGGTGAATGGATAGATTATCAGATAAATAGATGTAAATAAATAGTTAGGTACATAAATAACTATGTAGATAAAATATTGTACTTATAGATAGATAGATAGATAGATAGATAGATAGATAGATAGATAGATAGATAGATAGATAGATAGATAGATAGATAGATAGATAGATAGATAGATAGATAGATAGATAGATAGATAGATAGATAGATAGATAGATAGATAGATAGATAGATAGATAGATAGATAGATAGATAGACAGATAGACAGATAGACAGATAGACAGACAGACAGACAGATAGACAGACAGATAGACAGATAGACAGATAGATAGATAGACAGATAGATAGATAGATAGATAGATAGATAGATAGATAGATAGATAGATAGATAGATAGATAGATAGATAGATAGATAGATAGATAGATAGATAGATAGATAGATAGATAGATAGATAGATAGATAGATAGATAGATAGATAGATAGATAGATAGATAGATAGATAGATAGATAGATAGATAGATAGATAGATAGATAGATAGATAGATAGATAGATAGATAGATAGATAGATAGATAGATAGATAGATAGATAGATAGATAGATAGATAGAAGGTATATAGACAGACATATAGATGTCTAAACAGTAAAATAGACAGATTATTGTCATTACTACAAATATTAAAAAAAAACAATTACTTTTAAATATAACAGATGATATAGGTTCCTAATTTATTGAACATTCAACAAATCATAACATAGTAACAATTCTAAATAAAGAATATGAATAATTTATGAAACATGAATATTTTATCTTCTAGTATAATCTACAAAATTTGAACTCCACCAATTTTGTTGCATATAAGTATTAATAAAGTGAGTATGAAAAGTCATGAGCATTGCAATAATAGTTGTTTTTGTGGAAATTGGTATAATTTCCCCTGTCACATTAAAATGCGATTCCTAGCCCTAAATTACTTATATAAAAATACGATTATATTTACATCAATTTTGTTTTGTTAAGTTGCATATAATTATATTTTACTATGCTTCTCTGTATAAACAACTGCATATTTTCATCTTAAAAATAAAGTTTATGTGTCTAATCTTTGTTTATATTCATTCTATTTTTAATGTGTTATCCAGACCTAAATTACTTATTGAAGGACAAAGACATTTACCGATGTTTCCACAGAAAAATTGTGAATATCAAAGACAGCCAGAATAATACTAGTTACATAGTAAAGATTTTTGTATTTTCTTTTCTTATTTTATCCTGTAATTAGTAGACCAAGACATTTATTTCTAATCAATACTTTTATGATTAGTTGTGATACCTGTGGGATAACTAACTAGCAGAAAAATCCTTAATCACTTGCAAAATTTTAAAATGGTCTCTATAATGACACTCAGGTTATGAACCTGGTTGCAAGTATATTAACAAAAACTGTAAAAGATTCAGAATAGTTTGCTAAAATAAATTATTTTAAAAGTTGTCTATATAATAGTCTTTACAATAAATATATATATATATATATATATATATATATATATATATATATATATATATATATATATATATATATATATATATATATATATATTGGTAATTGTACAATTGTAGCCTTTTGTTAATAGGAAATTATTTTTATAATTATAGAATTGCTATCAAATTTGATATTTGAACAAATTAATTTGATTTTCATAAAACAATTTCCAACTGCTCTGTGGTTTATGTCCTTGACTAATTAAAAATATATGGATATACATAAATCAACTTAAGACAACAAACAGCAAAAACTTTATCAAAAATCTATTTATCTATTTCATAAAGGAAAAAAAATAGTAAGCATTTAAAAAAAAACAAAATACATTATGATTCTTGTTATAATTAATTATTTATAAGTTTTATTAGCTATGATTAGTATATGTCATTTGCATAACATTTGCAATATTCCAAAAAAAGCAACCAATCAGAAGAATTATTGTATAAAATAAGAAATATAAATAAATAAACAAAAATATGTCTTACAAAATGCCATTTAAAAATAATTACTGATATATAAATGTGTTTTAGAAATTTTCACCCTTGTCTTTTTAGTTTATAATCACTCAATATTTATTTTTTTATTTTATAACAGAATAAAATAGCTAAATTGCTTATAGACTCAATACCTGAATGATTTTTTTTTAGTTTATCTTGACTTAAAAAAATCCAAGTTTTACACAAGCAGGGTTTGAACCTAGAAAAATGAATGTGACTACCAATATAATATGAAGCCTTTATTATTAATTTGTTTGTTGTGAAAAATATTTATATATTACTAAATAATGTAAATGTAATTTATATAATTATAGATATTTTCTGTGATTTTTCTAAGTGGTAATGATTGATGAAAAATTCAACCAATCTCTGCTGGACATATATTTCTGACATAACCAACGTTATTAGCAGCCTGAAAAACAGTTGATACCCATTATATATACACAATAATATTAACATTATTTAATATTATATATATATATATATATTAAATTTTTAAATAAAAAAACATAATATGCTTTTATAAAATTATGATAATTCACTATTACATTAAAAAACTGAATATCTTAGCTATGTATGTAGAATAATATATATTTTTGTGATTAATAAGTACAAGAAAAAAATTCAAAATTTGTATTAAGTGAATCCTTAATACATTTTTACAGTAGAACAGACTTTTGCCTTAATAATACTTTTGTTGTTTAATATTTGCCTTTGAAAATAGTAATTGTAAACCAAATATACATTTAAGGACTTAATAAGTATTTAAATATTTTCATGCTTTCAAAAAGTATTGATATTAATGCACAAAATATTACAATATAATTACAAAAGTATATATACATATAAATGAATGATTATTTCTCAGGAAGTCATGGGATTTTTAAGTGCCAAAGTGACAGGTGATGTTTTGATCCAGAAATTTTTAGTTTTTAAACTTGTCCTGCTACTATACCAGAGGAAATAATGGATGAATATACTTATCTTTATAGTTCTTTAACTTATGAAATTGAAAATAACAAGAAGATAAAAATTGTAAGTCCTTTTTATTATCATGTTAGAGCAGAATATTTCCATTATTAAACTTTATATCAAAATATGCTTATTTCTATAGCATTTAATAAAAATATTTTTTAATTGGAAAAACGATAACATTGCACTCCATTTATAAATATTTGACAGAGGATAATATAATCAGAACATTTGCGATTAAATTTTTGACAAACTGTCTAAGAAGTATGCAAAAATAGTATGTTTTGTATTAGCTATTTATTCAGATGCCATGCACTTTTAAGGTAAAAAATGCAGGCTATTTTTTTAAATATTGCATTATGGACAATCTCAGGCAGATCAATACAAGAATAATTTATTAATACTAAAATGAAGAATGTAAATAATGGGGGTTTGAACTCAGACTTTCAAGCACCTTTCAACTATCCACACTATCTCATATTACTGACACACATGACAACACATATGTAGAAAAGATCAATAATAACTAATGTACATATTTTGTGCTGAGCCAGCACTCATCATTTGCTCCAGATGACCATGTGTGTGATCAAGTGTAGCAGTGATATGAGATAGTGTGGATAGTTGAATGGTGCTTGAAAGTCTGAGTTCAAATCTCCTATATTAATAATTAGGCTCTAGGTATATGAAGAGTGCCTGTATTTCAAATATTAAAAAGAATGTAAGTAAGGAATATAAGTAATTTTAGAAATTTAAAAAAAAAAGTATCATAAAGGTCAATAAAATTTCATTTTCCTAATGATATCGCCACTCTACCTCTCCAGAAACATGTACTCTAAAGTGTAAACTAAACACACACACAAAACGCATAAATCAAACAATTCATTTTTGTCCTGGTTTTATTTTTATAGTTTAATAATATGTTATTATATTCTGAAAAACATTTAACAAATCATAATAATGCCACTAAAAGATTCACATTGAAAAGGACGTCATCCCACCTCTGCAAAACTTTTTACAGCGGTTTCACACAAGTGCTTTGTGAATTAAAAAGCACAACAAAAGAAGCAAATATGTTCAGTCATCTAAATTTTGCAAATGTGATTGTTTTTCACTAATAATATTTTCGAAATACAGGAAATATTACAAGAGATATCAAGTGAAAGCAAGAAAGATGAAAATATAAAATTAAAACCAAAGTAATGTTCGATGACTCTTTTAAAAAAATAAAAACTGATAATAATGAATTCAAATAAATTAATAGTTATAAAGATTTTGATCAAATTAATTAATTCAGGCAGATTCATATTGAATAAAATTAATGTTAAATAAACTTGGGAGATCTAAAAAAAAATAGGGGTGCTTAAAAAAAAATAAAAAGTTTCAGAAATTTCTTAAAGGAGCTGAGAATTGAACACTAAGAAAAACAATACGAACACTGCAGATTATTTATCCACCTATACAGAACCGTAAATATTAATAAAGGGGAGTCAAAAGTAAGCTATATAAATGGTAGCATAACAAGTAGTTAAAACATTAGGAGTAGAAGATTAACAAAATAAGAGCTGGACTAAAAAGTCAAATGAAATTTTATTTTTTAAAAACCGATAATTTATGCAATATATAAAAATTTTAAATCTTTCCGGGGACAGTCATAATGCTAACATATTACTGAATAAATAAAATGGATTAATATGCCACAACAAAAATGAGAGATTAATACAATGTAATCAACAAGTCCAAATTTTCTGCACACACATACACACATTTAACAGCATCATCTTTAAATAAATACACTAATAATTATCATTAAACATTAATTAGGTTATTAATAAAGGATTGTATTCTACTAGAAAAGTAATTACATTCAAATTTATGCAAAATATTTGCATATCATAGTAATAATTACACAATTAATCAATTTTTGTGTTAATAGAAAATGTTGCGAGTTAAACTTTAGAGAAAAATCACAAACATAAATTGAAGGGGAAAAAATATAAAAATAAGTAAAATTGAAAAATACGAAATCTTGGACGTTATGTTTCAGGAGGGGGGAGGGAGAGTCAGTGCATAAATTTTAAATCTAAATAAATTCTTCCTCTTCTTTCTGAGCACAATGATTTTTTTTTTTTTTTACGGTCAAAAATTATGATACGTTGTACCAATCATATTGTTGTTAATGTAAATATAGATAACAAATACTTTTGACTTAAAAAAAAGTGAGAACCAATAAATTGACAATAATATGGCAGGAATAAATTAATCGAAGCTGAGAGATTACCAAATAAGATAAAAATTGTAACTAAAATGGGTTGCAAATAAATAATCTGCAGCCTTTGAAAATTTTTAAATCATTCCAAATATCGTTGAGTTTCTATTCATAACGCAAACATTCTATCGGCTAAAGAAAGCAAGTAAATATGTACATTACAACATTATTCGCTTACTATATGAATATCATTCACATACGTACATATATATATATATGACCATAAAATAAGAGTTAAATACTTATAAGTACATGATCCTTTTTTCTCATTTATGTACCATTACAAGAAAAGAACAAATGCAAATTATCTCCAAACTATTTTTCTGTGTCATTTTATTTACATTCTATAGTCTTTTATTATTATTATGTTTGTCTAGTATATTGTCCAAAATCATTTTATTTTTCTCAAGATTTTACACAAGTTAATTGTATTTTTTCTATTTTCAACAAAACTCTTTTATAAAAATTTTAAATATTATATATATGCTGTTAAAGATAAAATAGCTTTTAAATAGCACAGTAATAATGTTTTTTGTTGCTTTTAAGCAGTGGGAAAGAAAGCTCTATTCATTTGGATCGCCAAATATCTTGAAATAAAAGTTGTTTTCGATCCCTATTTTACTCTTTAAACTTAAAATAATAAATACTCATTTATCACCTGATTTTGGAAATCGACCAGGCTTGCAGTCTAAAACAAAAATAATCGTCTTGCGTTGTTAGCCGAGAGGTATCGCAGCTGCCATACAAGCAAGTAGTTGGTTGCAGACGGTTGTGGGTTCGCGTCTCGGCCGATACTACGACATATGAAAAAAAAAAATCTGGACTTATTTGCAATTCCAAAAAAAAAAGTCAAGGATCTTTAAAGCATTACTTTTCCAAAAATGAAATTCTTCAATATATATATATTTCTGCTTTAGGTTTAGCCTTTTTAATAAATTTAGTTTTTATTTTTTTTTATTTTTAAAATCCGGATGAGAATTTGTATGTATTTAAAAATGTTAAACAACAAAACATTGAATTCCATCATAAAGGGTTTTTCACATTAGTAAAATAAATTTGTATGACACTTATACTTTTTTTTTTAAAAAAGGTATAATTTTCAAATTCTATCAGCTCTAATTGCACAACTAAGCTATTAAGATAAACTTTCTATGTGCATTACCAAAACAAAAAAAAATTAAGAATACATCAGCGTAAATCATATGACTCCTTTAAAAGTGATTTACCCAGGCACAAGGAGTGAAGCTGATAAACATCATTATAGCAATTTTGAAAATTACAAATCACTAAAGTTATGTTCACTCTTTCTTTCTTATATATATGCTCTAATAATTTTATAGATATTTTTTATTTCTATAAAACATACTGGATATTTTTAAGCACAATGTATCATTAATCTTGAACAATAATCGCATGAAACATCAACCAGAGTTTTTGCTACCCCTTATATCTAAACATTTTATGATTTTTAAATATTTTTCAGCTCTTAGTTTAGCGAGACAAAAGCAAAATACAGAATAAGGGAATCGAAAGACAAAGCCGGACAATATTATCAGTGAATGGATAAAAATAAATTTACAATACTGCATGAGTAATCTATCACTACAATTAAAATTTATTTGTAGTTTATATTTAAATAAATGAATATAAATTTAACGTCATCGTTTGTAGTCTAATGATAAATAAATATATTTAAAAGATATTATCACATGTAACACATCTTCATATATATATATGGATGTGTATAATAAATGGTAAATATAAATCATATCAGAAGTAAAATCCACATTGTCTTATAATTGTATAATTTGTTGTCACAGACTGTGATATACCATTCTTTTGGACAAGCCATGTTAATCTAGGACACATCCTATAATATTCATTTTCCAACCAATATATGACGGCTAAAAAAATTGTCTAGAAAACAAATACCTGAAATAAATATCTTAAGATTTCTTGTGATTAAAAAAAAAAAAATCCAAGACTCTGTCAGCCTGAATCAACCTACGGCAAACAAGCATGCAAACTCATACAATGCAAAGTGTTTTATTTTTATGTGTGGAAATAATGTATATATATTTACTAAAAAAAATAGCACATAAATTTTTTATGGATATTTCAGATTTAACGCATATGGCATAGGAGATAAATTATGAACAATTTGATTTTTTTTTCCTGGAATGGTAATCTGATAATTTCCTTCTTTCTATTTATATAACTGGGAACAATATTTTATTCTGTGATCTTTCTTGTTTACTAATAATATGATTTGGTCTTCATCATTTTATTCACTATTGCCTAAATTCATTAATGAATCATGATTCAGTGAGTACTACTACTATTTTTTTTTTAAGTTTTTATCTCATGAATGGCCAGTGATGACTCTTAAATCTAATCAATTACTATTTTTTTAGCTAAATCAAATTAATAAAATGGTCAACTTTACTACAAAGCAAAATGCATTTTTTTTTCTTATAAACAAGTGTGCGTAGAACAAAAACAAACACTATATTTTACATAATTATTTAATTAAAGACAATTTTACCAATTCATATGAGTTATAGATATACTTTATAAAACATGTTTTGGAAATATATATATATATATATCATTAACAATCAACAGTCAATCTGTTGTCAAAACAACCTCTTTTTAAAAAGAAATGTGGAATCCCATCTTTATTTATAATCCAATATGTTTATGTAGACACTAAAGATTGTAGCTTCAACACAGAGGCTGAAATTATTGATACAAAGAAGTTTACATAAACCTCCTTAAACAGGTAAATATATTTATATGGATATAACTATTTTCCTTATATAAATAGCTGAAGAAGTTCTGAGGTTGAACTGAAACGTCACTTATTTAGTTATTATATTCTTATTACATGGAAGCTCCCAGAAATAATAGGATGAATTCATTTATCCATGAGAATATTAGAATTAATATATATATATATATAATAAAAAATATCTTAATTGCATGATAAAGATCACTTTGGTATTTCTTTACAAACGTTAGCATTATTAAAGGAAAGAACCATAAGGTAGCCAATTGTAGAATGATAATAATTGTATGATTTTTTCTCTCAGGATAAAAAAGAGCAAGAGTGTATCCTTTATTAGCTAATAAGATATACACTTTGACATTTAAAAAAAACTGAAGAACAACATTCTTTTCTTAAGATTTTAATCAAAGTGCAACTACTAAACTCTATGCAATAAGACAGAGATTACTTCATAAAATAAAGCAAAATAAAATATGCTGATTAAAACAAAAAGTAAATTGATTAAAATCACTTAAACATAATATTCTGGTTGTGCAAAAACAGTTTTGTTTAATATTTGTAAAAAAAATCCCCTATATATATATATATATCTGCTGCTTTTATATCTTTAGGTGTTTTCTATAAATATTGCCACTCAGTGCAAGCCAGAGTAATCTATGGATGCCAGATGGCTTGTGCATAAAATCCCCATCTAGTGCCTACTCATTCAATATTTCCAGATTATTTTCTGGCTTGTGGCCTATGTCAGTGAGAAACCTTGAATCTGAGAGCACTGCACCTAGATCTTATGATCTAATGCAACCCTCCAGCAGCCACCTTTTATCTCTACATAACTGCAAAACTATGAGACTTAAATTGAAAACACTATAATATTTTCAATAGTGGTGGCTATAGTTATTAAAGAACCAATGGCACCAAAATATATAGATACTGAACTGGGTTCAAACTTATATGACTATATAAGCTGATGAGCTTAGATTGAAAATATTATAGTGTTTTTAATTTTAGTCTCATAGTTTTGTAATTGCTTAGAGATAAAAGGTGGCTACTGGAGGGTTGCATTCGGTCCTAAGATCTAGGTGCAGTGCTCTCAGATATAAAGTTCCTCAGTGACAAAGACTACAAGCTAGAAACTAGTCTGGGGATATTGGATAAGTAGGCACTAGATGGGAATTTTATGCACAAGCCTTCTGGCATCCATCAATTACTTTAGCTTGCACTGAGTGGCAATATATATATAGAGAAATTTTTTCCTGTTTTAATAACAGTTAAGAGCAAGCATAAGAAATAATAATCACATGATGTTTATTGATCTTTCAGTGATGACTTAAAGTCATCATAAAAGTAATCTTTTTTTAAAAAAAAAATGTTACTTGGTGCATATATATTTATACTAATGAGCATTTTTGCAATGGTGTAAATTGTATCATTATAATATATTTTAAAATTAATTTCTATTGAAAGAAACTACTGTTTATGAATTAAAAGAAATGCAGTACGAATAACAATAATATTTTCTAAAATGAAAAATAAACAGGCAAGACTCTTCATTCAGTAGTACCACTCAGTGCAAGCCAGAGCAAACAATAGATGCCATAAGGCTTGTGCATAAAATCTCTATCTAATGCCTACTCATCCAATATCTCCAGACTAGTTTCTAGCTTGTGGCTTTTGTCAGTGAGGAGCTTTGGATCTGAGAGCACTGACATAAGCCACAAACTAGAAACTAGCTGAGAATAGCCTTATGGCATCTATTGATTACTCTAGCTTGCACTGAGTGGCACTACTATATGAAGAGTTTTGCCTGTTTTAATAACAGTTATGAGCAAACATAAGAAATGGTGATAATGTGATGTTTAGTGATTTAAATAAAAAATATAGACTCATATAATCTTTGCTCTCCAAAATCATTCAAATAAATCTTGACTAATGCAAGAATTTTTACCTTATATAATTCAACTTCTTTAGTGGTATATTTAAATATTATTTCTGATTTTAGTGCTGTTAGTTTCAGAAAAAACTGTGTTCCCATAGATTTTATTTAAAAATATAATACAAGATTTATATAATTATATTTGTTGTAAAATAATGTGATAGATTACTTAAAAGATGATGAACTCTTCCATTCAGAGAAATGTGCAGTTACTGTAATAGTTGTATGGATATATTTTTTCACTATAAAAGAACTGCAATAACTTACTTACTAATTGTTGTTGTTGTTGTTATTATTATTATTATTATTATTATTATTATTATTATTATTATTATTATTATTATTATTATTATTATTATTATTATTATTATTATTATTATAGTTGTTGTTGTTGCTGCTGTTATTATTATTATTATTATTATTATTATTATTATTATTATTAGTAATAGTAACAAGTCAGAAGTCACATGACTTATATATAGCTTGCACTTACTAATACGTAAAGTTAAGAGCGTGCTAATAGCTCTAAACAAGCTTTTTTTTATTTATGATAAATGCTACTACAAGAGAAGACATTCAAATCGTGGTCCCCATCCCCAGACCGGTTTCGACCTATGGGTCTCTTCAGTGAGGAGTTGGGACATTAGATCTAAAAAACCAACTCAAGCAAAGCATTTATCTAAAAGATAATTGTTAGAAAAAGATCTGAAACTTTTAGACATCTACATGTCTTTAAAGTCAGCTCTCCAACTGAAAAAATCATATGGGCCTGAACTTAATTCAGATACTCCATATATTAGTAGGCTTAGCTCTTTAATTTAGCTAAAGCCACAACAGCAAAATAATAATAGTAATAGTAACAAGTCAGAAGTCATATGACTTATATATAGCTTGCACTTACTAATATGTAAAGTTAAGAGCGTGCTAATAGCTCTAAACAAGCTTTTTTTTTATTTATGATAAATGCTACTACAAGAGAAGGCATTCAAACAAGCTTTTTTTTTATTTATGATAAATGCTACTACAAGAGAAGGCATTCAAATCGTGGTCCCCATCCCCAGACCGGTTTCGACCTATGGGTCTCTTCAGTGAGGAGTTGGGACATTAGATCTAAAAAACCAACTCAAGCAAAGCATTTATCTAAAAGATAATTATTAGAAAAAGATCTGAAACTTTTTTAGACATCTACATGTCTTTAAAGTCAGCTCTCCAACTGAAAAAATCATATGGGCCTGAACTTAATTCAGATACTCCATATATTAGTAGGCTTAGCTCTTTAATTTAGCTAAAGCCACAACAGCAAAATAATAATAGTAATAGTAACAAGTCAGAAGTCACATGACTTATATATAGCTTGCACTTACTAATATGTAACGTTAAGAGCATGCTAATAGCTCTAAACAAGCTTTTTTTTTTTATTTATAGTAGCATTTATCATAAATAAAAAAAAAAAAAGCTTGTTTAGAGCTATTAGCACGCTCTTAACTTTACATATTAGTAAGTGCAAGCTATATATAAGTCATGTGACTTCTGACTTGTTACTATTACTATTATTATTTTGCTGTTGTGGCTTTAGCTAAATTAAAGAGCTAAGCCTACTAATATATGGAGTATCTGAATTAAGTTCAGGCCCATATGATTTTTTCAGTTGGAGAGCTGACTTTAAAGACATGTAGATGTCTAAAAGTTTCAGATCTTTTTCTAACAATTATCTTTTAGATAAATGCTTTGCTTGAGTTTTTTAGATCTAATGTCCCAACTCCTCACTGAAGAGACCCATAGGTCGAAACCGGTCTGGGGATGGGGACCACGATTTGAATGCCTTCTCTTGTAGTAGCATTTATCATAAATAAAAAAAAAAAAGCTTGTTTAGAGCTATTAGCACGCTCTTAACTTTACATATTAGTAAGTGCAAGCTATATATAAGTCATGTGACTTCTGACTTGTTACTATTACTATTATTATTTTGCTGTTGTGGCTTTAGCTAAATTAAAGAGCTAAGCCTACTAATATATGGAGTATCTGAATTAAGTTCAGGCCCATATGAGCTGACTTTAAAGACATGTAGATGTCTAAAAGTTTCAGATCTTTTTCTAACAATTATCTTTTAGATAAATGCTTTGCTTGAGTTGGTTTTTTAGATCTAATGTCCCAACTCCTCACTGAAGAGACCCATAGGTCGAAACCGGTCTGGGGATGGGGACCACGATTTGAATGCCTTCTCTTGTAGTAGTATTTATCATAAATAAATAAAAAAAAGCTTGTTTAGAGCTATTAGCACGCTCTTAACTTTACTTATTATTATTATTATTATTATTATTATTATTATTATTATTATTATTATTATTATTATTATTATTATTATTATTGTTGTTGTTGTTGTTGTTGTTGTTGTTCTCTCATTGATTTTGGTTCCTGAAGATCATATGATAAACATTTCTTCAGAATAATCTAACATTTATTTACAACTATATATTCAATAGGAAATTTATTATTGTGTCATGGAATCCATCCATTTCCTTTTATGCAGCCTTTTCTTTAATACCAGATCTTACTAGTTTTGTACATTTTTGTAAATAAATTGGAATAACATACAATACCACCAGTCAAAAAAATTTAAAGTAATCATTTTGGAGAATTCAATATAATCTAATTGAGTATTTTATTTGTTCATTCAACTTTCCCAGAACTACAATTTAAAAACATTCTATGTTTTCTATATCTTCTTTTCTGTTTTCAAATTTTATATCCATAGAAAAAAAAATGTAACAATTTATATCAAAAATAGAATGTTTTTTTAATATTAATTAAAAGTTAAGTTTTTTAAGTGGTCACCAATAATAACAATGCACATTATCTCATTAATATAAAGAAGGAACACGGGACTTTCATCTTTCTTTTTCAGTCATTTTTTTTTTTTTAATGTATTAGCATTTTAAAAAAAAAAACATAATGTCTAGGTTTTAAAAGATTACCGTTATTTTGACTTTATCAAATTAGGATTTAAAATATTATTTTCTTCCTTCTCAGAATATATTGTTGAAAATGAAATAGTAATGTCAAGAAACTGTTAAAACTTATTTCATTCAAAATTAGATGTCTATTCCTAAAAGGTCAATAATAACTTTTATTCTTTTTTTAAAAAGCTAATTAAAAAAAGAATATACATTTCATTTAAAGATAAATGAACACATCTCTTTAACAGTGTAATTAATTCTACTGATTAAAATAAATCAATTATTAAATAAATCTATATCTAGCTTATAAAAAATATTTTTTTTAATAATAAAGAAATAAAGACTTTAGATTTAGATGTCTGCTAAAAGACAAATTTCATATTCTGTAAGATCATCTTTTTCAAGTTTTTTTTGTAACTATACTCATAAATACATAAATATTTTTTTTAAGGATCTATATCAACTTATTTTTTTGTAAGTTAATCACAATCTAATAGATTTCATAAATTGTAAAATCAAATGTCTTTTTCTGTATTTTTTCTTTTATTTTTTTTTCAGCATCTCTATATTTGTGACTTATCTTTCTAACTATTTCATTTTCCTTTGTAAAAACTTCAGTGAAGTCTATAATAATTAGTTTCATGTTTTTATAATCATCCAAATTTTTCTATTACAAATTAATTATTTAATAGACACATTTTTTAATCCTTTTTTAAATAACATTTGTCTAAATCGCATGTTGTTATTAAATTAGTAATAATTGAAAGGTTTCTAGTCTTTCACATGTGCCTACTGTTGTCTCTCAGATAACCAATCAGATTTTAAACAGCTGTCTTAAGAACAATCAGGCCTTGATACATGACAGAGATTTTGACAAGAAAAGGAAGATACCAACCTTTGCTCTACTTAACTTTTTATATATATATAAGCCAGTCTTAAGCATCTTGTCCTGAAAGCTTGAAGATATAAACATATTCTTTAGACAAATGTTATTTACATATGTTGCTGATAAATTATATTAACATCTAGAAAATTGTGCTGCAGTAAATCTAAAATTTCACGGTGTAATATTGTAAATTAAAAACTCAGTGAGTAATAAATGAATATGTTTATATCTTCAAGCTTTCAGGCCAAGATGCTTAAAACTGGCTTTATATATATATATATATATATATATATATATATATATATATATATATATATATATATATATATATATATATATATATATATATATATATATATATATATAAAGTTAAGTAGAGAAAAGGTTTGTATCATCTTTTTCTTGCCAAAATCTCTGTCAAAAATCAAGGCCTGATCATTCTTAAAACAGCTGTTTAAAATTTGATTGGCTGTCTGAGAGACAATGGTAGGCAAATGTGAAAGACTAGCAACCTTTCAATTATTACTAATTTAATAACAACATGTGATTTAGACAAAAGTTATTTACATACATTGCTGATAAATTATATTAACATCTAGAAAATTGTGGTGTAGTAAATCTAAGATTTCACGCTGAAATATTGTAAATTAAAAACTCAGTGATTAATAAATAAATATGTTTAAATCTTCAAGCTTTCAGGCCAATATGCTTAAGACTGGCCTATATATATATATATATATATTAAAAGTTAATTAGAGAAAAGGTTGGTATCATCCTTTTCTTGTCAAATTCTCTGTCATGTATCAAGGCCTGATCGTTCTTAAGACAGCTGTTTAAAATCTGATTGGCTGTCTGAGAGACAATTGTAGGCGCATGTGAAAGAGTAGCAACCTTTCAATTATCACTAATCCTGTTTTAATAGATTGCAAAAAAGTATTTTAACAGCAACAGTTTTCATTATATATTTTTGTTTTTTTTAATTTCAAATTATATACATTTTATATTTATTTTAAAATTATTTTATAAGTTTAAAAAAATACACACAATTTTATGTATTCAATGCCAGAAATTAAAAATAAAATAAAAAATGTCAAATTAAAATTTCAAAGTAACATTTTCCCCATCATTTTATTTTTTCTGCCCATGTCCTTTAATTACAGGTGTATTTTTTTTAGAATAAAATAAATAAAATGTATTTTTATTAATAAAAGTTGTTTTAACAGTGATGACAGTTATTGTTTGTTTTTCTTTAAATAATTACTTAACTTTTATTATTTTTGTTGCTGTTATCAATTACTGGAACAAAATATCAAACTCTAAGTTTAAATATATATATGGTGAAGAAATAATTCAAGTTTCAAAATAATAATAATTATCTATAATGTTTATTTATTTTCTTTTAAAATTTACTTTATACTAATATATAACAAAATACATACATGAAAGAGATTTTAGAGTTTTTGAACCAAATTAAGTAAAAATTACAGCTAGTTAGTGTTAAAGACAATACAAATGCTATATATTCAGAAAAAATAAATATTAAAAATATTAGATCCAATCATAATGCATGTTCAGTGGTGGTTATCTTTGTCAAAGGGAATAATATAATTAATTACCTTAATACGGGCGTTCAGCAATGTAAATGTGTTAAAGTTCTATTAATATTTTCAATGTTTTCTCTAAATATATAATATTAGTATTGCCTTTAATTATCAGAGTAACTAATTTCATATTTATTAATTTTGTAATTTGATTTTGAAAATGAGAAAACAGGATAGTATCATTATCTGATGCTAATTAAACAGAATCTAAGGAAACATATTTTATGAATAGTCAAAAATATTTTTGATATAAAGTTTATTTATAGCAAAACAAAGAATAGATAAAAGTTTCCTAATATGTATAACACAAAGTACTCAAAATTAATTATAGTAAACTATCTTTAAATTCCACTATTAATTAATTTCAAATGTTGAGTCATTGCATCTTTTATCTTTTGTTTCTTTTTCAAAAAAAGATTTAAATATCATGACATTTCAAAATGTTAGCATTGCATAAAACTGATTACAAATTACTATAAATTATTATAGAAATAAAATTTTAATTTAAAAAAGTTAAGAAAGTAAATAGGCCATCTAGTTAAATGTAATATAATCTCCATATATATATTAACTAAGAACAATTAAGTAATAATATATTAAATATTGAAAATGGTAAACCTTAAAAGTATACACTGAATAGTAAGATATATTCAATATTTATTAATATTTGGTATGAAAAATAATAATATTTCAATCTATTTACCCTACTTCAAAAAATGTATATTGTATGTTTGACTAAACAATATACACTAGATGATAATGCTTTACATCAGTATTTGTCAAAGAGAACTTTGGATATATAAATATTTATATTATAAATCTAATTGTCTAAAGTTGAAAAATAGATTAAGGCTTTTAACTCAAGTTTTGTAAAGTTATATGTATTATAGGATGTCAGTTTTATATTAAACTCCGAAGCATCCTTCAATTTTTAATTAAGATGACCTAAACTAACAAAACAGCACATTACTTTTTTTGTTTCTCTTAAACATATGAGTTTAGAATGCTCCTACAGTATAAATCAAATGTAAGTTCATGTGAGATTTTGTTGGTGCTCCAATTCACCAACAATATCTATGACATGAACTTGAATTCAAACTAATTAGAAATACTTTATAAGAAAGGTTTGAACTTAGATAGCTATCCCATGGAAAATTTAGCTAGCTACATAACCATTGGTCAATAAATTAATATCTAGATATTAACAAGGATAAAGAAAAATTTCTCAAACTCTCTTTTGCTGCCATTTAGAAAATCTAGTGAATATTATCTTTGCTTCACTTTTTGTCTGTGATCAACTGTTGGAGCATCATCTTTGCCTATTATAAAACAGCATGTTTATCTTGTGCCTTACATTGCAAAATGTAAGTGTATTAAGTGAAATATTTATCTTATAAATTTTAAGAATTTATTGATAAAGGTAAATATTTATCCCAATTAATAATATTAAACTAAGAGCATTCAAATAAGCATTATAAATCTTGTGGTGCAGGAAATGCAATATTTCAATTCATATGCTTAATCTAATGTTAGCATAGATAAAAAAAATCTATTAGATATTCAATGCTTTCATGTTTTTTTAGGATTGGTGACATAAATTAATCAAGTATCTCTGAGCACCAAACTGACAGTCTGAGTTCAATTTATCGAACCAGTATTTTTTTTTCGAAATGGTTATTAACTTTGGGATCTTATTTCCATGATCATGAAAATGAAAATGTTTTTGTATGACTAATTCAGAAGGGTTTTTTTAATTAACTATAAAATAATAAACATTATAGACAAACACAAACTTATAAATATTTGTATTAATTGCAGGTAGTCTGTACTAAGAAAAAAGGTGGAAAGTTAGGATAAAGTTGTTCAATTATTCGAAGTTTTATTCTGGGAATAAAAGATAACACTGATTAGCATTGTCTGATGTAAATAGAAAAGTTGTACAATCTTCTTTTTTATTTGAATTTATAGCTAAGAACCAAAATAAGTATTTATTCATCAATAATTGTATGATTAGTGAAAAATATTAATAGGAACTAGTTAATAGAAAAATTCATACTTAAAATTTCAAAAATTTTCAAGCTTCACCTGGAATGAAATCTTACAAATAGGATTTTTTTTATTCAAGTAAATGTCCTAAAACCATCTCAGTTACACAATTTAATACATTAATAAAGGGAAAATACAAATCTTCATCATTCAATATTTGACTATTTTGATATCATTGTTTTCACTTTTACTAGTACTCTGTACATTCTTTTTTTTAATTAAGGAAAAAAACACAGATGACTGATCACCTGTTACAAGGTAAAGCAATTATTGACCAGGTTTACAAAGTACATATACTTGATAACAAATATATCCATAAAAGGTTTGTATAATTTTGCTTAATGTGTATCTATACATGGACAAGCACAGATCTGCAATGCCCAAAAACAATCCATCAAGGGGCACAGCAGCTCATCAGAGCAGAAAAGATCCTGAAAACTTTGACCCTGTACCCTCCCAGCAGGTTTTCCGGATAGTAGCAATAATTGTCAACAGCCCGCACCCATAAACCAGACCCCCAATGACCATCATCATCAACACCTGTGGAAGAAATGAGGAGTGCAGACCCATGCCCTCACATATTACAACAAATCTCTATTACTATTATAAAAATATTTTTAGCTGGAGTGTCTAGCATCCAGTTTGTCAAATGAATTTGTCTGTGGTTATGATCTTGATAAAAGAATTGTTCACTTTTATTCTTTAAATTTCTCAATCCTTATTAAAAGTTATTCATCAATTCTTATTAAAAATTCATTAAATGATTTTGTTAAAGCAGTTGCTTTTTTATCTTCCTCATCTGTTAAATCCAATATATTATTATAAGCCTCTTGCATAACATTATTTACCCCATGTTTTGATTGTAATGCCTCTTCATACTTAAATTCTTGGTTATTGACATTAAATAATTTGTTTGACTTACTTCTCTCATTAGTTTCAAATTTTGATTTTATAGATTTGTTCTTATTAATCTGATTTGCTTTTAGATAACATTTTTGATTTTAAACTTTTATTAATCGGTTTCACTTTTTAGATAATGTTGTTTTCAATTTTAAACTTTTCGAAGCCTTCAATGACATTCACTTTTTCTTTCCCTTGTGAAATTTTGGTAGTCCAAATCACCTGAGGTGTTTTCTTTGTTAACTGGATTCTCTTCTTCCATCAGTTGTTTATTTATACTGCTGTTTTCTTGACTCGCATTTCCTCATTATTCTGCACTTGATTTGATACATGCTCTGCCACTTTTGTTTACACAACGATGTCAGTTAAACCCTTGTTGCCGTTAGGAAACTAAAAGTTTTCTTCATTTTAATAATAACACTTAAAGGTAATGAGTTTACCCTCAGTTTAGCTTCAAAATATTTCAGTGAAGCTTCGTTATCCTTTTTTAATTCCACCTAATATAGGGGACCTGAAACTAACATTGTATTCCTGGAGCCACTAGGTGGCACTTTACTTTCTCTGTAGAGTCTTCTGGAAGTCACCTAGCAAAAGTAATATACAAATGGTCCAATTCACAGGTACTGGTTAAGTTTTCCTGTCTGGTGGATTAGTAATAATAATGGTAAAGCAAGAAGTAGGTTTCATTAAAAATACATATAAAAGTTTTTTTCTAAAAATAAGCTGATGGAATATGCAAATTTTACTTGATTCACCATGATCTACATTGGGATATTTAAATATTATTTTACTTTTATCTGCAACAATATAAAAATGAATTATTATATATTTATCTTAGTTTTAACTTCGATACAAAATATCACTTTGAATTGATGCAATGTTTTTATTGATTTTCATCATCTTTCTGATTATCTAATTACTATATTATTAACTGATCACTCAATTCGTTAAAAAAATTGGTATAGCATTAGTATTGCTCCCAATAATATATAATTAATTTAAAATTCTAATTTGAACTTCTTTTCTCAACTATTGCTTAATTATGTTATCAAAAATTGTTAAAAGGTTATTAACAAATATTGAAAAAGAAAAATTAATAAGAAATATTTTTGTCAGTAATTGAATGAGACTATTTTTGGCAAATAATAATAATAATAATAATAATAATAATAATAATAATAATAATAATAATAATAATAATAATAATAATAATAATAATAATAATAATAATAATAATAATAATAATAATAATAATAATAATAATAATAATAATAATAATAATAATAATAATAATAATAATAATAATAATAATAATAATAATAATAATAAATAATAATAATAATAATAATAATAATAATAATAATAATAATAATAATAATAATAATAATAATAATAATAATAATAATAATAATAATAATAATAATAATAATAATAATAATAATAATAAAATAAAAAAAAAAAAAATAATAATATAAAATTAATAATAAGGAATTTATTGTTTTTAAAAGTTTAAATAAAGAAAAAATATTAATTTTAAATTAAATAAAAAAGGGTATGTAAATAATAATAAAATTTTTAAAAAAATCGTTAAAATAAATATGAAATTATATAAATGTTTATTAAATTGAGTAATTTTTGTATTGGAAAAAAGGAGAAAATCTAAGAAATTGGAATGTTTGTAAAGAAGAGACGTTCATGTGCTAAAATGAAATTGTGTAGTAAAAGATTTTTAAAGTTTTAAGATATTAGTCTCTATATTGTTGAGAAAGATGAATTTTTTCAAAATTTAAATATTTCTGATTGTTAGTTTCCTGTTAGATAGGATTCCAAATGATGAAAATATTAATGATGGGAAGAAAATGTAAAATAATTTAAATTTTGTATCACCCTGAAATGATGAAAATGATAGTTTAATTTTTAAAGCTTTACCAATAATCATTTCCAAATGAGGAAGAAAGGATCATTGAAAATATAACTCCCAAATCTTTTTGGGATTCAAAGAAATAATTTTGTGAAATTAATAAAATAGAAAAATGAAAATTAGATTTTTTAGAATACGAGTAAGGAATTTTGAAATTAAAATCATATTATTTAAATCACACCAACACTAAAATTATCTATATCTTTTGAAGAAGAGTGAATCAAAAAGATGTGTTCTTCAAAGATTTACAGTATTGTGAAAGATAAGAAGATTTTAACAATCTTAAGGTTTTATAAATGTTAAAAAGTAGGTGAAAATATTGAGGAACTCAAAATTAATTTAAATTAGATGAAATAGTATTATTAAATTTATATATGAGTAATGAAGAAAGGTTGAAAATAAAAATTAGTAGAAAAACATTTGATATAATTTGGGAGATTGTGTTTTAAAATTTGATAAATAAAATAAAAATATTTGTGTTTGTAATGGATGGTTTTTTTTATAATAATAATAATAATAATAATAATAATAATAATAATAATAATAATAATAATAATAATAATAATAATAATAATAATAATAATAATAATAATAATAATAATAATAATAATAATAATAAATAATAATAATAATAATAATAATAATAATAATAATAATAATAATAATAATAATAATAATAATAATAATAATAATAATAATAATAATAATAATAATAATAATAATAATAATAATAATAATAATAATAATAATAATAATAATAATAATAATAATAATAATAATAATAATAATAATAAAACAATCTTAGATTTCGGTTATTTGTTGCAGTATGAATTAAACCAGTAAAAACTTAATTAATTTTTATTTTTCAAAATTCAAGCTAAATTGTGTTTTTAACATTTTCAAGATTGCACTAAATAAAAAATTCAATAAAACCTATCAGTTTTATTTTCAAATTGGAAAAAAAAATCTAGACTTACAATCAATATACTTTAGTTAATGAACACTTCACTCCATTTAAGCAATTTATTTCCATGTAGTTCGTAATTAATTTACAGAGATTCGGATCTCATTAAAAATAAATTTAATAATGACATTTATAGTTCACTCTAATATATATTATATATATATATCATTCATCATCATCAACCATTATCAATCCACAGCAGGATGAAGGTCTCTCCAAGTTTAATCCATCTTCTCCGATCTTTAGCTTCTCTTCTCCACAACACCCCTGCACATTTTCTTATTTCATCCATCCATCTCACATGTGGTCTCTTTATGGGTCTTTTACAATCTCTTGGAATCCCGTTTAAAATTTCAATTGTCCATCTATTATCATCTCTTCTAGCAATATGTCCAGCCCAACTCCATTTCAATCTTTTAATTTTTTCAATAAGGTCAGTAACACCTGTTTGTTGTCTTACCCATACATTGCGTTTTCGATCTCTTCTTATTACTCCCAACATACATCTCTCCATACTCCTTTGAGTGGTCTGAAGTCTCTATATTACTCTTCTATATATATATTATGCAGTCTAAAACTGAGAAGCATAGAATATTTTACTCGTAATAATCGCTAATTAATAGGTGAAAAGTTCTGAGAATGTTTCAATACTAGAAATCTCATTAGAAAATCAAATTATTTAATTTAAATTTTTTATAATAGCAAAGTAATTTACTGAACCTATCATCCATAACTCGATCTGTTTCTAAATAATACTCTACATCACCAATGCATAGTATCAAATACTTGCTTTCTGAGTAAATTAAATAGTCATCTTATTTTTAAATAGTGATAAATTGTTCCTTATAAATTAAATTAAATAATATAAAAATTTAATTCTTCTAGAAAAGTTTAAAATTTGAAATTGAATACGAATTTTAGTATTCCTAATAAATCAAAATAAATAATATAAATATCAATAGTTCAAAGTTTGTGCAAAAAATGGTCACCACCAGATTATATAATCAGACATGGGACAGGATAAGCTATAAATGAGCTCATCCTCTCAAACACTGTTTAGATTTCCTTTATCTCCTTTCCAAAATGCTTTTCTATTTTGTCATTCTATCCTTATTGCATTTACTGAATATACATAAAAATCATCCAATCATCCTTTTTCTGCTGTTTACTATGTGTAAAAATTTTAAAAGTTAAAACAGTTTAAAGATAAAAAAAATTAAATTAATTTTAAACTCTCATAAAATATATATAATTATAGAAAATATTTATTTTGATCCAAATTTTCAAATTAGTTCTTAGTTATTGGTTTTCTTCAGAAATAGCTTTTGGTTTTACATTCACATATTTAGAAAACATCTTTTTCTTTTATACTACTAAACTCCTAAGCTTTTTAATCTATAATAATTTGCTTGTAAAATAAGCTCAAGGTCAATAACACTTTATTTGATATTGAACTGGTATAAATAGAAGCAGTGGGAGCAATAAAATTATGTATTCAAATTAAGGTTAAAGTCTCAACCTACCACATAAAAAAATTAAATGAAGTATAAGAAAAACTCTTTGTTAGGTCTTATAAATTTAAATAATAAAGTTAACTATGCAAAATACCCAAGATATAGAGATTCTGCTAAAATCAAATCAAAATTTAAAATACATAATCTTAAAAAAGAATATTGAAGTAGATTAAATAAAAATTTTTATTTATATGCCCTTGTTTAAAATCCCTAATCTATAACAATACAATTTAAATAGAACAAAATAAGAAATGTCTGCTCTTGAGTATGTCTAATGAATTAAAAAATAAGGATTCAAGTAATTTCAATCAAGTAACTAAATATATGATTATAATGTTTAAATTACTCACTTGTTGAAGTTTGTTTCTCCCTGTTTCTTTTAATTATAAGCTCTGATTATTATGCTTAAATTATTACAGTAAATAAAATTCAAAAACCTTCAATTTAACATAATAATAAACACAATTTATTTATAATAAATAATAATAGACAAATGAAATTAAAAACATACTATGAAAATAAAGTTTAATGTGTTGTACTTATGTTGCATGTTTACACTAAAATGTGGTGTCAAGTAAAATACATTATTAATTACCAAAATCAGAGGGAAATGTGCATTTGAACTAAATATTATTAAGCAAATATAAAATTACAAAATTATGATTTAATTTGAAGAAACTCTGCTGTTATGCTCTGATGTGTGCATTAAAATTATATATATATATATATACTTTCTAGAACTCATTTCCATTGATATGT
Source organism: Epiperipatus broadwayi (assembly GCA_028023455.1). Lineage (NCBI taxonomy): Eukaryota > Metazoa > Onychophora > Udeonychophora > Euonychophora > Peripatidae > Epiperipatus > Epiperipatus broadwayi. The sequence continues at coordinate 514,563 of JAQFVV010012667.1, read as the reverse complement.
ATTATAATAATATTACAAATCGATGCCTGTATTTCTTCAAAATAATATACGAAAATTTATTTATAAATTTACACACACACACACACACATATATATATATATATATTTATAGTAGGCAGCTGAGTGTGAAATAATTTCTTTTTAAAATAAATCTAATTTGTTATGACTTATTTACTATTAAGATGTTAAAAAATATGAATAAGTTATCAGATAAATCCTGTTTGCATGTTATTTATGAATTTGTAAACAATTGTCTTAATTTTCCTCAGATTAAGAATATGTATACATATGTGTTCTCATATAAATAAACACACATTGAATTTATTTTAAGTACAAGTGTAACAACAAACCTTTAAATGAAATTAGATGACCTGCATGTCATGATAAAACATTTGATAACCAAGATCCTATTGCAATTTTAGATCTTTCACGAAATTTAAATAGAATTCCTTAAATATCAAATGATTATGAAACACTAGTCAGAAAATAACAAAAAATAATGATTGAAGTATATTCTATTATACCATCAAACAGTAATTTTCAGAAGTTAGATACATTAATCTATTTTAAGTGAGTTTACTACCATATATATATATATATATATATATATTATAAGTGAGTTTACTACCATATATATATATATATATATTATCCTGTAGTTTAAATTCCATTAATGTATACACATATGAAGCATCAAATATCAATATGTGTTAACTTCCATGGTTTTCAATATTTCTGTCATTATAATTTTATTTGAAGATACTTTTTCTTATCTATTAGAGCTTTAGATTATCTGTAGGCATTGTATAATGTAAACATGATATAGATTTAATAAAGACTTTATCAACATTTCACAATTATAAAACAATTCCAATACATGATATTATGGATGTAATAACACAAATGTAGGAGATTAAAATAATTATTTCAGTTTAGTACATTGATGTTATATTTTAATTTCTTGTCAAAATTATTAATTTTAACCATGGGCATTAAAGTTTTATTTCAGACATATGTGTATTTATATTTAGCTTAAGTTTGAACAAGCACTTTAGAAATTTCTAGTAAAAACTCTCCAGAATATGATTGTGATATATTTTCTTTTGTTGTTATTTCAAGAGCCTAAATTTACATTCTTGTTGTCCTTAGAAGCAGATGTCAAACTTTTCTTTCAATTATCTCTGTTATATGGTTTTATGGCTAACATCTCTATAAATATGTACATTGCAATTTTGGAAAAAAAAGTTTATCAAAAATACAATGTCCACAGAAGTAAGCAATTACATATATGGAGACAGAACAAAATAATAAAAAAAGGACTTCAGCTTGACAACACAGCTTATTTATACTCTGTTTGAATGCTGCAATATTTAGTTCATAGAGACTATTAACACACTTGAACTTATTGTTTTGTAAAATTTACTGAGTGATTATTATGTGTAATAAAATGAGCATGCTAACAGCTCTAAACAAGTATTGTGATAAACACTGCAAGAGAAAGTATTTAAAAGCTCTCTCTAGAATTATCTCTACACCAAAACCAGTTTTGAGATAATGGCTCTCATCAAGGAGGCAGCAGGACAATTATATACTAGATCTGAAATACAAATTTAAGCACAGCCTTTATCAAATACTTAATTATTAAGTAAAAAATCTGAAATTTTCACACATCTATGTGTCTTCAAATTCAGATATCTAACTTAAATAGCCATAAGGGACTGAACTAAATTCAGATCTACCATATATTAACAGCTTTAGCAATATAACATCACCAAAGCCTTAAAAGCCAAACTCTAATAGTAAGAAAAACAAGTCATATATCACATAACTTAATTAGCTTTTATTTACAAAAGTAATATAATGAGCACATTATATAATATCCTTTTGTAAATTCAGATGCATCTATAATTAATCTAAAAAGATCTGTAAACTATATACCTAATGTCTGATGGCAAAACCTATTAAACTATATAAGTAATCATAGAAATTTCACTATAGTATTATTATCCAGACAGCATGTAACAAATAGTTATGAAGTCAAATAAATAAATTATATTACAGATCCTAAACCAGATGTTGAAAATAAATAGAGATATACATGTAATGCTTTGTTTATAAAATTTTCATAATTTATATTTTAATAAAAAAAATACATTAATCAATTTAATAAAGCATATTAAATTATTAATGTACCAAGTCAATTCTATTATTAAATAAAATATTTTTTATATAAAATTTTAAAGATACTGTCTCAGCAGATAGGAGAGGTTGATTTATATTTTTAAAGTTCTTATAATAAATTAAATTATAGTAATGGGAATTGAAAGAATATCTCAGCCTTTTCTTAATTTCTGAAATTACAGCATTTATAATGTTGAAAATCTTGCAAATAAATTAGTTATTTTTTCTTTTAAATTTCAAGAATCTTATTATTAAATAAATGATTAAAATAGCAAGAATAGTAAAATGATTAAGATCTATTTCATTCTGTGCAATTACATTTGGCAGCTTTCAGAAAACTTTCAAATGCAATATTTTTACTATATTTTATTTTACTCTTAGGCTTTTCAAACTGATGCTCACAAGCAAGTATATGTAAATTTGTATAAACGTATGGCCAGACGTTTGTTCCCTCTTTATAATTATATAAGTAGTCTGTGTGCTATAAATAGTAGATTATATTTTATTTTATAATTTAACATTTTAATTTATTTTAATGTATTATTTGATCATAAATAAAATCTAACTAACAAATGAACTGATTTAAATGTTAATTAGACCAAAACTATATGATTAGTCAAAAATAATATAATGATTTGGTCTTACAACAATATAAGCTAAGAAACAAGTACAATATTTTCATAAACGTTAATTAAGTTGTATTAAGTTAATTATAAATTGAGAGAGTATTTTATAAAAATGGTCCAGAGTAATGTTGATATAGTATAATAAAAATGCAGATTTACATGCCAATCCCATAAACTGATATTGAATCATATTTTCTTTGGAGCACTCAATTTCTCAAGATCAAACTGGTGTATAGTTTAGATGCTAATAATTTTTCAATACACAAAGGTTTATCAAGTAAGAAATTTTTTTAAGTAGTCAATACTGCCAACCAAACAATAATTAGAATCTATCACTTTTTAATTAGTGAGCAACTTATGTACAGAAAATTAATAATCTTTCATCAGTTGGCATATGTCAACGCTATTAAGTACTTTTGCTAATATTCATTGTAAAAGAAATTTTGCAGTCATGTTTGATTAGTAATTTATTTAAAGCTATTTATGGTTTTCATCTATTTATGTAATTATACAAAAATAGGCATCTGAGTTGAAAAAAAGAAACAATAAAAAGCCACTATCTACAAGTTAATTAATTAGCAGAAAATAGGAGTTTATTGATTTTCTTTCTAGTCTTAATTTATCTTCTACTTATGAAAATTTTATATTTATATAAATTTCAAAAAGTAATCTAACCTTTTTTTAGAGCATAAAAAATTTCAAGACATTTCCTGGATTTGAATTTAGTTGTAATGTAACAAGTGAATAAATGAACTATTATGACAACAATGGTTTTATATATTTTACATTGGGATAATTTAAATAAGCCCATAAATAACCAATGACTATTAAATATGTAGCACTGAAAATATAATATCAGTCAACAGAGAGATTAAATAGAATGTGCAAACCTTGTTTGCCAAAATGATCCTATTATAGTTAGATTTACGATTTATTACACTCCAGAAATAAGTTTCTTCATAAAATATTGTGCATTGTAAACAATATTGACTTACCATTTATTTCTGATATAAATTTCATATTTAATTGTAAAATAACATTTTATATAAAAAAAGTAATAATGAAAGTAAATTTTTAAAGTAAAGAATTTAAATAGAATAGAGTAATTAAACATTAATTTATTCTCAAAAATATAATAGATTACCACCTAGAAGTTTATAAATTCTTTTATATTTGAAAGCATCTTTTAAAAATCTCTATGTAGTTTAGGATAGTAGCATGAAGATGATTCATGGGCTACAATATTCCTGAATGTGTTCTCAGTTGAGAAAGCAAAAACACGATGTTAATTTAAAAAGTTAAATGAAAATGTTTGCTTATCATACCACTTGAGTACATGAATGCCATATAATCTACCTTCATCTTTATAATTCAAATAATTATTACATAAAATAGTAGACTAAGATAAAATCAGTTATGGGTTGTTTGCTTTTATAATGATAAATCTGTTGCAGGAAAATTGAAATTTATTTTGAGATTATGTTTAATGGAATATAATAAAGGATTAAATGTTGTATTAAATAAAATGAATATTAGAAGCTTTATCAAAAATATTTTTTACCGAGTTTTTCTTATTATAATTTCCATAGATGCAAATTTTACATATAAAATCAGATTAATTAATATTCATCAAGTTATATTTTATGTTGTTTATTTAATTTTCTTTTTCATTTTCTAAGTTTACTGATTTTTATTGTTTGATGTTTATCTTTTGACTTTCAGAATAATATTTATCTATGTGCAGAACCATTATCATCTTCTCAACTCTTTTATTTAATATCAGCATATAGAGCAACGAGATCTGAATATCAAAAGTATGTTTCAATACAGATTACTTAAATATAGAAGGAAGACAACTTTAATGTAAACATTTTATCAATATAAAGTCAGTCTGTAATAATTAGCCTCTTATTGTGAGTTCTTGATAAGCCATAAAGTTCCATAAAAAAAGTACCTGATTCTGGTATTGCTAAAGTTCTAGAAGGTTTCCATAATTTTGCAAGCATAAATATAAAAGATGTTTTATTTTTTTTAGAAAATTGTAATAGTATATTTATATACGCATGTGTATACTTTACGGATGTTCACATATATATATAAATTTTAATGGGAATTTTTATATATTCATCTAGATATATTTTAACTAAGATGTATACAGTCAAATAACTAATTAAAACTTTCCCTGTAAACCTAAATCATGTTACATAGTAAAATTACGTCCACATGATCTATTTTTAAACTAAAAGTGAACTCATTTTAGTTTAGTATTATATATTATATAAAAGTTATAAATTAGACATAAATACTTTATGAGTAAAATCTAAAAGTGGCACATTTTCCTAGATATTTTTTTAAAGAAACTATTCTCTCCAGTAAAAGTTATATAAAATAAATCATATTTTTATGGGAATGAAAATTCCATATATTTATCAAGAAATATTTTAGCTAAAATATAAACAGGCAAAGAACCAGTTAAAAACTGACATTGGAAGCTATAATCACATCATCTAGTAACATTATTCCATCTGACTCACTTTTAAACACAAGTTCACTTATAGTTTAGTAGAAGTTCTATAAGTTAGAACATTGAGCTAAATCATAACTAAAACATTTCTAAATAAATTTAAAAATATTTTTCATTAAAATCTGTTCATTTACATTTATCATAATCTGTTAAGTATTTATTATACATAATTTTTTATAAGAGAGATTTATTTTCTTATGAAAATATCTAGGAGGTTGTTTTCACACTTACAAAGTATTGATATAACTTGCAATTTTGATATAATCTAAAGTACATGAAAGTAAAAATTGGTCGTTTGCGTTAATAATGAGCTTTGAAAAAAATATTACGACTAATTTTGTGATTTTAGTTTTCAAGACTAGTTTTTAATTAGTTAATTTGTCTAGTTATATATCATCAATAAAATATGTTTAAATAAATACAAAACAAAGTACTATTAAATTTCACTATATATATATATATATATATATAATTCATGTCTAGGTTTACATTATAAACATTATTTAAAATGAGTACATTGTGCCCTCTGGCTTATATTAAATACAAATTGATTATTGTAGGTGGTGATGTCTACATTTCATTTTTATATAGCATTATTAGATGCAAGCAAAATATGTTTAATTTTTATATCTTTGAAAAAATGATTTTTACATTAGTACTGTAAGATTTTAGACACTATTTGTAATGAAGAAGATGTGAAAGATATTGCCATTAATAAACAATGAGCATTGCCAATTGCTCAACAAGCTTTGTGATAAATGCTTAGCCAGAGAAAGCATTTAAAATATCTTTGTCAGGAACCTCCTCTAAACCTCTGACCATGGTTTTGTGCTATTTCACCCCTCAGAGAGGTGCTAGTGCCTCTCTGAGGAGTGCCAAAGCACAAAACCATAGTCAGAAGTTTAGAGGGGTTTCCTGAAAAAGTTATTTTAAATACTTTCTCTGGCTAAGAATTTATCACAAAGCTTGTTGAGCAAATGGTAATGCTCATTGTTTATATCTTACAAGCTTAAGAGAATTGGGTCATGTGATCTATTACCCTTTTTGACTAATGTCATTAATAAATATGTATACTTCATCTAACTAAGTTTAATATATATATATCATTAAAAATGAATCAACACTTAGACAATCCAATATCATTAACAATCAACAATTTCCAACTACTGTCAAGGCAATCTTGCTTTAACAACACTTTGAAATTGTTGATTGTTAATGATATTGGGATTGTCTAAATGGAGACAATTTGAAAGCGATATTGAATTCTATCTCTCTCAGTGTTTATGTAAACTAAGCTTGATAGTGGGCTATTGGTAAAGCTCCATCTAGTAACATAAAATGCAAGATATAGCAAGTTACAAAATTTTATAACTTGTTTTGTTTATCATATATATAAACTTTTAAGTACTTTATATATATATATATATATATATATATATATATATATATGTATATGTTGCTTTTAGCATATCTAACCACCATATATATATATATATATATGTATATGTTGCTTTTAGCATATCTAACCACCATGCTCATAACAAAAGATTCAGTTGTGTATGAAGTAAAACAAGACTTATTCTTTGGGTGCCAATATTTTTTTCTTTAATTATTTCATTCATAACGAAGTGGGTTATCTAATATAATATCTTGGTAATCATACTTTGAAAAAAAAATAGAAATAGATTTTTTTTTTCAAATATTCACCATTCAGAATATAATAGACAGCCTGCTGTGTAATAAATAAAATTTCCATCACTTATCAGTTATGTAGGTGTATTGGAAAAGGTTTGGGTTCTGCAGTGGATATTTAAATGTTATGTTTTTACTTATATACACATTATTTTCTTAACTTAAATAAATAAAGTTTTAAAATTCCTGTGCATACCTTAAATTTTTAAGAACTCTGTTAGAAGCTTTTAAAACACATAAGTTACAAGATGTGTTGAATAATAAGAAGATCCTTTAAGCTATTTCTTCAAATTACTTATGTCCTACAAAGAATCATCTTTCTAGACACATGATTAGTTGAGGATTCAACTATACTTACAAAAGTTATAGTTAAGCCTTCTAAAAATTTATTTACTATTAAAAGTTATCTTTTAAAGCTAAAATATTTTACTAATCAGAATTCACAGTAAAATAAGACGACTAGAATTTTAAAGTTTCTACTATTTTTCTATTTCTTACTCAATTATTTTTTAGCATTTTCTTTTAAAAATATTTTATCTTTAAAATCACTGTTATATAACAAAATACGTGTTTTTGTACTCTTTTATTACAGTAGTAGTTTGTTTATATAATTTAATACAATTGTTAATAAATCATTTTTCTATCAATGTTAATTAATCTGCCAGTAAATTTATAAAAAAGTTTGTTGATTCTGTAATCATTCCAAATGAGAAACATTTTTAATATAGAAAATAAAAAGAACTAAATATTATTATTATTAATTTTCTATTAACTTTATTAAAAAAAAAACACCTTGGTTTGAATTTTTGTATAAATGAATCATAACTTATAGGCATTTATTATAATAAAATGTAAAAAAATCTAGAAAGAATTGGAATTAAACCACAAAACATCACATGAACATCATTTCTTATACTTACACAAACTGTTTACGCAGAACCTAAACTCTCCATACAGTAGTACCACCAGTGCAAGCCAGAGTAATCAATGGATGTATAAAGTTTGGATATAAAATCCCTATCTAGTTCTTATTCATCTAGGATCCAAGGCTCCTCACTGATGAAAACCAAAAGCTAGAAACTAGTCTGGGGATATTGGATGAGTAGACACTAGATAGAGATTTTATGCACAGAACTTCTTGCATCCATTTATTACTGCGGCTTGAATTGCTGGTGCTACTGTATGGAGAGTTTATCCTCTGGGTAAGAAGTGGAATGTAATATAGATGTATGAAAGAAGGAAGTAGAGTGATGTGAAGACAAGAACCTACAGATCAAAAGAAACTACATCATATTTAGGGAAGATTCCATTTTTTGAAGATCAACAATTATTTAAAATAATAACAATAAACATTAAAAAGCAATCACTTAAGATTAAAAATCATAAAAAGTGATAAATCAAAAAATCATGCAATTTAAAATTTAAAAATTAAATAAATAATATTGATGAAAATAGATTTCAAAAAGCCTATTAAAGTAACAATCAAAATGATCAAAATAAAGGTGTGCATAAAAAGAAATAAATAGTAAAGAAGTCATAAATAACTTGAAAATAAATATAAAAACATTATAATTGTATGGTCAACTTTTTGAAATGTCATTGATATTTTGCACTTGAATGATAAAAGTGATTACAACAACACAACTCAAATGATTGAATTATGTTTTTAAAATTTTAGTTACTTATTAATCCAATCTCTGAACTGCTATTCAACCACTGCATTGCATTCCAAATGACTTACAATAAATTGAAAAATATTAAAATTTATTCCAATTAGATGTTATAGGTTTGGAAGCAATCAAACTTTAATTTAAAACTTTTTTTTTTCAGAATTCTGTATCTTTCCATTTATAAGTTTATAAAATGCTACTTTAATTTCATCAGTCCAAATAAAATTTTATCTAGGATAGATATATTATTAAATGAAGATATATTAAAGAGAAAAATATATTGTGAAAAAAGTAAGTGGGAAATAGAATGTAAATAATGCAGATATTTTTTTTAAAAAAGAACTTATTTTCTCTGATCACAGAAGTGGAAAACATATTTGGTTTGGTATAGTGCACTCAGAGGTTCGAGGCACATAGATTACCAGTGAATTTTTTTAACTTTGAGTTCTCAAACTTCTTGTGAATTGTTGGGTAATAAACAATTTAATTATTTATTTATCTATTTATTATGAACATATATGACAATATTATAAGTATTCTCATGTATTGATAATATTTCCATCAGAAATTTTCAGAATTCATAAAACCATTATGCAAGCAATATGTCTACAAACAACTCTCAAAGGTTTGGACCATTAAAGATATTTGGGATCAGTCTGAAAATATGTGGACTTTATTCAGAAACTGCAAATTATGAATATGAAATATAAAAAATAACTAAAAAGTGATACTGAAACAGAAGTCTGATATTTACAAATATTAAAAATGAGACACTCTAACAACATATTTATTAATTTCAATATAATTATCACATAATAACAGCTATATCAAAATCAGATGTATACACACTATCAAAATTTAACTTTGTTTATAAAAGACATAGAACCAAATTCTAGCATAACAATTAGTATATTGTACAGAAGAAAAAAGAATTATTGAAGGTTGGTAACTATGGGTAAATGTAGTTGTTAAGCACTATAAAATATATAACAAAAATATAAGTTTTTAGAATCACATAAACTCACTGAATAAAACATTAAATAAAGCAACAATCAAATATTTTTTCTGATTATTTTCAATTTTCTATATTAGGAACATATATAATTGTTAATTAGAGAAGATATAAATTAGTATTAAAGTTTAATGGCTTAATGTTTTTGAGGATCCATGCCTCATATTCATAGCCTTCATAAAATGTATAATAAAATATATGCAAATACAAATATTCAAATAAGCTAGTCTTATGCAGCCCATTTCTTCAAGATCTCGAAGCAAGTGTCTTTTCTATTAATGGCATGGATGTTTCCATTGATGTAAAATGCCTCCTTTATTTTTCTTTTGTGATCATTTGATTCTGAGCACAATATTATGAGATTGGCAGGTGTGAAGTTATGTCCAGATTGTTTAGCATGTTCCAAAAATACAGAGGATGTGTTGCTGTTTTTCTGAGCTCTGTTAAATGTGTAAATATGTTGAGCCAGTCTAGTATTGATTATAGCTTTCGTTTCACCATAATATATAGTGTGGCATCCAGCCTGAGGGCAGGCAATAAGGTACACCACATGTGGGGTGAATGATCGATCAATGTGGTCTTTAGAGTTGTTAATCAATCTATTAGAATTAGGTGGAATTCTAACTGCTATGTTAAATTTATCGTTTAATGCTTTCATTAGTTTGTTAGATATTTTAGGAATGTAGGGGATTGTTATTCTAGGTAGATTGTGCTCAGAATCAAATGATCACAAAAGAAAAATAAAGGAGGCATTTTACATCAATGGAAACATCCATGCCATTAATAGAAAAGACACTTGCTTCGAGATCTTGAAGAAATGGGCTACGTAAGACTAGCTTATTTGAATATTTGTATTTGCATATAGTTTATTATACATTTTATGAAGGCTATAAATATGAGGCATGGATCCTCGAAAACGTTAAGACGATAAACTTTAATACTAATTTACATCTTCTCTAATTAACAATTATATATTTTACGTATAGTGAGAAGTAAAGCTATATATATATTAGAAACAATAATTCACTTTATTTATTCTACACTTGAAATATTTATTGTAAGCTTAAATAATAAATGGATATTAAATAATAGAATTTTAGCCCAATCACCAGATTTGTTTATCCAAACTTATAAGCGATATTTAAAATGATCTTAGTAGTTTAAATCAAATAGATCTGGCATTAGGCCTTATGTCAATTTTTTGTTCAATATAGGCAGTTCATTATTTTACTCATTATATTTTTTTATTATTATATGTTCATAATAAACATAAAAGTTATGTGATGCTTTGTTAAGTATGTCATCTGAGCCAAAGATCAAAAATTGTCTACAAGTTAACTAAGATAATGATATTAAAATACATTGCTACTAATCTAGCATCAATACTAAAAATTATGCAAATAGTTTAGGTATTTTCTAATTGCAATAATTAATAAGAAAGTAAAGAATAAGTTGTGTTTTTCTTTAAAGAATGAAATTAATCTGAAAATGTGAGCAAAACATTTTTATCCAGGAATCATTGATTACTGTTTATATACAGTCAAAATTTGTAATATAAAGTAAATAGGATTAATTACTGCTGTTAATACAATAAAGACTAAACAATGGCTTAGTGAAATGTGATATTAAATACCTCTTTAATTAAACAACATAATGTCCATAATAATGTGGATTTATTGCAGTATGACCTTATGGTTATCGTAATAAAACAATGTATGTTTATTTAAATCAACAGTAATTCCTAATTTCTTTGCTAAAGCAAAGGAAAATATAAAAAACTGATAAGATCAAAATTGGTATGCATTAAAATATTAACCACAACAAGATACAACAGGGTGAATGGTAAAATAATCACTACTTTTAAATTCTTAATAATTCCACATGTAATTCATCAAACTTTATTTGAACACAAGAAAATGGCTTAAATTTAAAAAAAAAATGCGTTTTTAAAACAAAGATAAGTGTAAATAATAAAAAAATAAAGACTAATTACGTTTTCAAAAATGGTATACGTGTTATGCAGATATGCTTAGAGCAACATGTACACTTTTATAAAAATTGCAAGTCAATAATCTTCAAATTAAAAAAAAAAGAATGTATAAAACATTAGAAATTTGTAGAAATACTGTGTATGCATTGTCCTTATTATGTCACGCATTTTCTTTATTTATGTACTCAATCAGCCAAATTGCTATAATTGCAAAAATATTTGTTCATTACGTTTATCAATAGGAAAACTAAAATTTTATATAAATTTTTTTTTTTTAAAAAAGATGAAAATGATATTATTTCTTAAACTCTAAAAAAACTCACGAACTGGTTTGTTTATAATAAAATGAATAATAATTGAAATTTGAAGAAAAAAAAGTTGTATGGTAAAGTTTGTTAGATAATTAATAAAAGTAAATTGTTCAGTTTTTGAAATAATAAAAAAAAAAAGAGTTTTTTAGTGGTAATGTCTTCCTAATTAAGTAAGCATACACATATATGCAAATGTTCACTAAACATAAATTGTTATATAAAAGAGTTTTGAAAAATGTACAGATATGTAATAATAATAGTAATGAAGTCAAGTTATATACGGAATCTGTTTTTTATGATCGTGATGGAAATTGTAATTTTAAGTTTAATTTTGATATAAATAAAATAAAAATTTTAGGACAAGAGAGAGATAATGAAAAAAGAAAAATTAAAGAGGCAGTTTTTATTAGTAGGTATAAAAATACGATAATAAACAGACAGTCAGCAAATGTTAGGATTAATGAATTGTGGGATATTTAAATCGACATGTGTTTCCGGTTGGTAATAGCTGATTCCATTTTGAAAGTTGAGTTGAAAAGGATTATGAATATAATCGAAAATATTTCTTTATGAATTTTTATTGAGTTTTTATTTATATTGTATTATAAATTGTTTACCGTTGTTTGGAATATATTTAAGTTTTGTTTATATATATATAGTACATACATACATACATATGTAGTGAAAATATTAAAGTTTGATTGCTAAAATTAATTTGCTCATCTTAAAAATAGAAACTTTCTTATAAATATTGTACATTATAAGATCATCAGCAACCAGATAATCGTTGGATATAATTAATATTAAATTCGAAAAGTCATTACTTTTAAATTGATAAAAGTTTGCAATCATGTTTCTTATAAAATACTAATATCAACATTCTTTTGGAAGTGAAGGTTTTCCTAAAACCAAAGTTATTTAATAAATGGTTTTATAAAATTGATTTATAAATGCAATTTTATTTATGATTAAATTCTGCATCTGGATAAATTATTCATTTAGATAATCTTAAAAAGATATTGACTGACCTAAATAATTCTAAGATTATGTAACTATAATAATGATTTTATTAAAAAATATTTTTTTATATACATAAGCATTTGTATATGTATAATAATATTTAGCAAAAAAAAAAAACAACACTATAATTTTAATTTTCTCTAGTACATCGTTTGAATTGCTGACGTTATACAATAGTTGAATATAAAACAAATACAGAAAATGATTATTTAAAAAAATAGACAAAACATCCTAGATAATTTCAATAATATATTGTAAAAAGTGAAGACAATTGTATTTCTTGAAATATATATTTAACAATATCTTTATTCATATTAAATGTTTGCATAAAAACAAGTTTATTTACGGCAAACAGTTAAATAATAGAACGAAGCACTATGTTAAGCGTTGGTGGCCTAGTGGTTAGCATAGCCGCCTTCCAAGCAGCTGGCCCGTGTTCGCTTCCCGGTCAACGCATTTGACATATGAGAAAAAAATAGAACTTAGTTCTTAATAAAAAATATTAAATCAATAAGTATCAAAATTTACAGCAATGAAGTTTTATATGTATAAAATATATCTATATTAAGAGTAATAATTTATTATATTTATTAAACTCCAAAACCACTTATTGTAAATGTAAACAATCAATTATTATTAGGTGGTAATGTCACACCTTACCCAGACAATATAGAGACTTTGGGATCAAAATATTTGAGAATGTAGTTTTCTATAACTTCGTTGCTATATATATATATTGCAACAATATTAGAAAAAAAATTTAAACATTTGAAGAAATTTCAAAAGTATAATTGATGCAACTATCTAAAATATGGGCATTGACATGCTTTTCCAAGAGTAAATGTAATAATATCATACTCCTATGGGGTGAGTGTATTCAAACCAATCTAACCAGATTAAATTAATCTAAAATAAACACTCTTTAGTTCAGAGTAGCTAAATACTGATGACCTATCATTTATTGGTTAGTTTTAGTTAAGTTGACTATGAAAGCCTATCTAAAAAAACATTTAACTCCAGTTGTGAACTAAAATATTTCAATTTTCACCATTTTAAGGTTTTAACTCTAAATCATAGGGCATAGCAAGTAGATATATAAAGTACTATATTACAAAACTGTTGATAAGAACTTTTCTTGTCATTTATTTACAGATCCCAAAACAGAAAAAAAAAAAATTACATCCAGTACAACATAACTGGTGATATATCAAAACAATAGCTGTTTTCATTTTTGGTGCTAAATAAAGATGCTCTTCTATAAATCTGCTCAGTATTAAAAAAATAATAAATAAATAGTTTTATTATTCCGTATTTTATAAGATGTTATAACTGGACAATGTTTCATGTACTTTGAAATCCAGAGTCTGCAATGTTACTATGCATCGCATTTCTGCAAAAAAAAAAAAAAAATTGTAAAAAAAAATATTTTATGCATTGGATAATAATTGACTTCATTCTTCATGGTCTGTTCTTTGGTATACAATCTCAACTTGATGCATAAAAAACTTTATACTATGTTGAATAAATGAAAACCATTTTTATGAATGAATCAAAACCTATAATTCAAAATTTTATATCTAGTATTGACTTATTTTCAAGAATACCTGAATAATAATCACTTACCGATAAACTGTCTATAATTTATAAAAACTTGCTGCATGGCTTATATTTTAACTCAAAATATATACAATATTTAATTAGTTTCATGTTTTAACTTAGCTTTATAAAGTTTTAAAGTCATATACATATTATAATACTATTCTTAATTGCACTTAAATTTATTAATAAACTTATATATTTTACATTGCTAATCAAATTATTTCTTCATGATAAGTTCAGTTGTTATTGGCTTAATAATTATTGGCCAATTAAGTTGTTATTGGTCAGATTAAAAATAAAGAATGTAAGAATGTATCAATAAATTTTTAGAAAACAATAATCATAAAATTAGTGTATGTGTTTAATAGACTTTTCATTTGTAAAATGGAGATGACCTGGTGTATTCCTTAATTGAAAAAGAATATGGTATGTTTGATGCAAATTTATATTTTTATAAAAAACATTTATTTATATAGCTGTCAAAAACAATTACTGAAAACATATGATATTTATATGTTAGCTTTGTGAATAAGATAAAAAAATACTATGAGTTTAATTCTGTAGACACACATAAAATGACACATAAGTATATAATAATTGCCTTAATTATAATACTAAAGTAATGTAAAAAATTATTGCTGAAAAAATAAGTAATAAATGAATTTGTTTACTTTCAGATTGACTGTAATCATTAATTTATAGTTTTAGATTAATACTGATGAAGTTTTGTTTATGACAATTGCTTCTCTTATGTTTTTTGAGTTTAATGGCAGTTGAGGAGAATTAAGGAAATAACTGAAAGTATTTCTGAAGATTGAATGAGTATATATAATAGTTAAAAGTATATTTAAAATGTTTATTGTTATATATATATATAAATTATTACTAGCTTATATATAATTAAAGCAAATTTAAAACTAAACAATTAACATTATATAATTATTTGTAATCAATAATTAAACATATTGGCAAGGTGGAAGGGTATTCAAAAATCTCATTGACCATATGAAAAGCCCTTAACTAATAAATAGATAATGATGATTTAAGATTATATTGTATTCTTTATTATTATTATTATTATTATTATTATTATTATTATTATTATTATTATTATTATTATTATTATTATTATTATTATTATTATTATTATTATTATTATTATTATTATTATTATTATTATTATTATTATTATTATTATTATTATTATTATTATTATTATTATTATTATTATTATTATTATTATTATTATTATTATTATTATTATTATTATTATTATTATTATTATTATTATTATTATTATTATTATTATTATTATTATTATTATTATTATTATTATTATTTATCTAGTGCTAAATGTACAATTGATCATATCTCTAGGGAAGATGTTATTGTAGCTATTAGGAGGCTTAAGACTCACTCTAGTTTAGGATGTGATAATATTCCTTCTTTTATTTATAAGGGGCTAGCCGAATTTATTGCAGTACCTCTTGCCTTTGTTTTTAATCTGTCTCTTAATTCCAGTACTTTTCCTAGTGTTTTGAAATGTGCTAAAATGGTTCCAATCTTCAAAAATGGTGATTGAGATTGTGTTTCTAATTATAGACCAATTTCTGTTTTGCATACCATTGCAAGAATTTTTGAGAGATGTATTTATAATAAAATTATTTCAGATGTGGGTAAGATAATTTCTTCTTCTCAACATGGTTTTAGTCCTAATAGATCAATTGATAGTAATCTACTGACAATTTATGATCATATAGCTCATGCTATTGAAGATCGTCAAAGACTAGATGTTATTTATTTTGATTTGTCAAAAGCCTTTGATAAAGTTGATCACAGTGTTTTACTTCATAAATTACATAAAATAGGTTTCTCTAATAAACTTGTATATTGGTTTCAATCATTTCTATGTAGTCGTACAGCATATATTAAATTCAATAATAAAGTTTCATTTAATTTTGAATGCAATTTAGGTGTTCCACAGGGTAGTATTTTAGCACCCATGCTGTTTAATGTTTACATTAATGATCTTAATGATTGCTTGAGATATTCTTTTCTGTTAAGCTATGTTGATGACTGTAAGATTTTTAGAAGAATTGTATCAGTGAACGATTGTGTTCTCCTTCAGAAGGATATTGATAACTTTAGTGCTTGGTGTCAGTCAAATAATATGACAGTTAATTTTGATAAATGTTCCTTTATGTCTTATTCCAAAAAATCTGAAGTTTTACAGTTTTATTATTATATCAATTCTCATAAAATTATTTCAGTTAAATGCCAAAAAGATCTTGGAATTATGTTTTCTTGTAATGGATCTTTTATTCCTCATCTTGAAATGATTGTTGGTAAAGCTTTTAAGGTTATGGGTGCCATTCTTAGACATGGTTATCAGTTCAGTAATGATACTAAATGGAAATTGTTTTTTTCATTGGTTCTTCCTATTATTGAATATGGTTCAATAATTTGGAACCCTAGTTCTTTGCAAGGATGTAACTTGTTGCAGTCTATTTCAAAGAAGTTTTTCAAATATGTTTCTTGGGAGGGTAAAATGATTAATCTTTCATCTAGACGAAAGTATAGGGATTTGAAATATTTTTATAAAATTGTTAATAAACAGGTTATTTTATCAGATATAGTTTCAACTATCTCAGTTAGGTCTTTGAGTTATGATACTAGGTCTACTTGTGTATATCAGATTCAAACATGCCGTTCTAATATTCTTAAATTTTCTCCTTTATTTAGGTTACCCTCTTTATATAATCAAATTGGGAGTAACCTTAATCTGTGTGACATTGATTATAAGAAATTTTGTAATCTTGTTAAACTGAAATGTGAAGTTTGATTTTGTCTTTTAAATTTTACTTTATTATGTATACATTTATATTTTCATTTTATGTTATATGTTTTATTTTCACTTTTATTGTATGTGCAAGCTGTAATTGGCTTTATGCTGTTGTTTAGCACTTAAATAAATGAATTGAATTGAATTATTATTATTATTATTATTATTATTAATATTATTATTATTATTATTATTATTATTATTATTATTATTATTATTATTATTATTATTATTATTATTATTATTATTATTATTATTATTATTATTATTATTATTATTATTATTATTATTATTATTATTATTATTATTATTATTATTATTATTAGGGTATGAGCACAGACTTTCACACAACCCACCACTCTCCACTCCATCTAATAACACTGATACACTTAAACATACATATGTTGAAAAGATAAATAATCACCAATATATGTATTTCATGCTAAACCAGCAATCATCAGTTGGTCCAGATTATCATCTCTACACATATATACTATAAGTGCTCAGATATATATATATTAAGATAGACAATCCTCATACTTTAATGGACAGGCTTCAATCTACTCCACACTCCAACTCTTCAACCATCCATCCAATTGAAAATCTGATGATGGAATGCTCAAAGGCCACCCTGAGGATTGTCTATCTTAATATATATCTGAGCACTTATAGTATATATGTGTAGAGATGATAATCTGGACCAACTGATGATTGCTGGTTTAGCATGAAATACGTATATTGGTGATTATTTATCTTTTCAACATATGTATGTTTAAGTGTATCAGTGTTATTGGATGGAGTGGAGAGTGGTGGGTCATGTGAAAGTCTGTGCTCATACCCTAATATTACATATATATAGACACAGGTATAAATAAGCCTATGTTTCAGTTATTATTATTATTATTATTATTATTATTATTATTATTATTATTATTATTATTATTATTATTATTATTATTATTATTATTATTATTATTATTATTATTATTAATGGAAGAGCATGCACAACAAAAAAAAGAATATAAAAAAAAGAAAGAGATAAGGATTAGTAACTTTTTAGATTTAATGCAAACAAGTTTGTATAAAATTTTATTCAGTAAACTATTTCCACACATTTTCTTAATTTTTCAGGCATGAATATGCCTTTTTTAAAATCTGTCATTACTTAAATGGAAGAAATACTATAGTAAAATGTTCTAATTTGCTAACAAAAAAAATTATGGACTCCAATAATGCTAATGAGCTATTACACTTCAGTAAGAGTTTAAAAAACTTAAGTGAATCACTTAAGTTTAGAGTGCATTTCTATAAATATACCATGCTAAATCAGGGCTTGAGTCTATTGTGTGGCTGATATTATAATCAAATTTTGAATTGTACAAATCTATTTAACCTATTGCAGGAGAAAGACAGTCAGATCATGGATGATTAAAAATGTTATATCAAACATTTTATATTTTATAGATTAAAATTAATTTGTATATGTAAGCAAAGCTATCAATTTTCTTTCTAATTTTTATCATAATTTGAAATCTAATAAAGAGGTGTATCTTTTGTGCATCATTTCCAAATTTCATGTACACACATATTAATCTTACTTTAGAAAAAGCATATAATGAAAATCTTAAAGCAATTTTTTTAATTTTAAATTTTACTGACTGGAAAACAATAAATAATAAAGGATAATATTTTAATAAATGAAATTGTACTTTATAATTTATTGATGATACAAAAGTTGATTTATTTATTTTTTTCATTAAAGTTTAAATGATTTTTTTGAAGAATTTATTATAAAAATTGTAATAGTGATGCATTAAATTATTATTTTAAAGTTTATTATTAAATATATGTGTTTTATTTTAAATAGAAAATTAAGATGTTTGCATCATATAAAATGAAATGTGTGATCAAATTATATGATTTATTAATTTGCTGACATATCTCTGAGTATAGTGTTCATTTTACATCTGAACTCCTAGACTGATTTTAAATGTATTTAGCATGTTTATGTAGATTTTCTTCAAATATTTCTATGTTTTTTTTACTGTGATCTTCTGACTTTCCAGGCAGAATAGTGTAAAGATATGATATCTGTGTCACTATTAATACCCATATTAAACTTAACATAAGCTACTTTAAAGATATATAACAATGAAAATAGAAATGAATTTTGAATTTTGAAAAATAAAACTTAATTACAGAAACAAAATTTAAAAATAAAAAAAATTACAATAGCTTTATCATTATAAGAGTGTTGACATATAGACAGTAAAGCAAATACAGCCATATATATATATATATATATATATATTGTACCAAGATCGTAGTTGGCACATATATCAAATAATTTTATCTAAAAAATTATTAAAATAATAAATCAACAAATCAATAAATAAGTTATAAAAATCTAAAAAGTTTCTTTAGTAAACAAAATGCAGTTGGCTGTCAAAAGTAAAATTGAAAAGTCAGGGGTTTAAAATAAAACTTACAATTAATTAATTAAAAAGGGGAGGGCGAGTTTTCCTGTAGAAAAAACTAAAAGTTTTAAAGGAGAAGTTAAAGGTTTTTTTTATTATTACAAGTTAAAATATAAATCTCTTTTTGTTTGAATTAAAGAAAAAGGGGTAATCTTAAAACTAGTGTTGAGTTTAGATACATGTGCATAAATGCTTGCTAATAAATTATATATGTGTGAGAGTAAACAAAGAAATGATAAATGCGTATTAAATGTTAAAATAAATGTTAAGATGAAATAAATGAATACAGAAGATTATTATTAAAAAATTCAGCAATGGTCTACTAATTAAAAGTATAAAAACAACATGTTTGCATGGCTACTAATTAAACGATCTTCCAAAACACGTTAAAGCTTATATCAAAGGAATTTCGACAACCAATAGTGCCGGAGGATATTAAAAGAACAACACATCGAAGGTATAAAAGCCAATTTTTTTATTGGACATTCAGTGAGGACAATCAATTGAGTTAATTGCATCAGAGTTGCATTACAGTTCAGTACAATTTATCAGTGAGTTATATCAGAATCAAGAATGCAGTGTTAAAACCTCAGAAACATACGTCTTTCTCCAGCCTGGAGTCCAGTAAAACAGAAAAATCTGCCCATGAAAATAATGTCTGCATAACAGCTTGAAGAATCTCTGTCAATATCTAATTGTCTCCAATAATAATAATCATGAATAATAATGAAACTCCTAAAGAAAACATCCCAGCCAGTTGGAAATAACCATAATGGAAGCAGCAACCAAGAAGAAAACAAAGTTCTAAATCTATGTTCAAAATCTTAGGTAAAACATTTTCTTATATTAATTTCTAAAAGTAGCCATCGCATTCATAAAAACTCAAGATTCTAATTATATAAACTCTATAGCACATAAAAATGAACTATTAATTTGTGTGTTCTAAATATATGTTTATATTCTTTAATGCTTTATTATATATGTGAGTGTATGAATTAATACATGCATGATCATTATACTTAAAATACCAGTATTATGTTAGTTAAAAATTTATAAAAATATTCAAAGTTAGAGTATAAATGTTACGTATAATAAATAAGTTTAAACTTAAACTTTATTTTGTCGGTCAATTCTTTTTACCAATTCTTTTACCAATTCTTTTTATCAATTCTTTTTACCAATTCTTTTCATCAATTCTTTTATCCACTTTTATCAATTCTTTCACCACTAATTTTGTATAATGTTATTGAATGATTAAAAATAGACTGAGCTAGTTTAGGGATTGTTTTGAGCACTGGATTATGAGCCTACTGTCCGAATATGTTAGTCTTAGACTAGCTGGTGCCCTGGGTATACTATGAAATAAATAAAGTGTTTGGATAGTAGGGGTTTGAATCTAGAAGCCGAGGTGGGCCACAATCTGATTATGGGTATTGTTGATAGTTAAAGCTATCAATAATATTTTCCACTTGGTCGAACATGCCGGTTCGTTCACATAATATTTATAATTAAATAAGATTATAAATGTATTATAAAGAAGTTTGTAACCAGCCAAAACATTTGCAGTATATGTAAGATCTTCTGTGGATCAAACCCAGTACAATATATATATATATATATATATATATATATATATATATATATATATATATATATATATATATATATCAGAAAATATAATGGTCAGTAAGAAATTTGCATGATTGTGGTGAAATGCTTTATTATATATATATATATATATATATATATATATATATGTCTACTCAGACATGATACTCTATTGATTATGCATAAAAAAAGTGATGGAAGAACTAAAATAACAGTTTCTTGATAAAATTTTAGAAAAAATGTAAGCAATAGATGTGCTTTAGGGAGATTTTAATAGAACAATAGAATAAAATAGGTAGTTGTAACACAGATAGTGAATAATGCTGTAAAATACTTTATTTATAATTTTTTACATATAATTTTACTGTTTTTGATATATCTCAACTGCTTTAATAACAAGTCATCTTTAAATCACTTTTTTCTTTTTAGTTTTAGAAAAAAAAATCATCAAAACCAATATAAGAGCAAAAGTTTGAGATTTTTATTCCTTATCTGTTAGAACATATTTGTTTCAGAACACTACAGATTCTTTGTATTTGAGAAATATGGAAAAGATATGACATAATAAAAAAAATGACTTGGTATAATAAGAAATGAAAGTTGCAAACACTTTTTTGCTCATAAATTCTTAAAATACTCAAATATACATACCAACAAGCTACAAAAGAATAATTACTATGTTGCACTATAAGCACATATTATTGAAGCTATTTTTTTCTCAAAATAGTTTCTAGCTAAGTGCTTTTGGAACTTACATATTCCCATAAATAATAATAATTAATTAATATCACAGTTGTAGTTCAGTATGAAAATTCTGAATCATAAATCTATATTATATAAATGCAGACATCAGTAATAATCATTATTTACTAAGTAGTAAAATTTATTTCTTATATATGACTAGAAAAAATAAATAAATCTGAAGAAGTTTAAGAGACTGTGGATATAAAAAATATTGAATATATGCCCAAAAATAATATAAAACTCAAAGATTTGTAACAAGATAATAAACTTCATCAAACTTCTTTCTTCTTTGAATACCATTTAATGTATCCTATTTTAACCCTTATCATAAGAGTTGTAACCAAATTACAGAATAAAATTTTCTATATTTTATATAAAAAAAGGCTGTCAAGGACCGAAACTACAACATATGAATAATATAAAATATAAATTAAATACTAATATATCATTTATAGAGGTCTTCACTTTATGTAGAAATCATAATAATAACATAGTAGAATAAAGAAATTGTTAAAATTGTTAATAAGAATAAACTAAAATATGAGGGAGATCAAAATAAAATTGAATATAAAATGATGAACACAGAAATAAAAAAATGTGAATGAAACAGGGTAAAATGTAAAGAAAACATGATCAGAACAATAATACTGGTCAATATTTAAGTTAATTCAAGCACTAACTACTATACAACTACTATGCATCAATATCATGTAAATATAATAAATTTGTTAGTAAAAAGTATCCCTAGGAAGATTGAATTGCATTTCTTCAATTATAAAATAAGTATATAAAAAACTAAAAACCTTTGCTTGAAATATGATGACTAATTAAAGAAATAAAAAAAAAATTTCTTGTTCTGGATCAAATCCATTAGTTATATTGATATACCAAAAAGATCATATATGTTGATATGACTATTAGAAACAAATATTAATGAAGAATAATTTAAAGTATTACAAAACATGTTACATAATTCCAGCATATAAAAACAAAAACAATTCCAAAAATTATAAAATCTATCATTTATGGGCTTTATTTTGAGTTTCTGTAAATCTGTAAGTATATGAATTAATAAAATTTGTTGACAATATATGACATAAACTAAATGCAGTCTGAAAATAATTTATGAACTGCAGTAAATTTGATGCAATCAAATATAATTTGGAAAGTTTATAAAGTAACATATGTGTAGGAAAAAAATCCAGGATGAACTATAAAAACATACAGAATAACAATATTAATTTTTTATTGGCTATAGCATCTTTTTCCCATCAGGGTGCTCAAGAATATCATGAAAAATGGAAAAATTATAAACCTACTATAACCAATTACAATGGAAATGCAATAATTACTGAAAAGAACATACATCATTAAAGAATTATAGTCAAAAAATCTTAAAAGTGCTAATAGAATATATATTCTAAAGAGATCAATTTACATAAGAATAGTTTTCAGTTGATTGAAATAATATATTAGTGAACTCTAAAAACAAAGTATATGATGCAAGATGCCATTCCAATATCAATATTTTTTTATGCAAATACTAAAATACTTGGGCAGTGGTGATATGAACATAAAGATTGGATAATAATGAACAGTAAATAATTATCATATGATCACATAAGTCATTATTTGCATTGTTCCAGTCATTTCTTTAGTGATTACCACATAAAGCATATCACATAAACTAATTTTCCAATTATATAATGATAATTTGGTTGCTATGGTTTTAACCAGTTATGTTATATATTATGGAGTTTTTTGATTAAATCATTACTTTACAGATATAGATCATAACTGCAGATTAAATGAAAACTTTATGATTCAAAAAATATTTTTTGGAAAATCATTTTTCTATGGTGAAACTAATCAAATTTATATAGATTATGTAATCAATATATTGTCATGCACTTCTCTTACTGCTTTTTTAATTAAATAAATTAATATTATTGAGTATAAGACTCTTCTTGAACAATAAGTAGCAGTGTAATATTTTTACTAACATCTTTCAGAGAATCTTAGCTTTTCTTTATAAAGAATGTCAAAGTTTTGCAGCAATTGTTAGCATTTTATATAATTTTATTTCACACAGAACATACAAAATTCATAGATAATTCTGAACCATATTTAAAAATGAATTATAAATGTAGCCATTATTTTGTTCAATGTCTGCATTTGCAGAGAATCTTGATAAAAAAGTTGTTTAAAAACATCAGAACATATATTATTTCCTTATTTAAAACTATGACACTTCTTTCTAATAACATGATACAACTTCTTTCTTGGCTTTATTAATCAATTTACTATTATAAGCAAAAATGTTTGTTTTGCATGAAACATAATAAAGTGAAGATTGTCTTGCCATTACAGAATATCTTATAAATGATTAAGATTATAGTTTTGAAAATGAGGAGGTAAAAACTCCTTGAAAGTGCTAAGATAGTTTAGTATTATAATTCATATTTTAACTTCACTTTTACCTGCATTTCAGCATATTTAAATATATTACTGCTTACTTAAGGGAAGTTTACATTTCTGTTATTATTAGACAATATTATCATTAAACAGAATTTTAGTTTACAAGTATCAAATTCACTCCATACACAACTCTGACACCATTCACTTCATATAAATACAGTAATGATTATTACTAATCATTTATTAAACTAGAGATTGGTTCTAGCACAGATATAAATTTTAAACCTGTTAAAAATTAATATATGTGTATCTGATTTCTTTAAACACACACACATGGAGTATTCACATTTTTGTTTTCTATGTGTAATATCTATATTAATGTATTAAATAACTTCTGCATTTCCACACATTCTATTAAAATCATATAAATAAAAAATAAAAAAACATGACCCACAAGATGCATTTTATGCTGAACCATCACTTATCAGTTAGCCAAATTACCATCTCTTATTATATCTCTTTATCATATGTAGAGTATTCATCAGTAGTAAATTGTTATATTTTGGTTTACAAGAATCAACTTTGACACCATCCACTTCAGATAAATACAATAACATTTATCACTAATCATTTAATAAAGTAGACATTGACTCTAGTACAGATATAAACTTTAAACTTCAGTTAAAGATTAATATATATATATATATATGACTTTTTTAAAATTAAACGCACTCGCATGATTTTTTTTTTTTTTCATTGATATTTTTCATGAATATGTATTTTCAAATTTAACAAAGAAATGCAAGCAATAAAAAAAATGTCATTTTTTTTCTTTCTGTGATATAAAAATGAAACTTTTTAATGTTATGTAAGTGTTTCAAAAATAAAATGTTTTGTATTAGGTAAAAAAAAAAAAAAAAAAGGCTAAAACAAAATGAAATTAAAAACGTAATAAAATAAACGATTAATCTGTTCAATATTTTAACCACTACTCTTTCACTGAGATCATTACAGAGAAACAATTACTAATGAAAATATAATTTATTTTACTACGTTTTATTTCATTTTTAAAAAAATTTATTTTGCATTTTGAATTATTTTATAGCATTAGTTGAAAAATATGCATTGGTTGTTATCCAATAATTGATAAATTATTAAGAATATACACTTTTAAATATATAACTGATTAAATACTCAACCAAATATATATGGCATTATGCTTGGTCTATGGCTCAGATCATGCGATGTATAATTTATAAAAGTCCATGTGGATATGCTTTTACATATTACATCAACACTAGCAGAATATTATTTATTTCATTGAAGCCTGTTTTCGGTTTTTTATAAACTTTTAGGATCCAGAAAAAAAATAGTGGCTCCCCCATCAAAACAGGAAAAATTCTCTATACGTATTGCTACTTAGTGAAATACAGAGTAATCAATGGATGTCAGAAGGTTTATGCATAAAATCCCCATCTAGTGCTTATTCATCCAATATCCCCAGACTAGTTTTTGGCTTGTGGCCTTCATCAGTGAGGAGCCTTGGATCTGAGAGCACTATACCTAGATCATAGGACCTAATGCAACTCTTCACTATCACTTGTATAATGTTCACCCAGATTTTTTTTTTTTTCTATAAAGTTAGTATTTGTTTTGTTAACTCCTCATTATATTTAATATTATTGAGTACAGGTTATACAAGAAGATATAATACAACATGATTCATTAACTTTTACATCTACTATATTCCATTCATCAGAACATTTTGATAGATTGGTAAACATTTTATTTAAAACATTAAATGAACTAAATAAGTCCCTATTATTTAGTATAAAGAATTGTCTCTTTGGCTATCAGTGATTTCTGATAGACTTATACAAAAATAAAAACAAAATAAATATGACCTTACACTTTTAGTAATTGATTACTAAAGTATCTTTTATTCAGCATTTTTGCTGAATATCACTCATTTACTAACTAAAAATTTATAACAACAACATAGATTAATATTCTAATTACTGAACAAATTAAGATTTTGCATTGTTACTTTTAAATTTATCCTAAATAAAATTACAATAAGGGGATTTAAACTAGAAATAATATTGGACTATCTTACCAAAGAAAATAAATACTTCTATTAATTAAATGTATTTTTTTTTTTAAATTTTTTAGTTTTAAAGTAAAGTATACTATTGAATAATTAGGTTCTGCTTTGACAAAATTCAGTAAATCTTTGTATTCATTAACTAATGTCCTATCTTTGCTTAATTATTTATGCAAATTATGATTAAATGATAAAAATCAATGAGATGAAGCTTAAATGATTACTACAAATGTTTTAACATGATAAGTAAAGTGCTACATTAATAATGAATTTTTTTACATCTCAAAATTAACAATCTGTGCATGAATCTGTATTATGCTGTGTGTCAAAGAAAATAAATAAATAAATAATGTTAATCAATCTAATCGGTTTGCTTATAATATTTCAATATAATCATAATACGGTTGGAAGTGAAGATCAATGAATCTTTATTTATCAACTATAATACAGTTGTTTTATAAGACACTACACTTTTCTTTTATTCTTCCTTTTATCAAAAACCATCAAACACTAGGCTATAGCATAAGCTGGAAAACATCCAATACACACATGGGATAGTAGATTTATATAATTCAAAACAGGTAATATAACAATAACTTCCAAGTCTATCTTTAAGACTAAATAATTGTGGAATAACTCATCACCAAATGAAAATTATGGAGATAACATCTCTGCATTCATACACATTTTAATTCAATATATAAATTATAAAAGGAGGATTCAATCCACTCCTATCAAAATACTCCAATACTTGGATAAGAAAAGGAATATTCAACTCCATATACTACACTATACTGCACTGGGAAAACCACCCATATTAAATATTCAACTAACAAATACACTAATTCAATCCCATAAAATATTATAAACATTGTAAACTTTATAGCATATAGCCACAGAAATACTTTTCATTCAGTCATAACAAAGAAATAATAATTCTCTCTTAAACAACTTTCTAATTCTTCAAAATGATTGATCATCTTTTCCTTCCGAATCCAATTGATTTAAAATCATTTTTACTTGCAATTACATATAATTATAAATAATTTTTTGATAATAGCCACACACATGTATAAAAGCATATGATATACAGACCATTTAAAATCACAGTAAGCAAAAAAATTACTGTTAAAATATTAATTATTACTGCTGGAATTAATAAAGAATAAATATCTCATATCTGACAATATTTAGGACTTGGTAATGTTCAAAGAACAATTGGAGAATAAAATACTAATTACTATGGACAAAGCAAGACAAATATTTTTTTTATAATATAGTGCATTAATATTGGCATGAATCTGTAATTAAATTGAACCTAAATAAATAATAAAGTTGTATGTTATAGATAAAATAACTATTGAAAATAATTATTTTCAAATTTATAAAAAGAAATATATTTGGTAAGATTTAATATAATGAACTTTTTTTTAAAAAATAATTATTCACCCTTTTGAATGGACTCTTCCATTGGTTTTACCACAGTGTGTGTTACTAACACATGACCAAACTTCATATTAAAGTAATAATAATAATATAAAATTACCAGCATAATGTATTTTTTATTGTGCTATTTGAGACGTTCTTGAAGGAAAATATCGTAATAATAATACATATAATAAACATATTTAACTAACACTACCTATCTAAATACCATTACATAAAATAAAGTTCTCTTCTTCTTTCTTTCCAAATGAGATGAAACGAAAAGTTTATAAAAGTTTTTGCATGACTTTCCTTGTCATGTCTCCAAATAGATAAGGAAAATAATTATACTGCACAAGACAAATATTAACACAGAATGGCACAATTCCTGCAGGAGAAACAAAATAATATTTTGTTGAATCCAGAAGAGCATATTCAATGTTTTTAGTTATCAACTAATGAATTGCTATTGATGTTGTAAATAATGAATTTCCTTAATTAAACAATATATTTCATAACGCAAGTAAAATAGAAGTTTGTACTTTATTCCTAGGATATATTTAACGTTTGATTTCACAATCATAAACCATTCAGAAATATACGTAGTTATTCAATTAATAATATTTATTTAGATAAACTCATTGGTAATATTAATACAGCAATGTCACATAACTTTATCCATTTATAATTTCATTCCTCCTACTAGTCTAGAAGAACAAATAATTATTAAAGTACATTTAATGACATATTTATACTTATATTTTTCTTTTCCAAAGGTAAAAATATAAATAATTACACCACCACTATTCTAATATATATGACAATAAAATTACATATTCCTTGTGTATATTTTAAATTTTGAGTTTTCTTTTATATTTAGCATGAAATTGGTTCATTAAAGTTCTGAGAATGTTCAATGACAGTTCACATCTTTCCCACACATAAATGAAGCACGTAATTGTTATAAAATAAACAAATATTCTTTTATCCTTCCCTGTTAATTTTAAATTTAAATAAAACAATTTTACAGTCCTATTAAGCATTCCCATTTCTTAAATAATAATTTATCTTGAATAATAAAATATAACACTTATGTGTACCTTAGCATAACGTTGGGACAATTTGAACAATCAGCTGGAGCAAAATTGACAAATCTTTTAGAGGTTTTTAAGTACACATGTCACAAACAAATAATATAATTAAATTTTTAACTTGAACTCTGGAAGAGGAAAATAATTTCACTACTAAACTTTGCTAAATAAATTAGTTATAGCTGTCTTTGGTTAGCTATAACTGCCCTCGTAAAAGTTCTAATAATTGACTCTGACCTCTTCAAAAGTAATAATATTCTGCCATTCAAAGTAATAATAGTAGACTGCCCAATTAAAAGTAATAAGTATTCCTTTTATAACTTTTTTTAATAATCATTACATCATATTGTTCTCTTCCAATTGTTTACAATAATGTTAACATCATCAGAAAAAGATTGCCAATTGCTCCTCCCCCTTTGCAAACTTACTTAAATATGCAAAACTTGAGACAGTAAAAAAAAAATAGAGATGAAAAAATAAATTGTCTTTTAAATAAATGAAAAAAAAAATATTGAACTAATAATTGAATGCTTTTAAAACAGTAGAATAAAATTGATGACAATTGTTTTAATAAATAAAATATTTTACAGTATTTGTCATAATATAATTCACCTGTCCATAATTTATTGATTTATTTAAAATGTAATTAAGTTAGTTTTTTTAAAAATACTATTATTGATATAATTAAATATTTGAATGTAATGTGGGATATTTAATGACTTAATGAAACATGTGAATGAAAAATGAATTTGGATAATGCATTAATATTCAGCAGTAATATGCTATAGGTATTATACTATACTGACTGAAATAACAATGTGAATGATGATGAGTGAAACATATTTTACTGTTTATGCTATAAATTTAAAATGTACAAAACAAATGGACTAGAAAATCATTCTAACAAACCTGAATACTGCCCTATGAACAAATAAAACAAGTAAGTAACAACCTAAACTGCACTGATTATGCATATAACAAGCCATCCCCTATTCTATTACTGATTATACCCCAAAACAAGATACCAAATATTTAGGAAATCTTTTAAATTACACCTACACTTACTTTTGATTACAGTTTTAAGTCAAAATAATTTTTTTTTTAAAAATTTCACGTTATTTCATTTACAATGACTATTTCTGGTGTCAAACCAGAAGGTCACTATATATATATATATATATATATATATATATATATATATATATATATATATAGTGATATATATATATATATATATATATATATATATATATATATATATATATATATATATATCATATGGGAATTCTTCAGTTGTTTATTTCACATTTTGTGATGTTATTTTTAATTTCTGCAATAATTAATTTTTATGAAAGACTTCAATACCTTGACAATTGAATTCACCATTAGTTTATATATTTTCAGCCATGTTTACTCAATAAAAATGATCAATATTTTAATCTTTCTAGAATATCTTTGAGATAGTTTCTGTAATGTAAATAATTTATCTTTCTCAGAAAATATATGCTCAAGTTAGCCATCAAATATTTTTCAGAAAAGTTTATCCATCTTATATTTAACCAATAAAATGAAGATGTGTGCTTAAAATTTTAGATTTAATATCATTACATACAACAAGCTAAAAAATGCACATCAAGTGATCATATAATGTTTCCACAATATTTTCAAATATTATTAAACAGTTTTAAATAGATTTTAATATGGAAACATTTCTCACTTCTATAATTTTGCAGGATAATAGCTTTATATACAACTAATTCAGGTACATCACAATGATAAATTCAATTAAATGCAATTTTTTGCCTAAAGATATTTAATTTAACTCACATTGTCAAGCTGATAACAATCCAATCTAAAACTTGCTGATAATCTTTATTTTATCACTGGATGATAGAAATCTCTGTTTTTTTAATATTATTTATGAAACCAAAGTTAGTAATATATAGATCATTATTTGAATTGGAAAGCATGGACAAAATAATTAACTTTCTGTAAATCAAGAAGTCACTAAGATGATTATTTATTTATTTTTGTTTTTAATAAATTCAAATTCATACCTTAATGCATATTTCATAAAGTTACTACTATCTTATATTGATCTTCCCATAATTTGTATTTGTACTTCAAATTTGTATATCTTTTGTTTGCATGCATAAAGAAGTGGTCTTTTGTTTCTTTATAACCAAAGATGAGTGCACTTTAAATAAAGCTCACCATAATCATAACTATCTTGGTAATTATTCTATAAGAGAGAGGGTGATTATGGTTAACTTCACTGAAAGTGTGATTCAACAGTAGGGTTAAAGAAAGAAACCATTTCATGATGCATATGAACAAATGTATACAAATTTAAATAAAATTGTTACCATAAAAATAAAAATCAAAGTTAAGGGTAATAAGTATCCTTGTTTAATAACATTTAACTGTTTGGCTTTCCTTTAGCAATTTATCATTTTCTTTGTTCTCATGTTCAACACAAAATTTAAGACTGAACCATCATTATGTGTCAGAAAAAAATAAATTTAATTTCATTTGATAGATATTTTTGTTTACTACTGAAATAAATTTTAAATATTCACATTTTTTTCTATAAATATTTTTAAAAAAATGAGTTTATAATCAAAACAAAAAGATTAAATGTTATCATTTTTTGAAAGTTTATTTTAATTTTAAAAATCAATAAAATCTTCACTGTTTTTCTTTTTTTAAAATAATCTGAATATTTATTTATTTCTCTTATAACTAATGAAATATGCTTTAAAAGTTTAAAATTATTCAATATTTATTACAAAATTATGATAATTTCATACTCATTATTATAATTAGATTGCTTACATACAAAGCTAAGCTATTAAATAGCTTTAGGGCAGGTTTGCATTGTCCACTAATATACCATTCAATTTTTGAAAATAAAGTATTTTCATTCAAAATAAATATTTATTTTTTTATTTCTAATAAATATTGTATAAATTATTGTATAAAAATATCTATATTTGTAATAAATTTGCAAATAAACACGTTTTTGGTTATTCAAATCATTTTCTTTATACAATGTCATAAAAATGATGACATCAAAAACCTGGCATAATATAATAGAGGTACTTGACAGGGTCTAGCTAAATTATATTGTTTTGAGGAATTTTTTGATTTTCTTGTCATCTATGGAATTTTTTTCCAACTAAAATTTTATTTTATAATGTATATAGGAAAATATGCATACTAAATATAAAGCTTGCAGAAATTTTCAGTAGGGAGCAAAGTAATTTTAAAATTAAGTGCTGTTAAATATTATACTATTTAACAATAATAATAGCACGTTCTAGTGAAATATTATGTAGCAAATGTATAATATAAATAAATTCTTATAGACAATAAGATTTTTTCAAATATTTTTTTATTTATATCCCATGTGTAATATAAAATTTAAAATGTCAACACAATGTTTTCAGTATTTCTTTTAATTGATCCAGTTTAAAAAATAGTGCTAAAAACTTTTTTAAAAATATCGCCTGCAAAGCAAAAATCTTCATGCCTATTTGCCATTTTTTGCTCTTAACTGTCTTATTTAGATATTTTTCAGATAATTGTGTAGCTGTTCTCAATATTTACTGCTTTTTCAAGTGCAATCTATTTTTTACATCGGACTGTATTCTATAATAATTTCTTATTGTATTGTTTTAATGTACATTAGTTTTCACAGTTCATTGACATATCTACTTTTTCAAATACTCAAAGCAACATTTACATTTTTTCCGTTTATTCTTTTTTATTTCACAGTTTTATATATTAAAATTTTGAGTAATGAAATGATATTGTTTAATGTAAATGGACAGACAGACAGGAAAACATGCAGGATGTCAAAGATTATATATATTGTATGTACATAAATTACACATATAACAATCATCAGTTAAACCTCGTATTATTTACAAATAATAGTTTAATATATATAGAGAAACATATGTTATTAGTGCTGTATATTTAATACTTCAAATTTACTTACTGGCTTATTTACATTACCTGAAATATATATAAATAGATGTTTAGATAAATAGGTAAAAAATTAATCATGGAAATAAATTATGTTCAAAAATAAACCTAATCTGTCTGATTTCACCTTTTTTTTTTAAAAAAAAAAGTAAGTAAAATAATTATTATCTTTAAAGTCAAAATGATCAGGATAAGATCCAATGTTAGAATCTTGTAGATGCAGATAATTTAAAATATTATAACTATAATTAAAGACACCAATAAGTAATACTATCATATTTTATAATATTATAAAAATAATCGTAATTAAAATTTATAGATAAATTAAACTTAAAAAAAAAATAATGTAGTGTTTTAATATTATATAATCATTTATTTTGGTGCATTTTAATATAACTTTGGACAACAGAAAATTGTAAATCCAGCTAGCTTCATTGAAATTAATTAATATAAAAACTAAAAATTAATTTTACTACAAATTTTTCCTCATTTCTTTTTAATTCATACGTATTTATATATTCCTTTGCATGTTTGTTTGTTTGTTTTTTTTTGTTTTTTTTTTTTTAAAAAAAAACTTAAATTTACTTTCCTTTTAAAATTTACATTTTATATAAATATCAATTTTAATATTTATATATATAAAATCAACATTCTAAAAACAAAATATAAATCAACATGTTCAATTGATGTTTTAAAAGATTTTACAGGAAATAAGAATGTTTAAAAAACATTCAAAATCTTATTTAGAAATGTAATATTCTGTCATTTATTTTCATTTATTTTTTTTCTCATTTTAGTTTTGATAGTAAACATCTAAATACTTTTTTTCTTTAAAAAAAGGCTTATTTCTTTTCTTATTTATATAAATTTTCCAGAGAACAAAATACAATAAAATTTGAATACATAAATGCAATCATAAACTGTTAAAATTTCTATATATAAAATGTATTGTAAATTTTAATGATGCATAAAAAGAACGAATATTATATATATATCATGCTGCTTTTTGTTGTCTTTGGTCTGCCATTGTCATTTACGATTATTTATATTTCATTTATAGTGTTTATTTTATTACAGTTTCCCACTTGCTATAATTTTTTACATAATTAATTATTCTTTTGTTGTTGAATCAGTACTATATAAATAAATATTTTTTTCTGGTTCCATAATTTCTTAAACAGTTATTATTGTATTACATTAGAAGCCAACAAATCAAGACCCTGATGATGAAATATTTTCCTACATATTTTTTTTTCCAAAATTAAAATTACATACATATATGTTTTAACCTCCCTTCAACTATCACACTCCAACTCATACATGACCACATACATGTATACATATTTCATGCTGAACCAAAATTCATCAGTTAATATCTATCATTTCCCACACATATGTATAATCAATGATCAGTTTATATTAAGACAGAAAATCATCAGATTTTTAATAGTATGGATGGCTGAAGAGTTAAAGGGTGGAGTAGATTAAGGACTGTCCATTAAACTTTGAAGTATCACTATCTTAATTAATATAAACTTAACACTAATTATATATATATATATATTGTGACAGAATGGGTTTGAACACAGTCACAAATAGTATTATTAATTGGTATTTAAACATATATGTAGATGTAGATATATAATATTAATTTTACTACATGGTGGTGGTTATAAATGCACAAATGCGGAGGAGGGGCGCTGTCATTTTTAAACAATGTATATGTGCATGTGACATATGTGTGCATGAATGGGTTAATTAGTTGAAAAGAGAAAAATGAGATTTTTGTTTCACATTTAAAAAACTAGAGGTTTCCCACAGAAATGAGATTTCACTTTCTTTTATGTACAATAAAAGCTATGATAAAAGTTTTCACACATCAACCAGATCTGGTTAGTCAGCATTGGAATCAGGAAGTGAAATCAAAAAAAAATTCTAGATCATATGGAGGGGCTATAAAAGAGAGTCATCCATAATGCATTTGGTCTTGGCCCTGCAGAGTTACGGCCATGAACAGTAAAATCGTAAATCCAAAATATTAAAAGTTTAATATTTTTCTTACATAATGGCGGATCCAAAAGAAATGTCAGGGTAAGAACATACCATGTCCGATTCAAACCTCTAATTCTAACCAACTGCAGCTGCCTTGCCCAATAATACCAAGATGCCTTGGACTAAAACATAATTCCTAACATGGAACCAAGCTGAACCTCATCAACCAACAGACATAAATGGACACGAAGATTGGGAACCTTCACTTTGAATTACCTGTGATGAACAGAACTTTTTAAAATAAATAAATCTGCTTCCACTAATTCCCTGGGGAAATTCAGGTAAAGAACTTTAAGTACTAATTTTCCTTTTCTTTTATGAGAAAGAAATTTTTACCATTTATAATAAGTGAAGGTGATAATCTAAGTTAACTTAATGAAATTTTCTTAAAGTCTTTTCAATTGCGGACATAAATAACGTAATTATTGTCGGAGGTCACGTGAACTAAACTTTTCTTAGTATCGACCTTCACTACTTGATTTATGTGTGATAAATCTATTGGAAAGAATGGCATATGTGTGCATATCGAAATGACAGAGAAGTAATTACATTTCTATAATTAACCTCCTTTTTGCTAGTCATGGTTAAAAACATGATGATTTGGCATTGGCTTCTGACTGTCCAAATTCCATCACTTTTAATGGTACGGTTACATTTTTACCGTCATTTGAAAATTTAAAAAAAGTTTCGTGAGATGCTGCCCTCTCTTGAATTATTTTACAAGTAAAATATCAATAAAATGGTATTTATAACTTTAACAAAAAAAGAAGGCATGGTCTTCTTGAATCTTATTGGCTGTTACATTTCAGCAACAAAGAAATGGCTATAAATCACTGAAAAGTTATGATTTGTTTTTGTTTAATTTTCGAAACTGATAAACGAATGTTTTAGACCATTTTAGAAATATTTTTTGACAAATTATAAATTATTTTGATAAAATATACTAAAAATAAAATTATTTAAAAAAAGTAGTTAAGATTTTAACAAAAATTAACAACAATTATCTGCTTTTTCTGGAACATAAAACTGTCAAACAAATCATGTCATCACCAAAACATTTTCATTGATTTACTAAAGTTTGTTTACATTTTACTGCTTGTAAATATTTTTATAACTATAAAGAGAAATTTATTTTTGAAAAAACTTTTGTTCACTTTCATAATCTGACAAATTATTAATATACTTTTTACAAATGAAACTAAAGTGAATATAATATTAAAAGATGAATATATTTTGATGATTGAATTTGTGTTTTCACACTTCAGTTTGTAAACTGACTAATTAAAACTTCTAACTTTTATGTTACTCGGACAATAAAATAATCAGCAATCAATGAGTTAAATATAGAAAGAAAAGTAGAGTGTTGAATTATTTATTTATTTTTATAACTAAAAGATCAAAGAATAATACTAATGATCTTTAGAAGTCTTTAATAAAAACTGATTTGATAATGAAACTCAAAACAAACCTTATTGTGATATTTTCTTTGCAGATCCATTTTTTGTGTGTTTAAAAAAACTCTTAACCCCATTCATAGCTACTCCTGGCTGTGATGCCACCCGACCATGAGACCAAGCTAGCCGATGGTCAAAAACCCCTCTCACATTATGTAAGATAGTATTCTCATTGGTAATATATTCACTTCACGTAATTCTTATATTCATATAAGATTGGCACTTGGAGTCCTTCGGATGACCATAAATACATTACAGTTATGAGAATAAATCCAGAAGTTTTGAACAACAATATTTAAATCAAAACCATTTTAATTAAATATAAATATGTGGGCACGTATGTTTGCTGTATTGTAGGTATATTCGGTAATGTACTCTATCTAGTGAGAGGTATGGGTTGGTTACTATATATATATATATATATATATATATATATATATATATTGTGCCCTTTTCTATAGGTCAGTAATAGTTCATAACAGTCAATTACTAAAAATTTAAAATTTTAGAATATGTTCTTTTAATACATTAATTATATTAAGTCAATTATATCTTTAAAGTACAATTTGAAGCTAAAGAGAATACATAGTATATAAAATCATTTAAAGATAGTTACGTAAAGCTTAAAATATTGTTTCATATGGTTGTAAAAGCTGGCCATATTAAATAACACAGCTATAAATATTAAAAGTATATTTAATAAATTCGATTTTAATAGTTTAAAACTGATAAGTTAATAAATACAGTGTTTAAATTTATAATCATATTTAATAGTCAAAATTAATATAATATATTTTAAAAATAAACTTTATGATGGTGAGAATTGTATTTAATTCTATATTTTCTAAAATTGTTCTTCCAAATTTTATAATTATTTTATATAATATAATAAGTGTATCAATTATATAAATCTAGGCAGAGAAATAGATTGAAAATTGTCTGTCAAAGTTATTAATCATGTGACTTGTATACTAATACTTTCACACACATCCTTGTTTGTATTTAAAGTAACAAATTTTAAAATATTTTAAAAGTTATATTATAGAATTGGATAGAATTATTGCCTATCATAAAAGCAAATAACAATAAATATTAAGTTAACTATCATATAACATGTTTAAATGATGTAATAAAGACGAATACATTCATAATATAAAAATTAAATATTTTATTTAAATAAAAATAGATAAATTGAATATTAAGAAATGGAATAAGTTATTAAATGTTATTTTAAAAGTTATTGTAAATGTTTAAATAGTTTTAATAAAATAATAATTTATTCAAAAGTAATATTTTAAATAATATTTTAAGTTCATTATGTCATAACTTCTAATTTTGAAATTTAATTCTACTATAAACTAAAAATATTTAAATTTGTTCTCAAGCTAAAGTAAGAATTAACCAATAGGATAAGGTATTCTTACAGACTATAAATATGATTTGCACGGGGTTATTGGAAGAGATTAATAATGTATTGAAACCAGAGAAGGGTAAATTATAGCTATCAAAGAGATAGTATTTTAAAAATTTTTATTTTAGTCAATTTTAGCACTCTCTCATAATTTATTTGTAAAAACTAATTAATATTTTAAAAGTAACTTGCAAAAAAGAAAGTGTAAACTAAAAAAATATTTTAATAATTTCATTTAACATGCTTTGTTAAATTTTTTAAAGTTCCTTTATCAGTCATACTTTATCTAAAAAATTTAACCTAAACTTTGCAATAAAAAAATGGATATACTATGGAATAAAATGGATAGAAATTGTAATACTGTAAAAATGTTTGGAATATTTATTAATACAGCTTTATTAATATTTCACCGAAGAACTGTTCTGGTACATAAAAAACCACAGCTCGGACATTATACGGAGTCTAAAAAATGTATTGAAACGTATTATTTATAAGCTTATCCAAGATTTATTTTTTTAAATAGTAATAAGACAATTATATTTCATGAATTATTTTATATAATATGATATTCAAAGGAGTAAAATGTTATATCCTTCTGAAGGTAACATTTTTTAAAAAGTATTTTCAAGAATTAAAGAAAGAACCCAGGAGAATATGTTACAGAAGCATTTTTGATATTAAAATATCCGTTCTTAGAATTATTTAAAAATGTATTTAGAAAAGATTTGTTTAAAAATACTTGAAGTTTTTTTTATTTTTAAAAGAGATTTATAAAAAATACCAAACGAAAGTTTAAATGTATCAAAAAGGAAACATATATAAAAAAGTGAACACATAGTTGAATAAAAGATGGATCCATGGAAATACAAATAGTACTTAAAAGTTTATTGAATATTTTTTCAAAGTTAAATTAGATGGATTGATGCATCAGATATGCAGAGAATATTGATAGAGAAGATTAAGAAGCTTCACGGGATTAATTAATATTATGATTTAATAATTATCATCCTAAATACTAAAACCAAGGATTATTTTCTATAAATTTTACTAAATGGATTAATAATTATTTTTATTTTAAACTTTTAATGCGCTTGGAAGAGAACATTTTTAAAAACTCTAGAGAAAATAATAAACATTTTGGACTTATCAGGAACTATCGTCAAGAAAATATGTAATTATAGTTTTGATTCCTTTTATTTTGTTAATCTAGTTTAAATTTAAATTTTTATATAAGATTAGAAAAACATAAAAACATTAATTTATTAATATTAAAATTTTATAATATAACAATCTAATAATTTAGCTAAAAATATTTTAATATAAAGTGTATGGGTGTGAATTTTTTTTTATATCTGCATTGCTCAAGTGGATAAAGGAAGCCTACTGAACACGATGACTAGATAAAGGTTATTGGTAATAATAATAACTATTGATGATTTATAATGTATATTTTTTTTGTTTTCTTTAGATCACCCATAAATTGGAAGAATGAAGTGTAAAAGTTTTTTACCTATATGTACCGCATTTCATACAACATTTTAAAAAACATTATGAGATAGGATTGATTTGAAAATATGCATACGACGATTTTTTTTTATTAGTGATATAAACCAACATAACAAATAATTATGTGATTCTTTTAAAATTTTCATGTTATGGGATATTCAAATCTTGTCTAAGTAGATTGTATATGATTAGACATATAGAATAATGAAGTAAGAAGACTTTTCTTATGAAATCGTAAGATTGTTTAACTATTAATAAATTTTATTTATTGTTTTGTAAATGCAGATAGTTATTTATTGATGTAAGATGTGGAAAATCTTGAGAAATAATGTTGAGATAGTGGCTTGAAAGTACTTAGTGAACAGAAAACCAAGATGATGTTTTAAGAAATAGGATGTTATAAGGAATGGAAATAATATTTAGTCTTTATGTGAATATCAGCATAGTTAACAAAGCCCTATGACTGATACACATTTTATTTGGACAGTGTTTATATTTCTTTAAATATTTGATATTCTAATAAAGCTGAAGAAATAGCTTTAACATCGTCCCTGTACTAGAGGATATTAGGCAGGTAAATGTCATACCTCTTCGCACTGTGCCATGATTTTGAGATATGTTAGGAGTAATACTCTAGCTTTCTTCCTTAATCCTATTCATCTGTTTTCGCTATCTTTATTTCATGTAACTGCATCATTCAGTAAAATATGTTTAAGAGAAATGATAAATAATTTAGAACTTAGGTTATGCTATCATTTTGTATAAGATTGGTTTATTTGCTTAGAAGGAATAGGACGTTATAACTTAAAATTGAAGATCCAAAGTATCCTAAGGAAAGAAAAGAATCATAGAATATATTTTGAATTTTATTTCGGAAATGAAATATAAACTTTTTTAAAATAAAGTATCTAAACAAAGATATTTTCTTTAAAGTGATAATAATTTTAAATGCTTTAGTATTATTTTTTTTAAGAGAAAAATAAGTATTGCATATTTTTAAAATACAATAGTACAAAGTAAATTATGTAAACAATATGCATAGTATATTTTTTGTTTATTGATTAACAGAAATATATTGATGATTACACTTATATCATACTAAAGTAAGGCTTAAAGAAGAATATATTATGATTAGTAAACATTGTGTGATAAATACTAAAATCTAGTACTGAATTTTTGGATAATATTTTGTGTAACATCTTTGACTTTGCAAGATGAAATTTTTTTAATATTTTGAGAAGTCCATACTCATATTAAAATTTTGTTTTCTATAGAATGTTTTCTAAGTATGAATTTTTAAAAATAAGATAGTTTAATAATATTAAGGATAAAATGCTGTTGCTAATAAAGTAGATAAATATACTTGTAATAAGTTAACCATAATGAGAAACCAAATAGTAACATTTTTTTTTAAAATTTTGTCCTAAATCTAAATAAAGATATAATTGAAATATAAATTATTTTTTTTATAACCCGGTAGATCAAACTGTAAAGTAAAAAAAGTTAAGGGTATCCACTGTAAATAGTGTAAATAAATTGTTTATTTATTTGTTGTTAGTAATAAACTTTGTTAAATTTTGTTATTTCAAAATTTTTGTGTCCGAGTTATTTATTTCTCCACATCGCTGCATGAAATCATGATATATGCATAATAATCGAAACAAATATATAATTTTGCACAAAAAGATAAATAAAGAATTATTTAAGAATTTAAATATTTTATTGGTATTCATTTAATTAAATAATCATAATCTTACATTATTTTATTGGTCATAAATCAGTTATCACAATAGTATACTGAATTATATGCTATCAGTTGCCACACATCCTTTGTTTATCAGATTATCATATGCTACCACATATTTATTATATTATTACATGAAGGTAAAAGATTATATAAAATTATTTTATTATTTTATTATGGTAATAAAATATAACGAAAAGAAAAGATATCCAGTAATAATTAAACAATGAAGAATATTATTATTATTATTTATTATTATTAGTTGAAGTGTAGTAGATTATGACATAAAATCCCTTCTCATATTTTACTACCGTATTTTTAAATTAACTTAGAATAAACTTTCCTGAGATTATTTTATGAGCTAGATTATTAAATAGAAGATTAAGATTTAATTATTAGTTTAATCTTAGTGAGTAGAAGTTATTAAAGTCATAAGAATACTATGAGTTTGTTAATTGAAATAGTAATAAAGGGGGATAGTGTTTTTATACTATTGAGGTAGTATCCTGTGGGTTATTGGCTCAATGTAATCTATCTTGTCACATGTATTTTCTCATGAAAATATTAAATATTTATTTAATATATTTTTATAAATTGAACTTTATTCGAATTTTAAATTTGAGCTAGTGGAATATTTAATTTTAATGCTGAATATTTTATTTATTAATTATTAACTGAGATAGAACCCGTTTTATTTCATATCATATATTATCTGGAAGTGAAGATGCACGAGATTACAGGTTAGAATATATATATATATATATATATATATATATATATACAAACACATGTGTGTAAGATAATGATATAAACCAACTGATGAGTGCTGGTTTAGCATGAAATATGTATATCAGCAATAATTTATCTTTTCATGTGTGTGGTCATGTGTATCATTTGTATGAGATGAAGCAGGTAGCTGAAGGGAACTTGAAAGTCTGTATTCAAGTTCCTTAGGCTTACATCGAAACTCAAACTATATAAATTATACTTGTATTCAATCAAATAGTATGCATATATATTACAAATTTATAACATGATAAATTATTTAATAAATTAAAATTATATACGATCTTTAGATGAAAACAAAAAGGATTTATTTTTGTGTGATAAAATAGTCTGGTCTTTAACACTGCAGAACATCATGTTATATATCATACAGTGAATGAGAAAGATTGTAGACCTTAATTTATTAGTTATATTTTTAACAATCATTAGGGGATCACTCCTCTTCACAAGTTCTGTATAAATTTAAACACTTCTCTAATACTCTTCTTTCCAAACACAAGATAAATTAAGAACATAATTCAATATAAATAAAAAAACGTTATTATAGATATGTTTTTATATATTTTACTTTTTTCATTATTGAATAATGTTGTGGTAATTAAATTTTTATTATTTCTAATTATTAATAATGAAATAAGATATATACAAAAGATGAAGTTAAAATTTTGCAAAATCTTTTGGATGAGTAGACATACTAGATGTGGATTTTATTTACAAATGTTCTTGCATCCATTGATAACTCTAGCTTACACTGGATGGCAATACTGTATAGAGAGAATAGCCAAAATAGTATTTAATTGGATTATGAGTAAAGAGCAGGCAACAATATGGATGAGAAAAATAGTACAGTATGCAGAAGATTTGTATAATGACTTTATGTCAGTATACTTATACAAAAGGTATGATGATTGTGTTAGGAGAATTGTTGAGTATTATAGTAGCAAGGAATGAAATAGAAGAATAGTTGTATTTATAAAAAATAGAGATGAAAAAATAGAGAACTAGTATGGAAAGTAAAAAAGAGTTTATATATATATATATATATATACTCTATTTTTATATATATATATATATATATATATATCCCTATATATATATATATATATAGGGAGAGAGAGAGAGAGAGAGAGAGAGTGAAGTAAACAGAATATTAATGTGAGTTGATTTATAATAATAGCAAAGAAAGTAGTTGATTGTTTAAGGCTTGAACAGAATGATTAGCAACAAGGAAATATATACATACATGGAGAAAATTGGATGATGTAGTCTGCAAGTATGTAAGGGAGGCATGAAAAATATTAGGCATCTATAATTGAATGTAAATGCTTATAAGCAGAATGGGTACAAATAATGATGTTGTGGGAGAATAAATATAAACAAAGTGATTATACAGAAAGTAGGTTCTTGGTTTTTTATGCTGGATTTGGAAAAAGATAAGGGGGATTTAGATATAAAGGTGATAGAGTGGACAAAGATAATGTTGTGGAAATGGAATGAAGCAGGATAGAGAAGAATATTGGAAGAATTTAGAGTGGGAAATAGAAAGGAATGGTAAATGTGGCTAACACATTTCTCTGGCATAGTGTCTGAGAGATTATTGACTCAAAGAAAGGAGAAGCCATAATGCATCGTATCGCCTTGTCTCTATTTCAACAGCTTATGTAAGAAGAGATAATAGTGAGCGTGTAATTTTTTTTTATTTTTATTTTTTTTTTTAAGTGTCATAGCATCGGCCGGGACCCGGGCAACTGCCTGCAAGTGCAAAGCAGTCGCGCTGACCTCTCGACCACCAATG
Organism: Epiperipatus broadwayi; assembly: GCA_028023455.1. Classification (NCBI taxonomy): domain Eukaryota; kingdom Metazoa; phylum Onychophora; class Udeonychophora; order Euonychophora; family Peripatidae; genus Epiperipatus; species Epiperipatus broadwayi. The sequence continues at coordinate 470,491 of JAQFVV010012667.1, read as the reverse complement.
CAAGACTAGTGAGCGTGTAATTTTTAGTGAGTTAAAATCTTTTTTTATGATTTTATAGCTTATACTTTTTTAAATGCTTTTAATGTTTAGGATCTTATTTATAAAACTAAAAAATAGTTTTTTTTTATATATTTTAAAAACATTAATTTCTTTTTTTTAAAAATCAAGTGGATTAATCTCCGAAATTAAAAAAAAACAACAATTGCTTAACTATCATACCTCTCTCTCTCTTTCTAAGATAAGGCTTTAATTCTGTTAAATTAATATTGTAAATGCGTTTTGTTTAAAAAAGTTACTATTACTATGTGAATCAATAAAAGAATTAGATAAAAAATATTGGAAATGCCATAGTCTGTTTTAAAATTAAGCATTCTAAAGTCCATTCTTTAAATTAAACCAAATCATAATCATGGTTAATTTTTTTTTTATTTGCAAAATTAAATAATTATAAAACAAATGTTTCAAAAATACTGTACTATAACTAATCACAATATAATAATAACTTTGGTTTTATTATACATTATAATAACTATAATATTCATATCGGCTTTAACCAAATTGTGCAAACGCTTTTTACGAGTGTTAAATAATAAATGAATACCCTCTGACCCATACAAGATATAAAATTTATGCAGCAATAAAAGGAATCCTCTTATTACTACGACTCAAATATTTATATATGAGCAAATCTGAAGTACTGGCACAGAAGGTGTGACTATAGAACAGTCACTTTGAATTACTATATATAACTTATGAATGAATGACGCCGATGAAATTTACTAGAATTTACTGAACGCCATTCCAACTGAAATTAATCATATACATAAATCAGCATTTATTTTTTATAGCATCTGTATACAATTGTAATCACATTCATATCGGCTTTAACCAAATTGTGCAAACGCTTTTTACGAGTGTTAAATAATAAATGAATACCCTCTGACCCATACAAGATATAGAATTTATGCAGCAATAAAAGGAATCCTCTTATTACTACGACTCAAATATTTATATATGAGCAAATCTGAAGTACTGGCACAGAGGTGTGACTATAGAACAGTCACTTTGAATTACTATATATAACTTATGAATGAATGACGCCGATGAAATTTACTAGAATTTACTGAACGCCATTCCAACTGAAATTAATCATATACATAAATCAGCATTTATTTTTTATAGCGTCTGTATACAATTGTAATCACATTCATATCGGCTTTAACCAGTAATTCAAAGTGACTGTTCTATAGTCACACCTTCTGTGCCAGTACTTCAGATTTGCTCATATATAAATATTTGAGTCGTAGTAATAAGAGGATTCCTTTTATTGCTGCATAAATTCTATATCTTGTATGGGTCAGAGGGTATTCATTTATTATTTAACACTCGTAAAAAGCGTTTGCACAATTTGGTTAAAGCCGATATGAATGTGATTACAATTGTATACAGACGCTATAAAAAATAAATGCTGATTTATGTATATGATTAATTTCAGTTGGAATGGCGTTCAGTAAATTCTAGTAAATTTCATCGGCATCATTCATTCATAAGTTATATATAGTAATTCAAAGTGATTGTTCTATAGTCACACCTTCTGTGCCAGTACTTCAGATTTGCTCATATATAAATATTTGAGTTGTAGTAATAAGAGGATTCCTTTTATTGCTGCATAAATTCTATATCTTGTATGGGTCAGAGGGTATTCATTTATTATTTAACACTCGTAAAAAGCGTTTGCACAATTTGGTTAAAGCCGATATGAATGTGATTACAATTGTATACAGACGCTATAAAAAATTAATGCTGATTTAAATAACTATAATACTAAAATTATATATTCGCATTTTGCAAATTTGACATCTGAAATTATTTTTTCCATATAATTTTTAATCTAGAGATACTGTTTTGTAAATCTTTTTTTAATTTTTCTAGACCCTTGAAAAAAGTTATTAAGATTTTACAGTAATATAAAATTTTATTTTTTACTATTTGTCTCAGTCAGATATTGAATTAGATAAATATCAGAAAAAAATCATGGAAAAACAAGTATATCACATATTTTTAAATGAATAATGTTCGTTTTTGAAAGAGAAAAAAATAATTCTAATAACAAAGCTCATATCTATCAAAAACTGTTAAAAACGTATATTTATAATTATTGTTGTCGTTATTATTATTATATTGATAGTTAATAATCAATAAATTTAACAAATGCAATGTTTAGATTGTTATTATGTTGAAGGAAATTATCCTTCTTCACTAGCACCATTAAACCAGTGATGTTAAAACTTCAAGTATACTCATACTTGTTACAAAATAGAAACATTGTGAAAATAAAAATGACCATCTTATTTTGAAACTCAAATGCATTTATGTGAGCCAATCTTAAGTTTCTAAAAGTGAGAGTGTGAATATATAAATCAGTCTCTTTAATTTCATTTCTTTTTTTTAATAATCTTATTAGCACTTCTGTCAGAATTTACTTTGTGCTAATATTATAAGATGTTAAATTATGTAATAATCAATCAATTTTACAAGTATAGTGTTTAGATTATAATTCTACTGAAGGTATCCTTGCAGTTTTAACATCACTGTTTAATAATGCTAGTGAGAAGGGAGGGATAACTTCTATATAATTATTTTGATGGTTGTAATAGTTTTACAAATGAATTTACAAGACAATAATTTTGTTTTATTATTTTACATAAATAATTTTTCAATTGGGTAACAGGGTATGATATGCTTGAGCACCAAATTGCAAACTGAATTAAAACCATATGACTTTAACTATGGACACTTTTGCCACTGAGCCATATTTGAAATTGAGTTTAAAAACTTTCATTTCAAATATTTTTTTTAAAATTAAACACAAATTTTATTGAAGTCTGAGGAACTTATTGTTTAATTCTTGAATAGCATATTTTTTTATTTGCCAGTATGAACTAAAATATCTCAGGAGATTTAGTTTATTAATTAGATCTTTTAAAAGTTTAATGATATGAGTAATTAACAGTTAGGTAAAATTTGAATTCTATTTCTAAGTAAACAATTAATACCAAATAAAGTAATATATAATTTTCACAGTTTACTCCCAGAATTTCCATTAAAAGAAGTAATTTATTCTGTTCTCTCTATTCTAAGCCAACGAATATAACTGAACAATCAATTGACAGTAGATACCAATGTCAATCAACCAAATCCATAGGCTAGTTTCTGAATATTGCCTTTTTTCAGTGATGCTATTAGATTGATTAGGGTCAATATTCTCACAGAATTATTTTTAAATATATCATAAAGTGCTAATAGTTAACTAGTTTTTCATATCTGTATCACTCTATAATAGCCAAAGTTTAGCTAAATCAATATAGTATCAAAATTTAGTGTCAAGATAATCTCAAAAGATAAAAGCTGTATTCCACTCTTTTATATTGGTAAAACAAAATCCATTTTTTATCTTGGTCTAAGATTTTTAAATAGATGCTGAATAAAACAACTGACTAAAGCAGATTAGTTTTTTCTTACTTATTTTATTTTGTATTTATAAATAATAAATTTCCTCTTTAAAAACAGTAACTCCATAGGTAATTTAAAATGTTCCCAGACTGATATTTCAAAAATTCAAGCTTGTTTAAAAATTCTTAGCTTCCTGAAAACCATATTTTTCAGTTTCATAGCAAATGTGATAAAGACTATTCAAAGAGCCACTTTCTCTCTCTCTCTCTCTCTCTATATATATATATATATATATATATATATATATATATATATATATATATATATATATATATATATATATATATGTGGGGGGGATAGATAGATAGATAGAGAGAGAGAGAGAGAAAGAGAGAGATATTTAGAATTCAGACCTTCAAGTTCTTTATAACTATGTCCTCAGTCTTATAAAACTGAACACATGATAACATACATGTGAAAAAAAAGACAAATGATTTTTAATATAAGCTATACATGTTGAACCAGCACTCATCAGTTCGTCCAGGTTACCATCTCCCATATATATATACACAATTAGTGCTCAGATGTATATATATCTATATATATATATATACACACACACAATTAGTGCTCAGTTTATATTAAGATAGCAAATATTAAAACTTTAAAAGACAAGCTTCAATCCTCTCCACATCCCAATTCTTCAGTTATCAATATCATTAAAAATTTGATGATGAAACATTTAAAACCCTTGTTGATGCCAATATTATTATCATACCCATGTTGATTTTAAGTCACTTTGTTCTTTCACATATTTTTGAGTGTTTCATCATCAAATTTCCAATGTTATGTATGGCTGAACAGTTGAGTGTGAAGAAGCTTGAAGTTTGTCCATTAAAGTTTGAATATTTGTTATCTTAATATAAACTGAGGACTAAATGTTTATATATTTGTGGAAATGGTGATTAGGATCAACTGATAAGAGCTAGTTCAGCATGAAATATGTATATTAGAGATCATTTAACTTTTTCACAATTATGTGGTCATGTGTATTAGTTGTATAACATTGAATGCATATTTTTAAAAAGCTTGAAAGTATGAGTTCAAGTTCCTTTTAATTACATTAAGTTTAATATAGACAATATATTTATATTTGAATATATATATATATATGGCTGCAGAAAGGAGTTTGCTATTACCTGAAAGGAGACACTTTGATTCTTCTTAGAGGCCTTAAAGGAACTGAGCAGGTCAAATTCCTAATGTCCACTCCATATGTTCTTGTCATTGCAGCTGTTATTACTATGTGATTATTCACTTTGTATACAAAAATGGATGGGCTGCTCACCAACACGCATTAGCCAGCATGGTGAGTTTATTGGCTTTTTACCTCTGAGTTTAAGAATATTTTTTTCAATATATACAATAATGACAGACAAAAATAAATGATGGCCTTATTCCCATGAGATTGTAAAGTCACCAACCAAGGCAGCAGTTGGTGGCCAAAGGCAAAGGGTGCTAAGAATTTCCTAATTGCAGACACAAGCTACCATTTGATGATGATTTTTTATTTAGGTACTTACAACTGCAGATCACTTTCAAGTGAAGGAAGATTGTAAGAGTTAAAGAAGAACTGTCTTATATTAAATAAGACATTATTGGACTTTGAGAAGTTAGAAGAAAAGGTGAAGAAACAATTGATTTAAAAAGTGAACATATACTCTACTATAAAGGCACAAATATTGGAAATAACAAGTGGAGTAGGATTCAATATAAATAAAAAATGGAAGAATAACATCGTGGAGATTGATGGTGTATCATACAGAGTGGCAAGATTAGTTTTGCAACTTAATAGCAGATACCAAATGCAGATAATTCAGGTTTATGCCACAACAAGTTCTCATAGGATGAAGTTATAGAAGATTTTTATATGGATGTACAAAAGGCTTTTGAACAGAGTAAACAACATTTTAAAATTGTTATGGGAGACTGTAATGCTAGAATTGGTAAACAAATGAAAGATGAAAATGCTGTAGGTAATTTTGGTTATGGTAATAGAAATGAGAGAGGACATAGACTTGTGGAGTTTGCAGAAAAAGAAAAACTTTATATTATGAATTCTTTTTTTGAAAAAAATGTTAAAAGGAAATGGACATGGAAGCATCCAAATGAAGGTACGGCAGAATTGGATTATATTTTGACTAACCAAAAATACATATTTCGAGATTGTAATGTTCTTAATAAATTTAACACAGGAAGTGATCATCGATTAGTAAGATGTAAGATACATGTTATTGCAAAACTAGAGAAACAAAAATTATTAAGAAAAACAATATTTACAGTTGATATTCCTAACCTTCAGAAACATTCTAATGAATTTAAATTAGAACTTACAAATCAGTTTTAAGTATTAGTAGATTTTGAACATGATTCAGATTTGAATGACATTAATAGAAAACTAAGTGATATACTTTTAAAAACTGCAATGAAAATAGCTAGTAGAAAAAAGTAATAATTGACCAATAAAATTTCTACTGAAACTAGAGAATTTATGAAGAAAAGAAGGAATATGAGGATATACAACAATGATGCATTAAAAAAGATTGAATATCTCGAATTTTGTAAAATGGTGCGGAAAAGAGTTGAAAATGATATAAGAAAATATAATTGTGAATTAGCAAGGAAAGCTGTAGATGAGAATAAAAGTCTAAAGAGTGTAAAACAATATTTTGGTATTGGTAGGAAATTTATATCTGCAATAAGAAAAAAGATGGCATTATTACTAAAAAAAGAAATGATATCATAAAATGTGTAGAAGACTTCTATCAAGAATTATATAGTAATAAAGAACAAGTGCCTCCCATACATATTATATCTTCCAAATTGCCCAGAATTTTGAATGAGGAAGTGAGACATGCAATTAAATTTATGAAGAAAGGAAAGGCTCCAGGTAATGATGGCATTGTAATTGATGTATTAAAAGAAGCAGGTGAATAGAAATTTTTTTAGCAAAGTTATATACCAAATGTCTAAATGATAAAGATGTACCAGATGATTGGAAGAATGCAGTATTATATTAATATTTAATAAAGGTGATAAAAAGACATTAGAAATTACAGACCTATCAGTGTTTTATCAGTTTTATATAAAATTTTTACTAAGATAATTACAACTTGTCTACAGAAAACACTGGATTTCCACCAACCAAGAAAACAAGCTGGATTTAAAAGTGGTTTTAGTACAGTAGATCATATCCAGGTATTGAGAGAAATTATAGAAAGGACAAATGAATAAGAGTTGCCATTATGCTTAGGCTTTGTAGACTATGAAAAGGCATTTGATTCTATAAACATTTCTTCAGTAATTAAAGCATTGGATCATCAAGGTGTAGATCCAGAATATTGTCTGATTTTGAAAAATATTTATAAAAGTGCATGATAGTAGGAAAATCAATATTGAAAAGGGTGTAATACAGGGGGACTCCATATCTCCAAAACTTTTTACAGCAGTGCTGCAAGAAGTATTTTGTGGATTAAAATGGGAAGCTAAAGGAGTGAAAGTAAATGGATATTATTTAAGTCATTTAGGTTTTGCAGATGATGTAGTTATTTTTGCAAATAATGCTTTAGAGCTCCAGTAAATGTTGCAGGAGTTATCAGATGAAAGTAGGAAAGTAGGACTAAAGATAAATGTTAAAAAGACTAAAGTAATGTTTAATGGATTTTCTCAAAATATGAAATAAAGATTGATTATGATGAGTTAGAAGAAGTTAACAGCTACAAATATCTTCATCAGATTATTAATACAGATGAAAATATAATGGATGAAATTAATCATAAAATTAAACTTGGTTGGAGTGCTTTTGGTAGAAATAACTTGATACTAAAAGGAAATATGCCTATGTGTTTGAAAATGAAGGTTTTTAATAAATGTGTTTTGCCAGTTCTTACTTATGGATCCGAGACTTGGACACTTAATGGAAGAGCAATACAGAGACTTCAGACCACTCAAAGAAATATGGAGAGATGCATGTTGAGAATAACAAGAAGGGATAGAAAACGTAATGTATGGGTAAGAGAGCAAACAGGTGTTACTGACCTCATTGAAAAAATTAAAAGACTGAAGTGGAGTTGGGCTGGACATATTGTTAAAAGAGCTGATAACAGATGTACAATTGGAATTTTAAACTGGATTCCAAGAGATTGTAAAAGACCCAGAAATAGACCACATGTGAGATGGGTGGATAAAATAAGAAAGTGTGCAGGGGTGATGTGGAGAAGAGAAGCTAAAGATAGGAAAAGATGGATTGAACTTGGAGAGATCTTTATCCTGCAATGGATTGATAATGGTTGATGATATATAATATATATATATATTAATTTTTAACATTCCCACAAATAAATAATAAAATTAATAATATTATATTTGGGAGCTTCCATATAATAAAAGTATAATAGCTAAATAGCTGATGTTTCAATACAATAACAAATACTTATTTCAGAGCTTTTTCTTTCTCAAATCATAAGAAGGTGCGCGATGAGATTTAAAAATTATTTTTTTCATTTGTTATTTTCTCCTCATTCTCAAATTCTATTGGTTAAATTTAAAATATATATATTTGTATCCTCTAATAGCTTTTTTCAAATATTGTTAATTTTCTTTAATTCTCGCTTTTCATTTATGCTCTTAGATCTTTTAGAAATCTCTATAGCTTTCCTTGGCAGTTGCTGGTCATGTTGTTCATTTTTTGCCAAAATATGAGTTTTATTAAAAGTGATGTCATGGTTAGTTAATTTAATGTGTGAATAAATGGCTCATGAATTAGATTATTTTCTAACTGCTAAAATACATTATTCCCTTCTTATGTTTAATCTAAAAATCTCTATAGCTTTCCTTGGCAATTGCTGGTCATGTTGTTCATTTTTTGCCAAAATATGAGTTTTATTAAAAGTGATGTCATGGTTAGTTAATTTAATGTGTGAATAAATGGCTCATGAATTAGATTATTTTCTAACTGCTAAAATACATTATTCCCTTCTTATGTTTAGTCTACAATTGTTCTGTTTAATGTATAAATGTAAACAAACTCCACATGGAATTTCATATATACCATGACACTCCAAAGAAATTTTATGTTTAGAATATGCAAATACTTTACTAGTTTTTTTTTTTAATATAGTACAAATTATGTGGATATTTTTCTTTAAAACATTACCAATTTTATCAGTTACTCACTTTATATATGGCATATAACAGTCTTAATTTTTAAAGTATTATTTTTTTTATTATATAAAAAAGCCCTATTAATAATCCTATGGCTAAACCATTATGAAGAAACATTTTTTGTAGAATATATATATATATATATATATCTACATAAAAATACTAAGATATATATATATATATATATATATATATATATATATATCTTAGTGATAATGCATGTCAATAGAAAATTTCTTAAGTATATCTATCAGTATCTTTGCTACTGAAAATAATTTTGCTTGATAGGATAGTGATGACAAGAAAAATGTAGATATTTTTCTAGTATGTGTTTGATTTCTATATATTCCAGGGAATAATGAACTATCTTTCTTTATTTCAATTAAAACATCTAAGAATGGAAGTTGGTTATTATTTTCTACTTCCATACAAATCTGATGCTGTTGTGAAAATAATTTTAAAAAAAATATTCATCAAGAGCATTCCTGCCATGAGACCAAATACCAAAGATATCATTAATATAACTCAACCATACAGATGGGTTTTTAACTACTTATCAATTTTTTTCCAAGTTTTCCATAAAAATAGTAGCCAATGCCAAAGAAAGTAGTAAATCCATAGCTCAACCTGATGTTTGTTTTTACATTTGACTATCAAAAACAAAAAAAAAAGTGTTTTAATTGAAAGAAAAAATGGTGGTTCTCTATTCAAGGGTATATATAGAAAGAAAACACATACTGAGAGATATCTACATTATTCTTTTCATCAACCATACAACATAATAATTAAGAGACTTTCTGCTGACAGTCAATTTGATGGATATCTGTGCTACTAAAAAATGCTTATTTATAATGATTTTGGTCAGGGTTTAGGCCTTTTTAAACAATAAAAAATTTTTTTGATGCTTCAAACATTAAGACTGGTCTGCTATATATAAAGAAAGTAGCTGATAAAATTGGTAATGTTTTAAAGAAAAATAATATCCACACAATTTATATCACATCTAAAAAAATTTTTGATTTCCATGCTCTAAAATTAAAATTCCTTTGGAGTGTTATAGCATATATGAAATTCTATGTGGAGTTTGTTTACATTTATACACTGGACAAACCAATCATAGAATATAAGAAATGAAGAACACATTTTGGAAGATAGAGAAAAATGTAATTTATCAGCCTTTTATTTATTAAATTAACTAACTATAACATCAATTTTACCACATATTCTGGTAAAAATTGAACAACATGTACCAAGACTACTGAGGGAAGATAAGCCTAAGACCATAAACGAAACGTGTGAATTAATAAAAAATTAACAATATTTGGAAAAAGCTATTGGAGAATACAAATATTTTTAAAACTTCTCAGCCAATAGAATTTTAGAATGAGGAGAAAATAAAAAAAGTAACAATTTTAAATCTTACTACACATATTCTTATGATTTGAGAAAGAAGAAGCTCTGAGGAAAATACTTGTTATTATACTAAAATATCAGCTATTTAGCTATTATATTTTTATTACATGGAATCTCCTACAAATAATACTATGAATATATATATATATATATATATATATATATATATATATAATGTACTTAAGAGATTATATTCATGTAAACAGAGATATTTTTATCTTTGGTTGTTTCCAGGAAACTATCAATTAATAATTTCCAATCCTCCTAAAAATAAACAAGTTTTCTCTATTGACCTATAATAGGTTTATTGTTTATATTTTAAAAAATAAACTTACTTGCATTTTAAATATATGTTGATTCCTTTTATTGACATAAAAATTATTGCAAATGTAAATTTAAAGTTTATTACCTCATATAAATCTTTTTAATGTAATTGTTAAACAAGTATAATATAAACTGAAAATAATTATTTCAACAAATTCAATGACCTGTTAATTAATGCCAACCAAATTAGATGGAACTCCCCCTTAAAGTACAAATAAACAATTAAAGTGGTCTTACATTAGTTATATTTATAAGCCTAACTTATTAGAAAGATTTATAAGATTGATGGGAGAAAAGTTTATTAGAAAGAAGAAAGTCGCATTTCATAATCACTTATAAAGAATATGTCTATATAGCATAGAGAAACAAATAAATAATACGTCATTCAGTAAAAGTACTATTTGTAGGACTGACAAACATCAACTTTAACTACACTAAAACTAATAATAATTCTAAATAATTTACTGTAATTTAATCAAATTTTAGAAACTTTCTGAAAAATAAGTTATAAAAATTTAAATTGAGAAGCAAAAAATATATAGCAAATCATAAACTGTGCCAATTTAATGTCAGTTGTCTTTAAAAAAATAGTAATGTAAATGAAGGATAAAGGTAAAAAAGTTTAGTTCATTTTGTTGATGAATATGTTAACAAAGATTAATATAAATCAAAACATTCTATAATATTCAATAAAGAGCTATCAGTTTTATTTTGTTTCTTTTGTACTGTATTTTTGGTCATTATTTGTTGCTATTATGAATATAGTATAAAACTATCTTTTTTTAACCCTTTAATTTTCAAATGTTTTTCCACTCACGTACTTTTATTATAGTAATTACGTCTTTTTTTATATTTTTCTGAGTAAAAATTTTATTATAAATATTAGTTTTTCCACCCACACATTTATTCATTTTTACAATCTGCTAGTTTCTGATATTAGTAAGTTTTAATATTTTCTGTTAATGCATGCTTTTAATATTTTTCTAACATATTTCTTTTTTACTTTCTTTTATCTTACATATAAATAATTTATATACATATATATTTTTAAACAATTTTTTCACAGATTTATAAATATAAATGTTAAAAATTTAACAAAAATTCTCAATGTATTTTTACAAATCGTTTTCAGTTATAATGTAATGAAACAGGGTGGCAATTAAAAATAAGCATCAACCAAAAATTATTAATAAGTAAATAAAATAAAGTAATTATAAAAAAGACATTATAATATTAAATTAAAAGTTAATTCATTCAAATACTATCAATTATTGTTATTTTCACATGGAATTTTCATCATTAAATTTATATTTTGGGGCCATTTTATAAAACAAATTTATTTAATTAATGAAAGTGGTAATGAGTATAAAATAATAATCTCAGTATGATAACAATAATATGGCTGACTAGACAACAAAACAATTGGCTAAGATAATTTTTATAAAGTCTATAATAAGGTGATTATGCACAAAATTTATAAATTCAAATACAACTTTCTCATTTTTTATTTATTTATTTAATATATATATATATATATATATATATATATTCTATCAACAGATTACTGTAACCATGGATGATGAGTCTGCAGATATTGTGGACTATTATATAAGAATACACACACAGCAATGCCAATTTTTGGATAAATAAATATTTCAAAGATATGAAATTTGAGATATAATTGAATATATATATATATATATGTAACAATTCCAACCAACAAAAGAAAAGAAGACTCAAAGTAATTATTTTATCAAATACAAATAGAAAAAATATATCAAATGTTGATTAAAAAATGATTTACAATAAAGCATCAACTGAAATATAAAATTATAATAATTAAGCTTTATTTCCAATTTAGCTTCAGATAATTACAAAGAAGATAAATATTATATCTTAAATCATTTTTTCTTTCAAAATTGAAAATGCAAAAAATAATTAATTTGATTTAATTTTATGTAATAATAGAGTCAAGAAAGACTAATAAGAATTAGGCATTTGTTCAGACATAAATTTAGATAAAAAAAAAAGTAATAATAATCACATGTTTTAAGATGATTAGAAGATAAAATTTCTTAAAAGAGTTTTACTTCTTTTTTTTTTTTTTATTTTTTAAATTAATAATTTGATTAATGCTTTTAAAATCTGAAATACCAGGTACTCGTATACCTGGAGCCTAATTGTAAATATAGTGGACTTGAACTCAGACATTCAATCCCCTTTCACTATCCACACTATCTCATACAACTGATATGCATGATCACTCACATGCAAAAAAAATAAATAATCACCAATATATATATTTTGTGCTAAACCAGCACTCATCATTTGGTCCAGACTACCATCTTCCATGTTTATATATAATCAGTGCTCAGTTTATATTAAGATAGCAAATCCTTACACTTTAATAGACAGGCTTTAACCCACTCCAATCTCCACCTCTTTAGCCATCCATACCATTGAAAATCTGATGATAGAATTTCCAAATCCCATGCTGATGCTTTTAAATAATCTTGATTACTAAATTTTATATATATTTTTTATATTATGAATCAGTGGCTGATAGTTATGAAGTCTTTTTATTACTACAATGCCTTTTGCTTTCTGACCTTTGGAGTCATGAACTGATTTCCGTTTAATAATTTCCAACAAACTCTAAAGAAAAAAAATAATAAGAACTATAGTCAAATTATTAAGGTTTTATTTTTTTTATTTAAAAATAAAAAGCTGCACATCAGTTTACTGAACATTTTTTAAATAGCTATAACGGTTAGCTACACACTTGTTATTTAAAAAAATCTTAAGCCTGTTTGGACCATAAACTAATTATTTTTTACATTTTAACAGATCTACATTGGCATCCCAGATCATGGGTATGTCTAGTTAATTCATTATTGAGATATTCTATGAAGGACTTTACATATAATATACACTGATGTTATAAATAATAATTTGATGAAAAAATAAATTACAAATATCAATTTTTGAAATAATAAAATAGACTTTGAAAATCATATTAAAGTAAATATGAAAATAAAATAGACTTAAGTAACTTATTCCATAGTAATAGCTTCAAAATATTCTTTATAGAAATAATGTAGATTATAATACCTACTAGATTAATCAAAGACCCTATTTACTGATCAATGATTTGATAGCTCATCGGGACTATTAGACTAAAAAATAAAACCTGAGGTTTTTTTTTTTTTAAATGTCAGTTACTTGGAAAAATTCGAATGTTTAATCAGATTAGAATTTTAAGGTTGTGAGTATAAAAAACTGACTATCATGAAATAAAATAATATCAGGTTATTGTAGACTATGATCATAGAAATATTTTTTCATAAACTTTAAAAATATGTTTTTAAAAATTTACTTAAATAATAATAAATTTTAACATATCTTATCTCTTTTTTTTTTAAATTAAAAAAAACATATATATATATATATATATAAAACTGGAATTAAATTTATAAAAGTAATTGTAACAATAGTAATTATATAAATAAATATTAATCTATAGCAAGAGTATGTTATATTCACCATTCTCAAAATCATAGAAATTTTGGAACATAATTAATACTAGTATAGTAAATTTTCTAAAATCAATTCCTTTTTTTTTTAAATTTTAACACACACATGTACACAAAACACAGACATATATAAACAATGTGATTTTGGGCCAGTAATTTACTACTTTCTCTATTCCAGAGTCGTTTATTGTAAGTTTAATTAATTAACAGATACTAGATAGTAATCCACATACTTAAACTAATTTACGAATATGGTAATATTATCTCATAATCATTGATTAATCAAGTTTACAACAAATGATTAATGAGAAAAAAGTAAAGCATGTATTAAATTTAAGCAGGGTGAGAGTTATATTTATGTAAATAATATTTGTATAATTTTAATATAAGTAATAAAGTTACTATGCGTCAGCTTTACTCATATGATAATTTTTAGTAATATTTACAGCTTCCAGTTTACATTTTTGTAGATAAATACATATTAGTTATATTAAATTTTATGTATATTCACAAAAAAAAAAAACGATATTAAATTATAGGTTTTAATTTGAAGAAAATACAAAAATATTTTCAAAATATGGGAATAATTTTAATAAAAATTTTGGAAATGAAAAAATTTCAAAGAAAACAAAATCAAAAAAATTACAATAAAACAAATTTATAAACATTCATGTTCCAAATAATAATAATAATAATAATAATAATAATAATAATAATAATAATAATAATAATAATAATAATAATAATAATAATAATAATAATTAGAATAAAAACATACATTTTTATTCAAACAATATTTCAGATGCAAAATAAGTTTATTATTCAGTGAAAAACATATATATTTTCTTTATAAATATTTAAATTTTAAAAATTAACTGCATATATTATATTTACGTTTTTATTATATATAAAAATTAAAAAAAATGTATTTACATGAGTAAATAAAAATTTCATAATTCATGTAATCATAGAATTAAATGAGGTGTTTTGGTAAATATTACTCACATTAGATATGACAAGATGGACATTTAAAAGAAAAGCAACATAGTAATTTCAAATATATTGCAAAATATATATATATATATATATATATATATATATTGAGGTAAACAAATAGGAATCAAGAATAAAATATATGTGTGAAAACAAACACATGTATAATTGAAATAAAAATGTTATTAGAATGGATAAAAATAAATTAACAACTGAAATGTTAGTCTAATCCAAAATGATTGTAAAGTCTTTGAATAAATTACTAGTAATGTACATAGATAAGATGAATTTTTCTGGCAGTCATCAAAATAGTGACTAGATGGTGTATTTGTAAAAATTTATAGAGTAATATTTAATATTTCATGAATATAATCTATTATTATAAAGGCTGAAAATCTTGAAATCATTAGATCAGAAGTTGAACTCCTACAATGCACTATTACTTTATATATTATAAATCTCTGCACACTCACACATCAGTAAGAGTTTTAAAAACTTAAGTGAATTACTTAGCATGGTCAGTGAAAGTTGGTGTATTTATGGAAATGCACTCTAAACTTAAGTGATTCACTTAAGTTTTTTTAAACTCTTACTGACATGTGAGTGTGTGGAGATTTATAATATTTAAAGTAATAGCACATTATCAGTGTTAGACTTCCAGTCTAATGATTTTATGAATAGAATGTAAACATTAAAAATATCTAATAAGATATTTCATATATTTTTTATTCTGAATTTAGATGTGATATAATTAAACATATAAATAAAAACTGGAACAGCACAATGTCATTCAATACTAGTATTTTATTTGTATGATCAGGTCAAAAAAAATATGATTTCCAGATCCCATATGATAAAGTTTCTGGTCCATGTTTTTAATTATTCATGTGCATAATTATATCATAATTAAACTAAAAAAATACACAGAATATTTCATTAAATACTTCTGATGTGTTTAAATTTATCAAGAATAAATATATACATTATGAAGTACAAATTCCAAAAAAACATAAATGAATATTATTTTTCATTTGCCACTATTTTTAATAGACAATAACTCAGATATTAACAAATAATAAGAAGCAAATTTAAACAAACTGAATTTCAGGTTTTGTTGATAAACTTTCTATTATATATATATGATCTAAATGTTAAGTCATCAGGATATTTATTATATTATTCTAAAACAGTATTATGAAATGTTTGGATTTTTTTTATATAGTCAGTTATGGTTACATGAAATTGAATGTTTATTATAGCTTTTGTAATTTACTGACTATTTTAAATATGATTACATTATTTACATTATTCTAAATTACTGTTTATTAAATATCTTAGTGACATATCAGAGATTATTACTATTTTACTTCTGCTTGTAATTTGGACTTTGTATTCTAAATACAACTGCTGAATAAGTTTAAATGTTTCATTAAAATAATATTTATTACATAATTCCATTAAAGCATTATTAATATTTGTATATACATATGTAAATAACTATTTTACAAAAGAGAGCATTAGTAGTTTCTTTTATTTGAAATTTACTTCACAAGGAGTTCTGCTTCAAGTTAGCAAGTATTATTAATCAAAAATATGATAGGCTTTAATTATTTTAATAATATAAATAACATAATAAAATTGTAATAATATTATACTTCTATAAATGTATTAATCCAATAATTTTACATTAAAGAATTTTTATAATACAATATTTTCAAGTAAGGAAAACTTTATCTGTAAAAATCTTCTAAATGTGTAGATGTATACCTTTGTTACATAATACTGTACAGATGATTTTGTTTGTTAATAAAATAAAGATTGTACATAATACAAGAACAAAAAAAAAATATTTAGTAACAATGGCGAAAATATGATTAGTTAAGACAGTTGACAATATTAATAATAAAATAAAACTTGAATGAAACGAAAAAGAAAATTGTTTTTTTTGTATTTTTATATAAAAAAAAAATCTTAATGTTTTAAGGGATAATATGAGAAACATTAATATCTTCATTATTTTTAGCAATATGCCTTATAATAATAATGAAATGATATAACATAATATATCATTTAAAAATTCTAGTGATGAAGCATCTTCATAGAGTTTAATTAATATATTTTTCTATCTTTGTTATCAGGTATATGAGCACAGACTTTCACATGAAACACCACTCTCTACTCTATCTCATAATACTCATGCACTTGAACACATATATGTTGAAAAGATAAATAATCATCAATATAGATATTTCATGCTAAACCAGCAATCATCAATTGGTCCAGATTATCATCACACAGATATGCAATAAGTGCTCAGATATATATGAATTTAGTCAATCTTCATACTTTAATTGATAGGCTTCATTCCACTTCACATTCCAACTTTTCAACCATTCATCTAATTGAAAATCTGAGGGTAGAATGCTCAAAGGCCACACAGAGGCCAAGATTATCATCACACCCACATTGACCTAAAGTCCTCAGATTTTCAATTGAATGAATGGTTAAAGAGTTGGAGTGTGGAGTGGATTAAAACCTCTTCATTAAAGTATGAAGATTGGCTATCTTAATATATATCTGAGCACTTATTTCATATATGTGTGGAGATGATAATCTAGATCAACTGATGACTGCTGGTTTAGCATGAAATATATATATTGGTGATTATATTTTTGACATATATGTTTTCAAGTGTATCAGTGTTATGAGATAAAGTGAAGAGTGGTTGGTCATGTGAAAGTGTGTGTTCATATATCCTATATATTACATATATTGATACAGATATATAATAAGCCTGTATTTCAGTTATTACATAGTAGAGATGTCTGCCCATCCCCTGTATAGGTATTAAATGGATTATGTTCTATACATGAGGGGTCAGATCGACTTTAGGTCAACATAGGTGTGATGAGAATCTCAGCCTCAGGGTAGCCTTAGAATGTTCCATCATTAGATTTTCAATTTGATGGTTGGTTGAAAAGTTGGAATATGGAGTGGATTGAAGCCTGTCCATTAAAGTATGAAGATCGGATATCTTAATATATACCTGAGCACTTTTTGCGTATACGTGTGGAGATAATAATCTGGACCAACTGTTGATTACTGGTTTAGCATGAAATATGTATATTGATGATTATTTATCTTTTTGACATATATGTGATCAAGTGTATCAGTGTTATGAGATAGAGTAAAGAATGGTGGATCATGTGAAAGTCTGTGCTCATATACTCTATACAATACATATACTGATACAGGTATATAATATACCTACATTGCAGTTATCTTTGTTATCATAAAAATATTTTAAAAAATATAAAATTAGGTAGGTTATTTTTTTACTGTGAATAAGAAATGAAATAACCACTTTTCTAAGAGTGTTTTGTTTTTAATATAATTTACATTTTCCCTCATTTTTTTCTCTTTTTGTGAATAGAATAATGAATCCATTATACATTATGTTTTCCCCTTATTATACTGCCATTTTTTTGTGGAGTAAAATTTAACTTTTTGACTCACATTAATTTTATACACTTTTCTTTGGATCCCATATTTAATTTTTAAAGCTTTTGTATTAATGTTCCAGTTTACAATACATAAATCAGTATTAAATGAAAGTAAGTATTGAAAACACTATTTATACATATGCAACTTTTCATATGCATAGATTCCATAATTTAAGATTGCCTTTTAGTGTTTCACAATTTTCTGTCCATGAAGATTATTAAATAAAGAATTTGTCCTAAATATATTAGGTGATATTTGTATGAGAATGTAATTATTACTTTTACTTCTGGTTTTTTGTTTTCTCAATTCTATGGGAAAGTCTGTTTTATATCTCTCATTTCTTAGAGCAAGTCATGAGTAAATTAATAAATATCAAATAGAATTTATACTTATAGTTTGCATTATTTCTATTATATAATTGAAATTGTTAAATACTTTTAGAAAAAATCTAACTTTACACATTCATTTGTTAATAATAATATGCAGTTTTTTAGTGAAATTATTCTTCTCTCTAGATCAGATGTCACTGAACAGACTATTCACATCATCATCACCAGTATAGAATAAAATGTTTCAATAAAATTCTAATATTTTTTCTATTATTTGATATACAAATTGTAAGGTATAAAATCACTCATTATTTTTTGCTTAAAATCTAACTTTTCCCTGGTTTATCTCTTTCAAAATCTCTAGTAATTCTATTTAAAATTATATTTAAAACATTTTACAACTGTATGAGTTTAAAGTTATGAAATGGCAAGTTGCAGCAATTAATACATTATTGGTAGATGAAACATTTTTAGAAGTTATTTAAATTAGTCAATATTTTATTCATTTGTGATGTAATTTTATATGGTGTATAATTTCTACTGCATTTCAGATTTAATACAATGTTAAATTTCTTCTGTTGCTCATGCATCAATTACTTCTTTCTGAAAATAATTGATGTTTCCTAATCATGTGTAATTAAATCACTATTAAGTTTTTCATAAAATTTTGTAAATGCATTAATATGTCCTTTTGTATAGTCTGTGGTCAAGACCAGTTCAATCTCATTAACTACTCAAACAAACTATCTGTTGCTAACAGCTGCCATAACTAATTAGAATTTATATATACATTCAGTTAGGAATATGATTTTTTTGCTATTTTGAATTCTGATTATAAAAGAAATTTCATTTTTTAAATGTTTATTTTATATTCCATTTAGAAATTTACACATAATTATTAAATTTGAACTGAAGTATATATACTTAATTAAAGAGTATTTGAACTCAGACTTTCAAGCTCCCTACAATCATCCACTCTATTCAATATAATCAATACATATGGCCACATACATGTAAAAAAGATAAATGATGTCTAATGTTCATATTTCACAACCAGCACTCATCAGTTAGTCTAGATCATCATCTCCACACACATATACAATCATTGCTCAATTTATATTAATATAGCAAATCTAAACACTTTAATGGACAGGCTTCAATCCTCCTGACTCCCCAATTCTTCAGCCACCCATATCACTGAAAATCTGATGATGGAATACTTAAAGCCCTTAATGATATCAATATTATAGGTATATCCATGCTGACCTGAAGTCAATCTGACTCTTCATATGTAGGACCTTAATATGCCCATTTACATACACAGAAGAGTGATTGGGGAGAATACATACTGAATATGTAATATTTAAATAAGAGTATAATGTATATACTTAAACTGGATGCAATTAAAGGGGATTTGAATCCAGAAATTCAAGCTCTCTACAATTATCCACTCTATCCAATATAACTCATACACATGACTACATATACATATTTCATGCTGAAGTGAAACATTAGAGAGTGGGAAGGATTAAAGTTTGTCCATTAAAGTGTGTAGATTTGCTATATTAATATAAATTGAACACTGATTATATATGTGTATAGGAGATAATGATCTATACTCACTGATGAGTGCTAAATCAGCATGAAATATTTATATTGCATATTCATTTATTTTTTTTACATGTATGTGGTCATGTGTACTGGTTATATTGAATAGACTGGGTAACTGAAGGTAGCTTAAAAGACTGAGTTCAAATCCTCTTTAATTACATTTAGGTGTAGTATGTATATTCTACTTGTATTTCAATATATATATATATATATATATATTATATATATATATATATATATATATATATATATATATATTGTAACCTTTTATTTAGGTCCCTGGATTAAATAATCCAAAATTTTAAATGATGATATATTTGGCATTAAAATCTTAACAAGTGGTTTTCAATAAAGATTGTTTTGGATGCACTAGGAAATTGCTTGAGTGGAGATGAGATTTCAAACCCAGTCTAGGCTCTGACTAGACTAAAACAACAATTTAAAAATATTGTTATTAATTGGGAGATAAATATATTGCTATTTTATAATTGTTGAATAGCAATTGAAATAAATAAATAATTAAATCATATTTGTAAATCTGGTAAAATAAATCATTACAGTAAATTACTTAAGCATATTTTTTTATGTAGTATATCTAAAGCTGTCTTAAATAATAATGGGTAGTTATTAAAAATGAAGCCAGAGGGGGTAATATTAATTAAGCACAATAAAAAATTATTGGTCAATTCACTCCCAGAATGCATTAGAAAAACAAGCTATATATTAGCTAACCAAGTTATGGGGGGTGGGGTGAATTGATTATGAAAAACAAGAACTAAGCAACCACAGGCTTAAACTCTGATTTAAAATAAGGAAAAAAAAACAACTAAACATCAGAAAATTCTGGAATCTAATTCAATGAAATGATAATAACTTGCTATCTACAAATGCTGAAATAGAAAATCTAAAAACCTTACAATACTTTAAATTTTTTGAATTCTAAATTTCAACTTGGTGCATATCTTATAGTTCCAAAAATACTGATAGTTTTGTAATTTAAGTGCTAGTCAGCTTAAATAAGTTTTATAATTTTATTCTTTAATATATGCTAAAGAGTAATAAATGATATTTTTAATATCATTTTATAAGCAGGTTATATCATTTGCTGAGTATATAGTCAATGGGAGACCAGGTATTTTCCCATCCATAAGTTCTTTTAATATATTAGTTTTATTTCAAGCCATATCTGTGAATTAAAAATTTGTAAATATTGTAAATAAAGTTTGTTGTATTTAAAATTTTATTTAGTTGCATGTAGTCTTATTGCTAATTACCACATATATACACTATTATTGTTATTGCTATCAATCTATCAGAAGATTATAAATTGAAATCAACATCAACTAATATAGTACTATTAACTATATTATGCTATATCATAATAATTTTGGTAAGTCTTGTAATTTATTGGTACATCTAATGCCTTATCACACAATAATCAAAATGTTAATAACTTAGAGTACCGATTATTTTAAGTAATAGATTAAAAGATAAATATAATATTGATTTGATTGATTTAGTTAAATCCACAGAGCTATCATTCACTGATCTTGATCACATAATTAGTTGAGAAAAGGAATTTGGTAAGTTATTGTATTTATTTATTAAAAAGTCATTCCCAGTAGTAAATTTTAAAGTTTATGTTAGTTATAAAGTTTATGTGTAACTGCTAAATATAGTTCTTAATTTGAGTTTATATTGAGAGCTGTTTTGTGCATTATGTTTGGGTAGTGGTAAAATCCCTCTTACTGACCCAAATATATGTTGTATAACAATTTATAGTGTTTGAACCCTGAGAAGAATTAATTGTTAAGTTTCAAAATAGAATTTAAATTTGTAGTAAATTTTATTGCTAGTCAATTATTATAGTTGGACTTGAAGCAGATTACTTTCACTGTTTTATGAAAGTCAACCAAACTTTAAGGTAGAAATTACTTCTTTTGTTATAAAATGTATAGTTTGTTTTAACTTCATGATAAATATTCTGGTTGTGTCAAGCTTGAAATCCCTATTTTTATTTACCTTTTTTTTTTTTTACCGTTTAATACCATATTAGTTTATAGTTTAAGATTTTAGTCTCCATCATTAACATTGTTCTTCAATTTCATCTTGATCATTCTTTTAGTTATTCATTCTCATTTGACATTAACTTATTACCATAATTGATTAATCATACATTAACTTTTATTCTTTTATCATCTCAACTATTCATTAACTCTTATTCTATCATCATCTCAATCATTCCTTATTCTCTTACATTTTTCTCTTCATTCTTAGACTCATTTCATTCCACTATTTAATTATTATTTCTTTCCATCATCCATTTAGTCATTTACATCATAATTTACTCATTATTTCATTTATAAGTTTAATTTTGTAATCATTCCAGAGATATAATTATTAGTTATTTATTAGTTTGCTAAATATCAAATTTAACTCATCTCATTTTGTTTGTGTGGATTTCAAAGCTGGATTGACCAGAAGTTATTATCTTTATTAGTCACCTTGTGATCTTTTTTAGATCAACAGATTCATGCTAGTTTTTTTTAATCCAGGAATCATTTCATTAGTATTACATTTTCATGTCTTTATGCTCATATTCTTGATAATGAGAGTATGATAGGTTGCATAAGAGAATTTAATCACTAAAATGTGTGGTATGAGTCGTTGGTGACCAGTTAGATCTGGAAGCAAGGTTACAGTTGTGATTATGATGCTTAAAACGTGTGGTATGATTCATTTGTGTATTTAAGTGGATATATTAAGATCTTCTATGTAAAATGTCAGAATATTAAATAAAATATTGGCATCAACAAGGGCTTTCAATGATATGAATGGATGAAGAGTTGGAGAGTGAAGAATATTGAAGATTATCCATTAAAGTTTGAAGATTTGTTTCCTTGATATAAACTGATCACTGATTGAATATATGTGTGGAAGATGGTGATTTGGATCAACTAATGAATTCTGGTTCAGGACAAAATACATATATTGGAGATCATGACCACATGGTCATGTGTATCAGTTAATATACATATATATATATATATATATATATATATATATATATATATATATATATTACAATAATATTTTTTGAAACTGATTCTAAATTAATATGCAACCCTTTAGATTGAATCACACCCCAGTAATTGTTACTCTTTTGCTATCAAGTATCAGCTTAATATATAGGATATTAATTATTTCTCAAGCATTTTTCTGAAGCTACCTTGTGAGATACATGCTCAGAAACTTGGCAACCTAGGTATGTTTTACAAATATAATTTCTTATAATTCCATTCCAACTAGGTTTTTGATTTTCCTTTTTATCACCATTTGTTTCATTTTCTGAATTTAAACATTTATATTTTTACGATATATCATATTTTTTGTGTGCTATAGCAATTTACTGTCATAAGAATATTAAAAAGAAACTAAAGATTCCTAGATTAATTTTAAACTGATGAAAATAAAAAATGAGTTCAGTAAATAAAACTGTTTTTACCATTATATTATTTTGGTATTCTAGTGCTACTTGGTCATCCAAAGAAATGGATAATGGTCTTACAAAGCTTTCTTTATATATTAACAATATTTTATGAATTCTATTATTTCATGAATTCTATAGTTTTTGATCACTTTATTTTCTATAAGAAAAAAAAAGAACATTTGAAATGTGTGCTTCAGTTTTAAAAGATAATCTTTCTGACTGATTCTAAGATTGATATATTTTACTAACTCATATAGGTTTCCCCACTTAAAAAAATTGAAATCAGATGCATTAGATTAAAATTATTTATTTGTAATGGTAGATTATACATTTTAAATATTTTTTTAAAAATAATAATCAAACGAAAATAATTAAATATACATAGTTGGGACATTTAAAACATTAAATGGATAAACCGAAGCATGAAAATAAGTGCAGAAAAATATTCTAATTTAAAAGTATGTATAACTAAATATTCATTCTAGAATTAAAAATAATTAACTTTATATGTCATTGGTGAACTCTACCTAAAAATAATATATATATATATATATTTATAAACTGCTCAAACAATTGAAAGTAAGTTTGACTAAGAACAACAATAACCGAAAAAAACTAAAAATTGTTTTAAAAATCTTAATTCAATTTGATTCTATTTTACAAAGTCATATTTCAAATCCGAAGTAAACACGTTTGAAAGTTTCATTTTCAACGGAGTGAAAGTTGCTTTGCCGTATAACTTCAACAAATAAAACGCTTTAAGCACAGGTTTAAAAAATACCGCAAGGGAAATAAAAACTGATAGTATAGGATTGGTTATAAACTCTGTACAAAAATATAAAATGACAAATGTATTTTCAAAAGAACTAAATAAACTGTTGAAAATGCTTTCTAAAATCAATGGGTCTAAAGGGAGATTGAGATATGAGGTATTTTAGATAAATTGATGATTATAAAAAAGAAAAAAATAAAGTTAATTCTTTCAACTATTTATAGCTAAATGAGATTAAACACTAACTTATTTAAATTGTAGCGTTTTTAATTTGTTATATGTTACAAAGTTTTCATTATAAATACAAAATAATATATATATATAATCCTAATTACAAATAGCTACTTAATGCAGTCATTAATTCATTAAGATAAGGTTAAATATTACACATGGTTTAGAAATGGCAAATATTCGTAGGTTTTTAAAATGTGTGATAAAGTAGAGGTTACTTTTTAAAAATAGCTAATAAAGCTACCGAATCATTTATTCACAAATATGCATATATACCAAATAAGAAACTGTAGTAAAATAGTTCAAGCAATAAACAACTAATGCCAAAGGTGATAAAGTGTTTAATGGTTGATCATCATATTTAGATGTCTTTATCAAATTAAAAATTCATAAAAATATCTAATTCAACATTCAACCTTCCTCAGGCAACAAATTAAAATATCTCCAAATGTTGAATAAACCTTTTCTTGGAACTTTGATATTTATAAGCATATCTTCCACAACATTATCCAGAATAAAATTAATATATCAGGTAGAATGAAATATGACATTAAATATTTGATATATTAAAGAAACAATCATTATACAAGGCTAAAGACAGAATCTCTCTTTTAACATCTCAATTATAATGACTAAATAAGATTTAACATGTAAACAATTAAATTAAACATAACTCAGTACACTTGTATAATCAAAAGGAGTAAATAATTTTCCATCAGACTATGAATTAAAAGGTTTATAAATGATCAAGAGAATAAATCCACCTATTTTGGATTTCCGGTTTTCATAATCATATCTTTGTGTGTGTGTGTATATGGGATTTGTTATTTTGTCCACATTTAGTGTATGAATATAAACTATAGATCTTCTGCTAATGTAATATATGAGTACACCTGAGTCTCATTTTATGCAGATTTTTAATGTGATTTTGAAGTTATGAGATTCATGTTTCTTCTTAATATTTTTGTATGCAGTTTTTTTTTATGCAATAAAAATTATTGGATCAGAAGTCGAGCTCCAATAATGTGCTATTACTTTAAATATTATAAATTTTGTGCACTTACATGTCATATTTATAGTAATAGCACACTATCGGAATTCGACTTCCATCTAATAATTTCAATATTTTCAGTGCTTTATAATAGTATTGCAATAGATTTTATGCAATAAAGAAGTTCATAATTCACTTAAAATCAGGATTTCCCCATTTTTTATACACACATTAAATTTTACAAGATTATAATGTAAATCTATTCAAACATTATAGATGCCTGTTGTTGTTTTTGCATTTTAAATCACATTCTATTTTTGCTTTTTTAAAAAAAAGAGTATCTAATCATACAAACATTTAGTGTCCACAAGTTTGTTTTTAAAAGATGAGTAACAGCAGTAGGCACAATTAAATTTAACAATTAAAAATTAAAATATGATATTCAATTATAATTAACAATTTAAATTTATGTAATGTGATATGAAATTAATGTGATGTGAAACAATGAAAATTGATTTTTAAATGGAATTGAAAATTAATAATTAAAGACAAAAATAAGAATTTAATTTTGATTTATTGGTTTTAATTAAATTTTGCCCAATAGTGGTGAGTAGGTGTCTTTTTATTATCATAAGTCTAAGTTTTTATTTTTATTTTAAACTTTTAGTTTACCCTAATGGAGAGAAAAAAACATCCAAGAAAATTAATTTCATTGGAAACAAAAATTTCAATTTTACATTGCTTAGTGAAATGGGAAACATCAACAGTGATTGGAAAACATTTTAATTTGGGTGAGGATACTATAAGAGCAATTTAAAAAATAAAGTTGGCGCTAATTGTATTTCCTTTTGTGACAAATCTGATGTCTTACTAGTTCACAAATGAACTTGCATATATTCAAATAGTGATAATGATTAAAATACTGTACATGTATAAAAAAATGTAAATTACTGTAAATTACGCATAAAAATATATTGTTTTGAATAAAATTAAATACTTTAGTTAATAAAAAAAGTAAAAAAAAGTTTGTCTTGTATCAATTTTTTTCAAATTTGAAATTTTTTATTAGTCATATTTTATTTCCTTTTTTTTTAATGTAAATTTTAAAGTAATTTTACATTGTTGCTTTGCTTTTATGCAATTTTCGAAAATTACAGTATGTATCCCTCATTTTTCAAGGTAAGTTAAGTCTATTTTTGTGCAATTTCTTTTGTGCATGTTTTCTGAGGACCCTATCTACCAAAAAAACAAGAACCAGGTGTACCATAAAAATTTCATTTAATGGGGTCCAAAAACTTCTAAAATTCAATGGAAGGTGATAATAATAGTGTTTTAATGAATCTACTTTTATAAGGCTATATCATTATTGGAGTTAATATGTAAGCAAATGCTCTGTATCAAACATTCTCTAAAATATTTTATGGTGAACTTGTTTTGTGTGTGTGTGTGTGTGTGAAAAAATTAGTGCTCCTTTACATTATAAAGATTATTTCTATGGCATTATAAAAAGATGATATATACATTGCTATTATTTGAAAAATATAATGAGTATAGAATAAGGATAATCTACAATATGATGTGATGTTAAAGTTCTTTAGAGATAAAGTTCATTGGTAAAGAAGTTAAAGATTGCCAAATATCAAATAATATTGAATGAATAATGTTTGACATCAAACATTAAACAAATTGGTTGGTCAGTGAATCTCATTATTCATATTATTATGGTAGAATTATATTACACATGACTTTTTACAGATTATACTTTTCCCACATAATGTGATTTTATATTTTTGGTAGTTCTCTTAAAGATTAGATAAAAACATTATATTGCAATCCAGCTAAAAGCCTTTAATAGCTGATATCATTCATTAAGGTTAATCCCAATAAGAGTGTCACATGACTCACTCATATCATTATTATATGCTTCAAAGAGCAATTATCTTTAGCCTACTCAAGAGCAATTATCATTAGCCTATTCCAGAGCCATCTACTATGAACTTGAATAATTAATAGACATCACATTTTTTGTGCTACAAAATCTCCATCTCCAGATCGGTTTCTGGATTTTGCTTAAAAACTAAAGATTCAATGTTGGAACTATCAGCCATTTTTTTATTTCCTTCTATTGTTCAATATAATAATCAAAAATTTTAAAAATCTAATGTTTTAATTCCAGACGAACTCACTTATAATAGTTATAAATATCTGACACCAAACTACTTTTTATATATTTGTTAGAAAAACTTCAATTCTATAATAACTGCAGACATTATCATTTGTCAAGAAAATTAATACCAACAATGGCTTCACATTTACTCTATCATATTTTTATTTATATGTGTCCAAGGTGATCTTTTCCTTCTTTTTAGAGTTACCTACATTAAACTTGACTAATAAATAGATGCTTACTGATAATAATACTATGAAATTCTCATTTCCAGACCAGTTTTTGGTGTCAGATATATATACAAAATGGTTCACATGAGCTTAAAACTTTAAGAGTTTTCAAATAATGAATAAAATGTACTCAGTAAATGGATAATTATAATAATTCTAGCTTTAAATCTTATTCTTTACTGACAGACAAAATCCAGAAATGATCTAGAAATGGAAGTTTAATGACATTACACAGTCTGGTTCATTGATTACTTATGCTTACAGTAAATTACTATAGAATAAAATAAATATTATTGCACTTAAAACTTATAGATAAAACCAGTTGGCAGAATATTTCTGATTTTTAAATTAGTTTGTATATTTAACACAAAACTCAATTCCATTAGAATGACTATGCCAATTCACCACTGTTTACTAGTCATAATGCAGATTTTTATATTTAAGAATATAAAAATTACATTCAAGGCAATCTTTATGGGAAAGAATTTACAAAGACAACCACCATCTGTTGAGTGGTTTATATAGTTTTTGAAAATTTATTAAAAGCTGACTAACATTCAGTGCAGTCAAAATATTTAAATTTATAAAAAAAACTTAGGTTATATATTAAGCTAAATTTTATTTATTTAGCAAACATGCACAATTTATGTATTTGTATTTTTTTTTGCATAACTGATAAAATAAATCAAGATAGAAAGCTATTTACAAGACTCAACACTACATCGTTCATTTATTAATTATATTTATAATGAGACTTCAATATTATTGTAGTCTCACTAAATATCTGAAACATGCAAACATATATTCTTTTCTTTTTCAACAACTTCCAAGATTATGGAATAAAAATTTAGAACTATAATCTTATTTGTAACAATACATACTTGTTTAATATTCCCCATGTATGAAATAGAAACATTCCATCAAATTTTTTAATGTAGATAACACTCATCTTTAATCAATGTGTGATCTTTATAATTAATATTAAATCATTTAATAGTGTATATAAATATATCTGATTTTAAACATAATCAAAGTATATAAAAAATAGGGTTATAGTATGTAATGGGAATATTGAAAAAAATTAAAATTCAACCAACAAAAGAAATTAGTTCATAAAACTTATATAGATATACTAAGTACGGTCATTCTGACATCTTTTTTCAAGGGTTGATAGTTTATGAGATTATAGAGTGCAATACAATAAAAAGCTGCTTGTCCTGGAGAATAGCAAATCTATCTGAAATACAGATATTCCATTCAATCTTCAGACTCTTTTTCCATGTATCTAACTGTTAAGAAATCTAGCAATAAATTAACAATCATTAACTAAAGGATAAATAAAATAAAAAAAACTTATTAAAACTTTTACAATGTATTAGCATGATAAATAATGTTTTTTTTATCTGACATTTTTTTCCAATGATTCTTGCTGTTGCAAAATATTTAAAGATTGTTTACATTTGTGTAAAAAATAACTTATAATATTTAATGATAGAGTGCCAGCTAATGTGAAATGCTGTCAGTAAAAATTTTAAAAGTCAAATCTGACTAAAAAATAACATTTTTGTTAAATCTTGAAATTTTTACCTGAAAAGTTTTATTAATGATATATTTCTTTTCATCCTCAATACATTAGGTAGAGTCAATCATTATATTGAATTACGAATTTTACGCAACATTAAAATGATTTAAAATATGTTGCAATTTAAATATAGTCTAAGTGAATAAAAAAGAAAATATCAAACCTAGTTATGCAAATGTGAAATAATTATTTGATTATCTGTTCAAATGTTGTTTTACACCTAAACAATGAATGAGGAAATTTGGTGCTACTAATAAATCATTATACAATCGTAGATATTAAATGTTTTTATAAACAAAATTTTAGACATTCAATCCTTCTAAAATAACTGAAACCTTTCATATAAAATTTTAAGAACATTTAACACCAATTATTTAAAATAATTGTTCAATAGTTATTCATTACTACACACACATGCCACTGCTTACTCTTAGTTCAGGTTTTAAGATCAAGAATAACCATGCTATTTCTTCACAGCTTAATGATACTTTTAAGCTATTGTTGAGCTTCTGAAGACAAAAAAAAAAGTTCATGTGTGGCGTTTATAAATTATTATAATCATGTGATTTAAATTAAATTCTAGACTTTATCCCCAGGGGATTCTAAATTCATCAGTTAAGGCATCATTGGTAATTAATGACAAAGGTACTTAGAATATTTTGACTGCAGATAGTTCCAGGCAACTACTCTATAATGACCATTTATTTATGTACTGCCCTGTGCAGTTTGGCTTAGTTGGTAAAGCATTTAACTTGGGGGTGCGAGATCTCAGGATTGATTCTGATGTTCACAGTTCTGGCATTCCAAGTAATGAAGACATAAGCTTTTTTCTTCTTCATTTAGCTACTTAAACTGCATATCATTTGCAAAAAATGAAAGATTATATTTATTTTTTAAATGACATTCCAGTTTTAAATGGTACATGATTGGTCTTTGTAAAGTTAGAATATAAAGAAACTATTGATTTAAAAAGTAGACATGTATTCTTCTATAAGGATACAATTGTTAACAGCACAAGTGGAGTAGGTATCATCAAAAAAAACAAGATTACTTATCCCAAATAATGAAAGATACCAAAAAAATTCAAGTTTATATCCTAAGAAGTTTCATTGTGATGAAGAGTTAGGGGATTTTTATGGGGATGTACAAAGGCTTAACATTTTAAAGCTTTCATACGAGATGTTTTAAATATTAAAATTGTATAATGCCTGAAAGATTTAAATATTATAGATTAATTTGGATATGGTGACAGAAGTGAGAGAGAACACAAAATATGAATAATATATTATAATGCTCTCTTTTGAAAAAACATTAAATGGAAAATAAAAATGGTAGCACAAATGAAGGTACAACATTAATGGACTTATATTTTGATTAATAATAATAATAATAATAATAATAATAATAATAATAATAATAATAATAATACTATATATATATATATATATATATAGTGAGGATACATTAAACTGACCATACAAAAATCCTCCACTCACACATCCATCTTAAAGACTATGACCACCAAAAATCGTCAAAAGCATATTATTAATTATATATTAATAATTTTGATAAAATTATCAGTTAAAATTATAATCTTGACAATACTGAC
The DNA here is from genome assembly GCA_028023455.1 of Epiperipatus broadwayi. Lineage (NCBI taxonomy): Eukaryota > Metazoa > Onychophora > Udeonychophora > Euonychophora > Peripatidae > Epiperipatus > Epiperipatus broadwayi. The sequence continues at coordinate 439,036 of JAQFVV010012667.1, read as the reverse complement.
TTATATATTGAACTGGTTGGTGTATATAGTTGATCAACAAGGGAGTAAACAAACTCTATATCATTTTTGACTCTTTAATAAAATAACATTATGAAATATAACTTGTGAAACTTTTATACAAAATATGATACAATTATAATTTATATATTTGACCTACACTGAGGCAATTTAAATATTGCTCCACCATGGTCCCTTAGACAAAGAAAAATAATGCCTAGAAAACACATATGACCAAGCCAGAGGACACAGATTTTCTCATTGCAGAATTCAATACCTATCATTCAAAGCACTTTTTTGTTTCAGAGTAAACTCCGGGTACCAGTCAATTACCAAAGTAATTAATGTGCTTTGAACAATGGAAAACTAATTCAGCATTTAAGAAATCCCAACTAGCTCAACCAAAAGTAATACAATAACAAATTGTTGCTTTAATTATTGGTAAAAGAAGACAAGCATTAAGTTTAAAGATAATTTATTTTTAAATAAATATTTATTATTATAACTTTTAAACTATTTCTAAATTTTCTCAATTAAATATAAACAATGATAATCTATATAATGACCACACACATTCTTAATTCATACAATAAAATATAAGATAACATGAAGCATTACATAAATACATTAAATTAATGTAAGATATCATAAAGCATTAATATATATGACATTTCACAAATATGCACATCAAAAGTTTATTTTATGCATTATAGAGTTCATTTATCAATTAACTCTGGGAGGCTTCAAATTATTGCAATGGCTACTTTAATATCAGAAATGGGAATAATAAAAGTTACTCATTATCTATGAGATTTGAATGTTGACTTCTTGCTGGTTGTTGCTTCATGTGAAAATATTTCCAACCGGTTGGATTTGAGGTTTTTGTGGAGATTTAATGTTTACTATTTCATGGCACTATTATTTAAGATTGTTAGATATCCCTGGATGGTTTTTTAAGTTGTTAGGCAGTCACCACTTTTACCAGGTAGGTTAGCTGTTTATATTGGACTCAGGCTGGAGCAAAGTCATATGATTCCAATGGTTATTAGCACTGCATTGTCCTGGTAAACACTGATTGATTGACTGATTTCTGAACTGATTGAAGGACTGATTTATTCTGATTGTGATCTTCTCAACTGATAGATTGTACTCAACTCGATTGTGAACTCAACTGATAGATTGAACTCAACTTATTGGTCAATGAAAAACCAGACTATTTATGTGATGACCTGTTGTCACTCTATTAATCGTTTTTTATATCCACCAGCTATATCCGTGGTTAGAAATTGTCCACTGTTTTTTGATTACATTCTTTGATAAGATTTTAATCCTGTTGTCAGTTGGTGAGCCATTGCTAAATTATTTTGTAGATTTTTTTATTAGTAGCCATTGCTGAATTTGTTTTGTAATTTTTAACCAACACACATTTATTTTATCAACATGCACACATTTATTTTATTATCTTATGTTTACAATGGCTATTAATGCTCATATATATTTACATTTCCTTGAATTATGGGAAAATACTTTTTTTTAAATTAAATGACAAGAGATATTTTTAATTTATATAAAAGATTTATATTTTAAACTTTTAGATTCAACTTGTCTTTTTTTTCTCTTTAAATAGTTTAAATGAAAGAGAGGGGTACATTTAATTTTATACAATGATTTATTTATTGAACTGTCATATTTTAACTTTTATTTACTTTTTAAAATTTTAAGTTAATTTTTCTCCCCCTTTCAATCAATCTTTAAACTTTTAGTTTTAATATTTCTAAGGCAAACTCTCTCCCCCCTTCTAAGTACTTGTACCTTTTACTGATAATAACTCTTTAGATTTTTATAAATCTATTTATTTATTTATTAACCTTCGCGTAACCTTCGTGTTATTTATGAGAATTTTATTTTAATAATTTTTAGACAAAAATTTCATGTGGATGGCTTTTTCATAAGTGGTACAATATATATATATATATACACCAAACCCTGAAACACAATGAAATAAAAATCTTGAAAAACAAAAGAAAAAATCATTAATGTTATTTTTTTTTGTTTATTAATCCAGCATAAAATTCTATAAATATCAAAATGACATCAGCAATGAAAATAAAAGTGCATATTTAGCACTCATACCTTAGTAAATCAAACATATGACAATATAGAACAATTTGCTTTTTTTTAAGAAAAAATGAAGCCAAATAAATTATATCTTTAAAAAAAGTTACTTGATAAATTTCTAAAATTAATTGACTTGTCATCTTAACTATCCTCCATATTAAAGCTTGAAAAAGTTGATTAAAGAACCCACCTTAATTCCATAAAGCTTGTATTTTAACCCAAGTTATAAGCTAGAAAAAAAACAAATCATGTGTGGCTACAAACTGAGAAAACATTGTGTTGACAGAGTTGCTCATCATGCAATCGAGAGTTTCTGCCATGATTTGCATTTAAAATTAACATCCAGAATGACCATGCTAACATTAAAGATCTACAATGTACTACTGTCAAGTAAAGATATCTCAGAACAAGAAATATAGTTTATAAAAGGAGTCATCACCAAGGTCCAAATGGTGACTGAATTCCATCAGGTAAACTACCATCCAGTTAATGCAAAGAAACTTTCCTAAATGCAAACATACTTGATGTTTTCCAATATGAACTATAATATTTTGAACTGGCTGGACTACACTGGATTAACATCTTGTTATGTTTTACAATTTTTTATTTTAGTTTGCTTGTTAAATTGATTTCTTTCTTTTGAAACAGATAGTCAATCCATCCAATCATCAATTAGTCTATAGGAAAGAGGAGTCATCAATTATAACATTAACTTTTTATTTAATAATAAAATATAGATGCAGACATCTGATCTTGCTTACTAATAGACACACTAATCTACTGACTTGAAAGGTGTGACTGTTCTTATTTAATAGTAAGCACTCACACTTTGACAATTACAATATTTGATGTTATATATTTGTGTTCAATTAATTTAATTATTAAATAGTTGTTATTTGAAATATGTGACTAAACCTTGAATGATTGATCTGCTCTATTATAAATATATATGACACCAGAAAAGGAGGGCACTCACAATTTAAAAGCAAAATCTCAACAAATCACAAAATATAGACAGCCAGCTTGCAAATTAATGACCAAATGAAGACAGGGATTATTTAGCAAAGAGTTAATTGTTAAAATACAGTTTTTAAATTGTCTTCCATGTAAATTTGAGAATGTTAAATTGGAATTGTGAATGACTATCATTCATAGGAATCATTGGTTTGGGTTAGTAAATAGTTTATAAATACAAATGAAGGATGATCATGCCTATACAATCATTAAATGTTAAACAAATACATAATTTTGTTATAAAACAATCATGAATGGAAACCATCATCATAATTAATTTGTTAAATAATAAATTAAATTGGTTGTTTGTCATTATATTTATTTATTCTCCAGTTAATCACACAATACATATATTGAATGTCAAATATGAAATGGTCTTACCTCAAAATATAGTGCATGTACATTATTTCTGATTTTGAACTATGTGGCATATTGAGGATCAAGAAGAGGTGGAGTAAGGAAAGTTATGCAAGTGTGAATTCCACCCCATTCAATCAGTAATTATTATAGGGTCACTTCATAGAACTTAGATAAATCATTAGATAACTCACTTGCCTTATAAGGTTTAACACCCTACCTTGAAGACCAAAAAACCATAGTTAAATACACCTCTCATGGAAAAAGTCCATCCCATTACATCTGGTATAGTCAATCATTGAGCTTAAAACACATAAAAATAGTATGATGCCAGACATTGCTTTGCAATATATATATATATATATATATATATATGCAAATATATTGCCCAAATGTTATATATATATATATATATATATATATATAACATTTGGGCAGATCACATTCATCATCAATTGGATAACAAATATAAATTAATTGTAGAAATTCTTTAAACAATGATGTATAACAATAATGAACAATCTGTTAATAGAAAATAATAATAATAATTAGGAAAAATTTTTTAGATTAATGAGTTTTTTTGTTAAAAAATTCCAAATAGAAGGTACTTTATATGTGTCATCACATTTACTGATACAATCTGGCCTTTTAAAAATCTCGATGGCTTCTCTTATCTGACATTGTTGGAAAGTATCATATTTGAATAGCATTCTTATATTAAAAACATCAATATTATGACTTGTATCTATAGTGTGGTATAATATTGATTGTTTTATTATGAGAATACTATCCGGATGTGACATTCTCCAACAATGTCAGATCAGAGAAGTTATTGAAATCTTTAAAAGCCATAATGTATCAAGAAACATGATGGTACATGCAGTTTATTAATTTAAATAATTTCTTATAATTGTTATTTTTATTTTATTTTAACAAAATGTCCATTATTGTTATACATCAGTGTTTATTATAGTATCTCTACAATTAATTTATAATATTTGTTACCCAGTTGATGATCAGAGTGGCCAAGTTTACTCAGTAAATTTTGAGGTGGGACAAGACAATATATATTAAAAAAAAAAAATTAAAAATTCCAAGAATTGAGCATCTGGAGTTCTATAAAATGATACACAAAAATTAAGAGTGGCATAAAAGGTAATGGTTAAATGCTCATAAAAGCTATAGACGAGAATAATAGTTCAAAAGTATAAATTAACCCTTTAATTTTTAAAGAAAAGTTATTTAAGCAATAAGTACAAAATAGGGAGCTAATAGAAAAAGAGATGTCATCATAAAATATATGGAAAAATGCTACAACAAGTTTATTGCAATAATTAAATAAATAAATAAGCATTTTAAATGAAGAGGTGGGTATGCTATGAAATCTGGAAAACAGAAAAAGATTGCAGGAAACAATGGAATTATTATTAATATCTTAAAAGAAAAGTATATAAATATGAAAAAAGTATTGGCAAACTACCATGACAAGTGACTATATGATAAAGTTGCACCAAATGTTTGGAAAAATTCAATAGTATTATTGACATTTAATAGAAGTGATAAATAAGATGTCAGAAATTAAAGATCGAACAATCTCTTTTCAGTTTGATACAAAATCCTTGCCATTATTATTGTAACTTTACTACAGTAAACATTGAACTTTAATGAACAAAAACAAAAAAATATATATATTTAAATGACTTTAGCAAAATAAATGAGTTATCATTATGCTTTGAATTTCTAGAAAAAAGCTATTTGATTCTATAATTATTTCCTCAATAATTAAAGTATTTGATCATCAATATATACATACAGGATAGTGTCACATTCTGAAAGATATTTATTAAAATATAACTGCAATAATTTTGATAGTAAAAAAGGACTGTATTGATAAAGGTGTTTTTATGGGGTGATTTCCTATTTCCAAAACTTTTTACAGCACTATTTTAAAAAAAAATATTTTGCGGATTAAAATGGAATAATGAAAAAATAAAAAGGCATAATGATTATTTAAATCATCAACATTTTGAAAATATGATTATTTTTGCAAATAATACTTCAGAACATCAGGAAGTATTGCGAAATTATCAGATGAAAGTAAGAAAGTAGAATTAAGAATAAATATTATATGGACTAAAGTCATGTTCAATGAATTTTGAAAGAAAGGGAAGATGAAGATTAATAACCATGAATTTAAAAAAGTTAAATAAAGATATAATCAATAAAAATTGAGGAATTAAACTTGGAGTACTATTAATACTAGTAATTTAGTATTAAAAAATTTTTTTAGATGTTTGAAAATAAATATTTTAATTAATATGTTTTCCTTTTTTTTATGTATAAATCTGACACATGGATTTTTCACAATAGAGCAAAACATAAAATTCAATTCTCACAATGGAGTATTGACATATGTATTGTGGGAGTAGCAAAAAAGTATTAAAAGCTAATATTTGGGTGAGAAAACAAATGTTTCACAAACAACCTCTAAAAAATTAAAAGTATAAATTAGAGCTTGGAAGATATATTTCTAAAAGAAATAATAATAGAAGGGCATTTGAAGTCTTGAACTAAATCCCAAGTATCTGTAAAAGATTAAAAAAACACATTTGAGATAGTTGAATAAAATAAGAAAGGATTGTTGTGATTAAACTTTGAGAGATTATTCTACAGCCAATCAATAATTGTTGAAAGAGTTCATTGATTTTTTTTTACATAAGTGGCTTAGAAGTCACCTTAATAAAAAATAAAAATTGTTCCATTTATATTACTGCATTTGATTCTCTGTTATATTTTTTAAATCAGAATTTACATTCTGAAATTAATAATAAAATTCGGTTGACTAACACTAATAATCATAAATGTTAATAATTAGCTGATGAAAATATTCATGAGAGAATTTAAATCGTTTTCATGTTTTTATTTTAAAACAACTTTATTAAATCTGATCTTAATATAAGAGAAAATACAAATGTATATATTTTTATAAAATGTCAATATATATATATATATATATATATAGTCTGACATATATATATATATATATATATATATATATAGGAGACTGCCAAATATGAAAAATATATAAATAAGGCAATGAAACTATTTAATAGTAGAAAAGTTTAAATATTGTGTAATTTCCTTTTTTGCAGTGATCAGGAATCTTGCAATTCCAAAAGTAGTTTCATACTAATGATATATGTGTGTGTGGATATCTATATAACCCTTTCAAATTTAATAGTTGCTATAAAGGTTAAAAGGCCACTTTAAAGTCAACTCATTTTATTTTATAGGTTTTATGATGATAATAACTAATTTATGGGTAGCCAATTCACTTATAATATCAAACAACCATAAGTATTGACGATAATCAGGATTGGTAATCATAATTTTTCAGATGTACTTATTATTATAATTATTTTAATATTTATGTGTATACATGTATCAGAGATTTTAATAATTGCTCTTTTATAATATTATACAGTACGTTTGGCATTAGATTGATGATGATTAGTCTAACATTTTGTAGTATATCCTTTTAAATCCAGTCGAAAGAAGGAACATGATTATCTGTTGATGATTATTTGATTTAAATAAATGCTTCTGATGCATCAAGTTATTTTGCTAATTCGCTATGTTCTTATTTGTTTTTAATGAATATTTTCAATTCTTACCATCTCCTTATTATTTCTCTCTCTCTCTCGCTCTCTATATATAATAAGAGTTGCTTAATTTTAGTCATTTGGAAAAAAATGTCTTAATTATTACAATTCATGTAAGCCAAAATATGAGATAACTTGCATAATTTATTTTCATATTTAATAAAATTTCATTCATTAATTACTTCTAATCATCTTTTTATTTTTATTTAATAATTTATTTCATTTAAAAATATTTTTTTAGAAAGTGTGATTACTACCTGAAAATTCCTTTAAAAGGTTTGAGAACTATGCTAATAAGAAAGTTACAAAGAACATTTTGGAATAATCAAAATACACAGCTAAAATTATTTTTTTATAAATAAGTTATTTATATGCATTTTATTTGTATATAAACACAATATTTTTTATTAAAATTTATTTACTCATGTATGATTCAGAAAATATCAACACTGACAAGAAGTAAATTTGGCATTATTCTAATAAAAATAGCTAAATACTTAATAACTTGGTACTGGATATTACTCCTGCAACCAGAGAAAGATAGGACTTTTTACATTCACATCAATACACTGCTAACTTTTTAATGCTGTTATTTTAGCAACATCAAACATCAGAAAAAACATTAGAAAGTTAGCAATGCTTTGATATGAATGTGAAAAGTCCTCATATTTTTTTCTTGGTTGCATAAATAATACTGAATACAGTTTTACAAAAACAAAAAATAAAATAAAAAATATCACATGAGATATACATGTACTTTTATGAATTCTACATGGATACAAACTAACTTTTGTCACTTACTTAATTCAATCAATTTCAACAAAAAAAAATACATGGCCCATGTTGCAGGAGGAAAAAAGCCAACATAAAAATATATTTTTATAAAAGTAAAAAAAAAAAAAAATCAATGAAATATACATTTATGCAAATGATTCTTGCATACAAAATGGTGATTGTCAGTAGCAACCTCTCCCCACCATCCTTCCTTCTTCTCCAAAAGGGTTGTGGAACAAGTGATTGCCCAGTACATACTCTAAATGGAATTCTACCAGCAATCTAATTTTTTGAATAAACAAATAACAAAGTCATCATATTCATTCAATTTCCAATTAAATAATAACAAACTTGTAATGTAAAAATTCAAAAACACAGAAGTCAGTCAATAACCAAAATGAAATTGGTAAAAAAAAAAAACAAAAAACAGAAGTAAATAATGCAGTTGAAAGTAGACATGTTAAAATAAATTCACAATAATAACAAGTGGTAAGTTTAAAATGTACAAACAATAATTTTTGAATCAGAAAAAAAATATCAAAATCTCCAAAAACACACCTATATATATAATAGATTCAGTTGACATGTTTCAAAATACATTTTGTGCACATTCAAAAACATGTTTTTCGATGAGGAAAAAAAACACAAATCACAGGGGTTTATTTAAAGTTTGCAACATTATGCCTGTATTGCTTATGTAAAAAGTTGTCCTATCTTTTCTAGGTTGCAGAAATAATACCCAAGCACCAATAACCTTAATATTTAAACAGTAGATATAATTTATTTATTTATAATAAAATAAATAAAACTATTCATTTATCACAAATAAATCATATTGATGAAAGTGAATAAATAACTAATTTATGACATGTTTACTTTTATATTAATGAATACTAACAAATGAAAAATTGATCTAATATGATTTTTAGAATATTTTAGATACACAATTTTTAAATACTCAAGATATATAAGCAAAATGTTTTTTTAAACATAACTAAATGAATAAATATAAAAATAATATATATGTAACATTGAAAATTTTGATAGGCAATATCTTAAGGAAATGTAATATGGAAGATAACTATATGCAAACACGTATATGAGATACAATTAAAATGCACTAGACAAAAATTGTGAACTTTATTCACATTTTAAGTATATCTCATAAACATTTTTTATATTAAATAATGTATATCTTTTTGTGTGAAGAATCAAATAAAATGTTTTAAATTTCAATAATTAAAATAAAAAAAATATTTAAAATATTTGCGTTTTAAATGCAGTGACTTTATTTATATGTTTATGTCAATAAATACTTGTTTTTCATCACAATAAAAACCCTTTATATGCAGCTAATCGGGTAGTTACATCTATTTCTATAATAGAATAAAAATAGCATATAAATAAAAATGTTAAATATAATCAAATTCATGGGTACTCATAAACTAATTTTCTTAGCTGTGAACAGTCAGCATGCTTAACATAACTTCAATAAGTCACAAATTAAATCTCATTTGTTTTAAATTAAATTTATAAAAATATCTTTAAACAATGATATTAAGAGTACAGTTAAAAAATTTTAAGAGTGATATTCATATTTCCTCATCTTTGCAAATTAAATAATTTATTTGAAAACGAAATCATTCTGCCTTTATTTAATTGTACAAATATAAGTACTTTCTCAAATAAGAATTTGAATATCATTTAGATTAATTTTGGTAATGATTAAATATTGATTTAAGAGATACTATTGAAATCAAATTTGAAGCTTCGAAAGTCAATTTGCAGTTAATATTAGCTTTATTGGAAAAATATAATTTTCAAATATATTCAGTCACAACAGAATATATGTGTTTGTGTGCATGCGTGTATATATATATATATATATATATATATATATGTGTGTGTGTGTGAGCATATAAATGAAATATACTTATTCATATATAGTTGTTATCTAGTATAGTTGAGAATAATAACAGTTAATGATAAAACAGACATTTATATTGAAGTAGTTTGGTATTCTTTTCAGATTGTATGTATAATCTTAACATTTAATAATATTTATGAATAAATAATCTAATGCACATTCTATAAGGTTAATTTACATGTCAGACTTTCTAATATCATTTTAGTAAACTGCAAATAAAATCCTTCATTAATCAGACAAAATAACAATCCACTTTATTCTAACTTATAAATTGTAAATGAATAATAAGTTAATTATTGATATATTTTATAAGTGACATACTGAAATGCAATCCATGGATCTTGAGCTCAAGGTCACATAATTATATGTCTGCATTAAATCATGCAGGTTTCTGGAAGAAATAAAACATTACATTAATGGTAATCCTTATAAAATGTCAAGTCAGTTCACAGTTTCAGATATTAATTAAACAATAAATTGTAATCATTGTACTGCTAATCAAAATATTTTTTTGCTCAGGAGTGCATAATAAACTTGAGCAGTGGAAATAACAGAACTGAAATAGATCCAAAGATCTTGCATTCCAGGATCTGCCACTCTCTGATTGTACCAACCCTCATAGATCTAATAATCATAATAGCCCTGTAAATAAATAATTGTTACTAAGTATGTAGTTCTGAGAATATCTAATAATACTTATGAAAAAATAAGGTTACAATATACATACTGTAAATTAATCTATAGTGTCAGTTTTTCAATAATCATTTAAGAACCATATATAATATTATTTCTTAGTGTTTTCTTGAAAGTTTGTGATGATAGAGTTTTAGTTGTATTTATATGTTGTACTATTTTCATCATCTAATATGAGTATTGAATGTTTTTAAAAAATTTAACTTTCATTAAATATCCCAAATACATTCAACTGTTAGTAATCCCTGTGTTCTATTATTAACAGCTGAATGTATTTGGAATATTTAAATAAAGTTATTTTTTCTGAAGATATTCAATACTCGCGTTAGATGATGAAAATAGTCCAACATATAAATACAAATATACTCTCTTATTTTTTATGCTAATTCATCAGTCAGGCAAACAGTCCATTTTTATTTGACTTCCACATTGTTATATATATATATATATATATATACATATTTGAATATCAATGAGTAATTATATATATATATATATATATATATATATTAAATTACTCATTGATATTCAAAGGCATGTAGTATGTAGAAATTAGATAAAAGTTTACCATTTTTAGTTTGATTGATGAAACATGATTAATATGGGAAAGATATTATTTGAATATCTATTAAAATGTCTCTGTATAAATTGATTTGCAAATTATGTTCATGCTATGCACATTAAAAGATATTTCTTCATAAATATTATTATATAATATTAGTACAATATATTTAATGATAATTGCTTATATAGGGGATTATTAAAATGATAGGAAAGATTTATATCTTAATAATTATTTCAAACTTAGAACGATTTGGCTGAGACTTTATGAAAATTGCAGTTAATATAAAATTTAAGTATCAATGATTGATTTATAGTCCTATTAAAATATGGTTTGATGAAAATGAATAATTTTTGCCTTACTGGTAAAATAACTTTGCATACTATTTACACATTCCTTAAACACTCTATCAATACTCTTTATTTATATCAAACTAACAGTTTCAACTGTCCTGCAGTCATCATCAGAGTGACAATATTCAAATATATAAATAATTATATAATTAATACACTTATATGCATATTTATATACATAATTCATACACAATATAAACAAAAATATACATTTTAATCTGACCATTATAAATAATTATTTCCCATTTTATTACTTTACTCTTAAAATAATTCTATCAATATTTATTTTATAACAATTTATATAATAAATAATATTAAAAAAAAAAATAAAGTGATATAAAATAAATTAATATAAAATAAATATTGATAGAATTATTTTAAGAGTAAAGTAATAAAATGGGAAATGATTATTTATAATGGTCAGATTAAAATGTATATTTTTTGTTTATATTGTGTATGAATTATGTATATAAATATGTGTATAAGTATATTAATTAAATATTTATGTATTTGAATATTGTCACTCTGATGATGAATGCAGGACAATAGAAACTGTTAGTTTGATATAAATAAATAGTATTGATAAAGTGTTTAAGAAAGGTGTAAATAGTATGATATATTAAAGTAGAATAAAGAAAAAAATTATAAAATAACATTGATATACGAGACACATCATTTGCCGATCTATTAAAATGACTTTCTCGAATATTATTTTTTCATAAATAATATTATTTATTTGTAAATATGATGTTACTAAAATTACTTGAATATATATATGTGTGTGTGTGTATTTAAATTAATATTTTGAATGGGTTTATGTAGATAAAAATTATTTAATCAGTGAGAACTGCATTATGTAAATAAAGTTAAAATCACTATCAAAATGTTTTAAAGTGTAGCACTCAAGTGTTGCTAGCCGAGAGGTCATTGCAACTGCCTTGCAAGCAAGTAGTTGTTTGCAGATGGTTGTGGGTTCATGTCCCAGCCGATGCTATGACATATGAGAAAAAAAAAGTGTAGCACTCAATCATCTGGATTGTGTAATCTGAAAGAAAACAATAGCAAACTTGTCCAAGCTACTATTGATCAAAATATGACCACTTTTGATCAGTCACTTATGTTGTTATGTATGAACTAATAACGTTACTCAATAGCTATAAGAGTTGTGATACAACATATAATATTTCTTACATGCTTGAATATCCTAGTACCTCATTGATGAAGCCACTAGCAGAAGCCAGTCTGGGGCTGAGGATATTCTGCAAAACTTGTTAACAACTTATTTGTAAAAAAATTTATTGGATTATTTTTATGTTTGGTTAAATTGCAATAATATAAACAAAATTAAATCTAACAGTTCTCTCATATTAGTGCTTAAGAAAAAAGGATATAAAATCTCTTCCCAAGCAGACTTTCTAATCGATGCTTATATAAAAATATGTGCATTTTTATTTTGTCATTATTATTATTATTAGAGAAAAACACTGTTAAATTGTATAGAAAAAGAGGTACACAGACACATAAAATAAATAATTTGTAAAAAAAAATACAGAATAGAATAATAATTCTGACATTACAACACAGAATATTTTAAACAAAAGTAATAGCAAATTCCACATGGAATCTTATTAATATTGGACATTAAGTAATTTAATGGTTTATAAATGTATTGCCAAATTTAATGTTATTTTATAATTTTTTCTTTATTGTAAACATAGTTAAATAAACCTGTTTTTGATACTAAGGTGTAAAACAAATAGTTCTTCTATTATATATATATATATATATATATATATATATGTGTGTGTGTGTGTGTGTGTGTGTGTGTGTGTGTGAAAAGTTATGTGTTTAGATTTGGCTAGTTTATAGATGTAGGAGGAACAAAATTGATTCAGTTCATTTAGTTTAAAGGAATATTTATCTAACAGTGTAATGTAATTAAAATATCAGTTTAAAATTAATTAAATAAATATCTGAGAACTTTTTAAAAAAACTTTGTAATAATTGTGTAATGTTCATTTATTAAATAAATAAATCATAAATTATTACTTTCCATATTATATTATTGTCTATTCACAAAACTGTCACATTAATTCCAAAACAGACAGTGGCTATCATTTGTTTTTTTCCATAACCTTGACAATTGTTCTAATTTTTTCAGTAAAAATTACAAAACACCAATAAATAATGGGGAATATGAGCTAATCCAGACATCAGCTGACCAAAAGGTATTAATACTGGTGTTTAAAAAACAGTTAATCCTCACAAAATTTTAGTCCATTCAAAATCTAGGCACATAAAATTTTAAAATAGCCATTTTGTCTACCTTCAGCATCATGGTTGAGTAGACCAACTAACCCTAGGCATTTTGTCTTACTTGGACAAAAATGTATTTTTTCTTTGAACTAAGAAAAATGATAGACAACAACAAATAAAGAAGGAATTATCACTGATTATTATTTCAATAAAATTTTATTTATTGCAGTCAACTGATAAATTTACTCATAGAATACATATAATAACTTCAATCATATCACTTATATTTTCACTTAAAATAATGGTAAAACAACTTTCCTTCTCTCTTAAAAAATGTGAATATCTTGTTTCAATATTATGGATTATCTTTATCATGAATTATTAAAAGAAAAAACTTTAAGTAATAAATTTCAACTGAAATATACTGTCATAAACATTGTATATTGTTAATATGCTAAACTTTAATTAAAATATAGCCAATTTCTTGGTAATGTATAATATAAATGATCTGGATTATATAACAAAATGTCTTAAAATGCTTATAACCTAATGGATTAATTCTAATGAGAGAAATAATGATTGCCCTTTTCAAACAGATTAAATTGGTTTTCCATTATATAATAAACTATGATTCACCTCCAGTATTTGAAAAGAAAAATTATGGATTATAATTGTCAAATATTTAATATTGCTAATGGATTGTAAATGCAAAATTTAAACTATTATAAAAGTCAAATTTATCAACAAGCTCTAAAAACAATTAATGTATTAAACATAACCCACATGGCATTAACAAATGTGCTTAATAGAATTTTATTAATCTTCATATTAAGTTCCAATAAGAATTGCATTACAAAATAAATTTAATTGTGCTAAATATAATCTTTAATACTTTTATTACAATGTTTCTGTGAATTCCCAAAAATATTAAAACATTATACAAGAGTAACAGTTTCCATGGAATAAATATTTAATCATTTATAACTGTTGGAGTATAAACTATGGATTACTTAAGAAACATTATTATAATTTCTTCTTATTTAGCTAGAATTATTGTTCTTAGTGTAATAAAAATATTAAAGTTCTCCAGATATGATGATGATGATGATGATGATGATGATGATGATGATGATGATGATGATGATGATTATATGATGAATGTACAGAAAATAATTTTACAAGTTTTATTATTTATGATATTGGATAGGATTAAATATATGATTTATATTGAAACTAGATTGTCTTAGATGAAACAGAAAATAAAAATAATGCCTTTTTTTTTTTACATTTACTCAATGACACTTTAAAATAGTACTACAATATTACTATAGTATTATTTTTGGCTCGGTAATAAGTCACATGAAGTTTACAGAAAAAAAAAAGATTATTTACTTTTGACGTAAGCAAAAATTTGAGATTCAGTAAACAAAAGAACAAATAAAACACTTAGATAGCAGTGCAACAGGGAAGAAAGACTTTCAGTGATAAAGGTCCGAATGTTTATCTGTATAGTTAGATATTCATCCATTGGCCAATATTGGATGACTATCTGTAATGGATATAAAACAGAAATTTGGAAAAAAAACATGAGTTTAATGAAAATCTAAAATAAAGTTTAATCCAGCTTAGATTTGACCCGAGTTATATCTTTAGCAGGAAGGATATAATACCACAACACCACTACCCTTTCGTAGAGATGAAATATCGAATAAGAAAATAGTTTTAATCTAATAAAGTGTATTCAAGATAATTGCACTGCTAATTAAATAATCATAATAAAATATAATCATTATTTTTATTATATATTTTCACTATCAACCTATAACCTTAACCGTCTGTTGTTTAGTTAAAAATATTTTCAATATAACTTTTGTTCATCAGCAGGCAGATTTTATCTTTAAAAAAATTGTAAATGTTTTTCCCTTCTTCACTCTTAAAAGCGAATTAGTAGTGTCTGCCGTGGGCTAGGCTATGCAATCATCTGTGACTTTTATTTTCTTTCTTATTATTTTTAACTAGATAAAGAAATTATTTTCTTCAGGCACAATATATATATTCACATTTTAAAAAAGATACATCTCTATATAAACCTATATATATATATATGCATAATTATTGTAATTTAATAAATGAAAAAAAAAATGATAAGGATTTACATTTCATTTAAAATTACAATACTAGTGATGTTTTTATATGATAAATATGACAGCTAATAAATAAAATGCTTTTTTTATATAAAAAATTAATTACGAAAATTGATAATTAAATATGTCATTAAAAGATAATTAGTAGCATTTAAAATAAATTTAATTATAGAGGATAAAACCACTCTTTATTTTTTTTTTTCAAGTGCTAAAAATAAATGAACAAATAAGAATTATTTTTGTAAAATTAAAACGAACAGTTCAGTTTATGGTGTATATTTAATTGTTCCCTCATAAACAATGTATATACATGTCTTTTACAAGCAATCCTAAACTACTCCATACAGTAAAATAATGTGGATAATTATTTCAATCACTGTTTTTTAAGACAAAATATAATGGTGAATGATGGCATAAGTTTTTATAGAAATCATCTTTTTCCCGTCAGTGATCAAAACAACATTGCATTAAATTGAATTGATACTCAACTCAAACAAACTGAATAGACAGCAATATTGGGAATTGATTAAAATTGTTCTATTTATTCTCTGATAATTTAAAGTAACAGCAAGGACGAAGGGAGATGTTACAATATATATATACATTTCCAGCAGGATCATATGTCAGCTTATAAAACCAATTTCTGAAGAATAATAAACTATTACAAAGAATATATGTGTAAAAAAATATGTACCATATACACGTGTGTTAGTAGTTCAACTTTGAGAAACAATTCAAATCAAAGAAATGGACTAACAAATCGAAACTAAAGCTATGTAAATTTTGTAAATGTAAGCTATCACAGACAATCCACCTCTCACCCAGTTTATATCTGTAAAGAGTTGTAAAGTATTTATTTAGACACAGTAAGCATAATTCCCATGAACACCAATATAGGAACAAGTATATGAAAAGCGGGCTGCAGAAAGGAGTTTGCTATTAACTGAAAGGAGACCCTTTGATTCCTCTTGGAGGCCTTAAAGGAACCGAGCAGGGCAAATTCCTAATGTCCACTCCATACGTTCTTGTCATTGCAGCTGTTATTACTATGTGATTATTCATATAGTATACGAACATGGATGGGCTGCTCACCAAAATGCATTCTCCAGCTTGGTGAGTTTATTGGCTTTTTACCTCTGAGTTTAAGATCAAGAAACACCATGGTCTTTCTTCTCAGTGCCTGATAAGGCAGAATGAATGTTTGTGTAAATGATAAATATTTTTCCAATACATATATACAATTATGACAGACAAAAATAAAGCATGGCCCTTATTCCCAGGAGGCTGTAAAGTCACCAACCAAGGCAGCAGTTGGTGGCCGAAGGCAGAGGGTGCTAAGAATCCCCTGATTGTGGACCCAGGCTGCCATTTGATGACAACTTTTTATTTAGGTACTTACAACTGCAGATCACTTTCAAGTGAAGGAAGATTGCAAGAATTAGAAGAAGAATTGTCTTATATTAAATGGGACATTATTGGACTTTGTGAAGTTAGAAGAAAAGGTGATGAAACAATTGATTTAAAAAGTGGACATATACTCTATTATAAAGGCACACATATTGGAAATACAAGTGGAGTAGGATTCATTATAAATAAAAAGTGGAAGAACAATATTGTGGAGATTGATGGTGTATCGGACAGAGTTGCAAGATTAGTTATACAACTTAATAGCAGATATCAAATGCAGATAATTCAGGTTTATACCCCAACAAGTTCTCATAGTGATGAAGTAGTAGAAGATTTTTATATGGATGTACAAAAGGCTTTTGATCAGAGTAAACAACATTTTAAAATTGTTATGAGAGACTTTAATGCTAGAATTGGTAGACAAATGAAAGATGAAATTGCTGTAGGTAATTTTGGTTATGGTAATAGAAATGAGAGAGGACATAGACTTGTGGAGTTTGCAGAAAAAGAAAAACTTTGTATTATGAATTCATTATTTGAGAAAAATGTTAAAAGGAAATGGACATGGAAGCAACAGCAGAATTGGATTATATTTTGACTAACAGGAAATACATATTTCAAGATTGTAATGTTCTTAATAAATTTAACACAGGAAGTGATCATCGATTAGTAAGGTGTAAGTTACGTGTTAATGTAAAACTAGAGAGACCAAAATTATTGAGAAAAACAATATTTACAGTAGATATTCCTAATCTTCAGAAATATTCTAATAAATTTAAATTAGAACTTACAAATAGGTTTCAAGTGTTAGGAGATTTTGAACAGGATTCAGATTTGAATGAAATTAATATGAAAATAACTGATACACTTTTAAAAACTGCAACAAAGATAGCTGGTAGAAAAAAGCAGCAATTGACTAATAAAATTTTTACTGAGACAAGAGAATTTATGAAGAAAAGAAGGAATATGAAGATATACAAAAATGATGTATTAAAAAGAATTGAATATCTCGAATTTTGTAAAATGGTATGGAAAAGAGTTGAAAATGATATAAGAAAGTATAACTGTGAAATAGCAAGGAAAGCTGTAGAAGAAAATAAAAGTCTCAAGAATGTTAAACAACATTTTGGTATTGGTGGGAAATTTATATCTGCAATAAGAAAAAAAGATGGAATTATTACTAAAAAGAGAGATGACATCATGAAATTTGTAGAAGATTTTTATCAAGAATTATATAGTAATAAAGAACAAGTACCTCCTATATCTATTACATCTTCCGAATTGCTCAGAATTTTAAATAAAGAAGTGAGACATGCAATTAAATGTATGAAGAAAGGAAAGGCTCCAGGAAATGATGGAATTATAATTGATAAATTAAAAGAAGGAGGTGAAGAAATAGAAACAATTTTAGCAAAGTTATATACCAAATGTCTAAATGATAAAGATGTACCAGAAGATTGGAAGAATGCAGTAATAATATTAATATTTAAAAAAGGTGATAAAGAAGATATTAGAAATTACAGACCTATCAGCCTTTTATCAGTTTTATATAAAATTTTTACCAAGATAATTACAACTCGTCTACAGAGAACTTTGGATTTCCACCAACCAAGAGAACAAGCTGGATTTAAAAGTGGTTTTAGTACAATAGATCATATCCAGGTATTGAGAGAAGTCATAGAAAGGACAAATGCATATGAGTTGTCATTATGTTTTGGATTTGTAGATTATGAAAAGGCATTTGATTCTATACACATTTCTTCAGTGATTAAAGTATTGGATCATCAAGGTATAGATCCAGGATATTGTCATGTTTTAAAGAATATTTATAAAAATGCAACAGCAACAATTAGATTACATAATGATACTGGAAAAATCAACATTGAGAAAGGTGTAAGGCAAGGTGACTCCATATCTCCAAAACTTTTTACAGCAGTGCTGCAAGAAGTATTTTGTGGATTAAAATGGGAAACTAAAGGAATGAAAGTAAATGGAGAGTATTTAAGTCATTTAGATTTTGCAGATGATGTAGTTGTTTTTGCAAATAATGCTTCAGAGCTGCAGGAAATGTTGCAGGAGTTAGCAGATGAAAGTAGAAAAGTAGGACTAAAGATAAATGTTAAAAAGACTAAAGTAATGTTTAATCGATTTGCTCAAAATATGAAAATAAAGATTGATTATAAAGAATTAGAAGAAGTTAACAGTTACAAATACCTAGGTCAAATTATTAATACAGATGGAAACATAATGGAGAAAATTAATCATAGAATTAAACTTGGTTGGAGTGCTTTTGGTAGAAATAACTTGATACTAAAAGGAAATATGCCTATGTGTTTGAAAAGAATGTTTTTTACCAAATGTGTTTTACCAGTTCTTACTTATGGATCTGAGACTTGGACACTTAATAGAAGAGCAATACAGAGACTTCAGACCACTCAAAGGAGTATGGAGAGATGTATGTTGGGAGTAACAAGAAGAGATCGAAAATGCAATGTATGGGTAAGACAACAAACAGGTGTTACTGACCTTATTGAAAAAATTAAAAGATTAAAATGGAGTTGGGCTGGACATATTGCTAGAAGAGCTGATAACAGATGGACAATTGGAATTTTAAACTGGATTCCAAGAGATTGTAAAAGACCCAGAAAGAGACCACATGTGAGATGGATGGATGAAATAAGAAAATGTGCAGGGGTGTTGTGGAAAAGAGAAGCTAAAGATTGGAGAAGATGGATTAAACTTGGAAAGACCTTCATCCTGCAGTGGATTGATAATGGTTGATGATGATGATGATGATGATATGAAAAGCATTAATGTAACCTTTTCTTTTAGTGTAAGTAAAGTTCCTTTTTGAATAATAATAATAATAATAATAATAATAATAATAATAGTAGTAGTAGTAGTAGTAGTAGTAGTAGTAGTAGTAGTAGTAGTAGTAGTAGTAGTAGTAGTAGTAGTAGTAGTAGTAGTAGTAGTAGTAGTAGTAGTAGTAGTAACAGTATAATTAGTAATAGTGATTGTAGTAAGTATTAATCTTGTAATAACATTAGGATCAGAAGATTTGTATATAAATATCACATTAAGAATAATCTGTTGGTGATGAGATGTAACTATAAGCAGATTGGATTCAATAAAAATTATTTTGAAAGAAGGAAGATGGGCAGGCTCAAGTTATGATCAGAATAGTACATGCTGAGGGTGATGATGAATTCTTGGAGCAAATACAGAAATCATGGGCACATAGGTAGATGGTTGAATTAATTTGAGAGGCACTATATATTTTTGTCTTCAAAAGACTTTCATCAACCTCACATCTGGTCACCCTTCTAGGTGACTGTAATATGAGCTACTCTACCTTTGTTTCCACATGGCTTCACCAACTTGCATTTTCATTAATGAATGCTGAAGGACTTCTTCTCACAGACTCAATCTCAATCTAAAAGTTTTTTAGCACTCCTCTCTCATAGATTTATGCATTTACTCCCCTATGCCTCATCATCTAATAGCTAACACTTAATTCATAAAACTTCTCTAATTACTTTGCTCAGATGCTTACACTTGTTAGATGCTTCACAAACAACAACTATGAATATTTACAAAACAATTAGAATATTCATCTCTACAAACATCTCTGAATTCTTATATTCAGAGTCATACATAATGCTATTTAAACTTAAAGATATGCTCCTTAATTTGGTCCAGGGTTATATCTCATTTATAAATATATCATTCTTTAACATCATCCACATCATGCATGTTACCTCCCCAAGATTACTTTTAAAGTCCATTCACTGCATGTTATTTCTATAGAGATTACAAATTAGTTTATAGTTTGCATGTATACCCATTGTACCACTTAGCCAGAACATTAATAATAATATGCATATATAATAATCCCAGAATTTTTTTATTATGATTAATAGATTATCATTTCAGGATGTGTATGCATAAATGATTGTTTGTATATCATTCCATAAGATTGGCATTGGCTAGATACATAGCAAATTCTTTTATATAGAAACTGTTTTAGATCCAGTCACAAAGGATAACTGTTGATTATTCTTGTTTAATTCTGGTGATGTAACTTATTGTTATTATAACTATTTACATTTTATTTTTTGCTGATTTCATGCTCCTTCTATATTTATACATTTTATATTTGTTAATTCAATGTTAATTGATGAGAACTTTATTTTATGGTATGATGATGATGATTTCCATTTCTCAATATATTTACTGTTTCTCATCCATACTCTTATAATATATATTTATATTAAAATAAATTTAATATTATCTGATGGAATCTCTATAAAACAGCATAATAAAACGTCACATTCATATACTTCTGATAGTTTTTGATTAATTAGCAGTAAAATAAAAATTATTACTTACATCAGTAAATAATAAAATTTAGGTAAAAATTGCATAATGTATATTCTTTCTTTAAATATGATCTTGCATTGGTGGTTGAGAGGTCAGCGCGAAAGCTTTACAAGCAGTTGCCCGGATTGCGGGTTCGTGTCCCGGCCGATGCTATGACACTTGAAAAAAAAAACATGATGATCAATCAAGCACAAAAATTTAAAATTTATATCTGCTTATATATCATATTAATATTCGATTAGTAATATCATCTATGAATAATTTTATTTAATACTCTTTCAATTAATCAGTGCTTCATTTTTATTTTAAAAATGTCTAATTAACCACATAAAATTAAGTTTTTTTTCCTTTAAAGAAATATATTTATAATAAGTTTTTTCCTTTAAAGAAATATATTTATAATAAGTTAAGTTATTTTTAATTTATAATTTCACAAATCCTCACATAATTATCTTTTATTTGGTTGTTTTCTCTCTTTATATATATATGTTTAAAAAAATAGGGTTTGTGGCAGTTAGCAATTGTAAAAAATAAAACCGCAGTAATCTAATTGCAAATTTTAATTTTAGAAAACTTTTGAAAAAAAATTTGTTTGAAAATAAAAATGTACTAAATTCTGACCTAATTTCATTTGAAATTTTCATTTATAACATATGCCACTCTTTTTTTAAGGGTGGAGATAAGAAATAGAATTTCAACGAATGATTTAAAATTGATAAAACGTTTTGATATTATTACATAAATAGAATTTTAAGTTAAAAATTACTTTTAATTTTTAAAATAAAATTATAAATAGTAAATCATAAAAATATAAGTATATTTATATATACTCTTTTAACTGTTCATACAAGAACTTTTGTATGACGCTTTACCTTAATGATTAGCACCATTTTTTAAAAAATATAACCATTTTCTAATACTATTAATGTAATAAAATGAAAACGTAAATCAATGCATTCTTCATATCAAAAAAATCTACAACTTTAATATTAAATTTGATATTATGATATCCTGAAATAAAGTGCACTAAAAATATATGAAAAATACAATTTACATATGCAATTTTTTATTCCGTATTTTTACAATGCTGTAATGGAATTGGTCACTGAACTAAAACAAACAGAGCTTTCATTACAAATGTAAACAATCTCGGCAAAAAAAAAAATACAAGTTTTACATAATTTTAAAAAATCGTTCATCTTATACACCTATAAAGAGTACTAAAATAAAATTTAAAATGTTTACATTAACTAAAATTTAATTTATTTATCTAAAACTTTTATTTAAGATCTTGCAATAATTAACAATTCTTTCAAATATTTTTCTTTGTAAATATAAACAATCTTAGCAAAAATTATTTGCATTTATTTTTAAAAGTAAAGTAATATATTTTATTGAAAACAAATGAGAAAAAAATATGTATAATACATAGCATTAATTAATTTAATTTATTCAATTTTATAATAACGAAAATGCCAAACTGTTATTATATAAAATCTGATATAACAATTTTTAATTTAAAAAAAAAAAACACTTCAATTACATAACAACTTTTTTAAAAATAAATTTAAAAATGGAAATTGTATTAACTTAAATGTTTTTTTACACAATTAAAGAATTCATGATTTTATTAGATGACAACATTGACAACATGATTTTAAAATAGTGATCACAATTAGTAAATGTTACCCAAAAACAAAAACTATTTAGTGCTTTATTAATGGACAGTTTATATGCTATATTTTTATGCAGGTTAGTATTTTTTTATTAATAACAAGATTTTTAAAATGTTTGTTTATTAATTATCACTTTTTTTTAATCTTAATTTTTTTTTCTTAGATTTCCAAAGCTAATGGCATATTTCAAATATAAAATGCTTATTTGTCATGTAAAAATCTAGACATAAGTTGAGTTTCAGAAAAAAGATTTATTTGGTTTAACCTGTAACTGCTGCACCATGTTTTACAATCTAAACATTATGACTGTTATATGATACAGCTCATACAATATATTATTTAATAATAAAATTAAAGTTCCAAATTAAATTTAAAATAAGTAATACAAATAAAAAATAATTGTAAAATAATTTACTTCTCACTGAAACATTTACAGAACATTTTTCAAAGGCTACACATTTATAGTTGCTATATGATATTATCCATAAGAAAAGAAATAGTTAAAATAAGTACATCAATTAAACATAGTTTTAAGTGTTATTTACAAAAACATTATTGTATTTATATAAAACATTTAATATAACTTTCAAAAAATGTAAAATTAAAATCTCTTATATTTAGAATACAACTGGTGTGAAACACTGCTAATTCAAAATAATAGTTATAATTACTTACACCATACATGCACAATTTATTCTATTATTTTTTATAAAATACAAATTCCATTACTGAGATGGACGCCTGTTTAGTTCAAAAAAATTATATAATATCAAGATGTATAAAATTTTGTGCAGTATGAAATAATGTTTGTAGCTATTGAGGGTTAATGATACTTACAAATTTTCAGTAATATTTTTAAAAATTTCTAACCAATATATGTATATAATTTTAATAAGCTATTTAATTACACATATTTTAATTTCATAAATTTAAACTATAACTATAATATAATACAGTGATTTAAAGTAAAATAAAAGAAATAGTAAATATTTTTAGAGATACTTTGATTTTTAGTCATGTATAACATGAAAATGAAAAAGATTTTATTTGTGTTTGATTGTATTGCAAATGGACCTATAAAAAAGGAAGTAATACAGAATATTATATAATTTGTTTCTACTCAAATATTAATACCAAATTACGTTATACTTTTCAAACAAAAATTTTTTAAACATATTTTTTTACCATGATTTTATAATAAATGTATGTACTAAACAACAAAGTAATTCTTTATACTCAATTAATATAATACTTTATAATCATATGGATTATGCAAATTTCTCTTTTTTCTTATACAACACTAATCAAAAATGCATTTCCCCTATATAATACATTCCACTTTTGATATAATCTAAAACTAACATTTATATGACAATTTATATCATCATAATTTATGCACCAAAAATAATACTAATAAGCAATAAAATGTAATATAATATAAATTCATATAATGCAATTTAATTTTTAATATAAATGTTGTATAAATGTAAGAGTCATATATAAATGAATTGTACATTTTACCTCTTCCTACCCTCTTCCCATTTTTTGATTATTATTTCAGTAATGAAATTTTCTCATGATAGAAAAATACTACAAATAGAACAATAGAGCATAATATATTAATTTATAAAATAATCTACTTTGTCTTTCATTAAAATTTTTGTACTGACTTTATTACATTAAATAGAAATAACAAAATATTAGATTATTTCATATACGTATTTAAGATGAATAAAGAAATTGCTTTATATTAAAAGCAAATATGAAGTAATTTAATATCATTGCTATCTGTATTAAGTGTATTGTTTTATGTGGAAAAATGTGAGCTGCCTTTATTAGAACACTAATTATTGTGCAAATCATACACTTTGTAATAAATCAAGAGTCAGGATAACAATAACAATTATTGAAGTGTCTAGTAAGCAATTCGAAAAAATTTCAATTAACTTTTACAAATTGTGCATATATTTTAAAGCAGTATAAATATCTTGTTTATGTAGAATATAGATACATATTTTTGTATTTACATACTGAAATTTACAAAATGATGTTGACAGTGAGAAACAGCATGAGACCATAAGTGGCAATTCTTGTATAGAGTAGTACTTAAAATTAAAAATAAAAGCATTTTAACAAATTGAAATGGTTTATAAGGTTTATTATTATTTAGCAGCAATTATTGAATTACTACACTAATTTCTTATGTATCTTATCTAGAATTTTATCTGGTCAGCAAATTATTTACTTTAAATATTTTGTATAGTTATTTTAAAACTTATTCGTTTGTAACATTTTTTAAAAGCACAAACAAACAGACTATGAACTCCAAATATAATTTGTTTAATCAAACAATTTATAACAAAACACAAGACATTCGTGTGTTTTTTTCTTTTTGCTACAGTATTATTTTGAAATATACTTTATACTTCATTAACCAAATTATCTAAAAAATGATTTTTTAAAATAATAATTTAGATAAATTTTGCATTGTGCATGTATTTAATATTTAATACTAAAAGCAATTTTATCATCTGATATATATATATTTAATTTTTTCACGAGTGTATGATGTAAACAAAATAGTTTTTGGATTAAATCATGTGTTAGTTTTGATTAATTACCAATTTTACAATGAAATAGAGGATGCTATTTTAATAAAATGTTGAGAATTAGTCAAAACATACAGTTTAACCCAAAAACGATTTTATATATACATATTATGACTTCCATATGATTATGCATAATGATCCAATTAAGTTAATTGAACCTATCTATCTGTATTTAATTGACATTAATTTTATTTTAATAATATAAAATTTATTAAATATCCCATTTAATACAAAAATGATTATTTTCCAATGGTTAATTTTAACCAAAAGCAATATAAATATTTATGGTTTAATTTGTTTTATATGAAATGCAGGCATTAAAATAAGAACAGAATCAATGATACTAAATTAAGAGCATATTTCAATTTTCCAGTTGTAACAATTGCTTGCATTAATCATTGCTCATAAAATCTATTGTAATTGACCAATAACAACTTTTAATTAATTTTAAGTCATTAAAACTATTTTCACTTGTAATTCAATCTTTGAAGCTGTTTTAGTGCAAAAATTTTCATCTCAAAATTTCAATTTACTTTAAATAAATATTAATAATTAAATAGTCTTAATTACATTTACCCTCTCATTTAACATTAGTAAAAAAATTGTAAAATCTAACTTTTTGTTTGAAATGACATCCATTAATCAATCCTTCATATGATTAACTTGCAGTAATAATTTTCTTACAAGATCAGATCAAATGTGTCCTGTACAGACCACACTTAAAATTTTTACCAACAACAAAAAGACTTCATTCTGCAATTATTTAAAAAACTTGTAAATGAGCTCTAACAAAATTAACTATTGAAAAGTATAATATGTCATTTTTGTTGCAAATTTTAAAAATCATTTACTAATTCTTCTGTTTTTTTCCTATCATACCTCCTTGTAACTTTGTAAGTAGCTATATGTTTTGCAAAAAGGTATTGCTTCAAATTATATCCTTTAAGTATGACTACACTTTTATTTTATAATGAAGCAAGCATATATATTTTCTTATCATTAGATCAGCACAGCTGCCTTGCAAGCAACTGTCATGGGTTTGCTTCTTGACCGATGCTTTGACATATGGGGGAAAAAACACTTGTATTCAGCATCAAGTTTTTTTTTCAATACCAAGTGGAATTTATGAAATCTAACTATTTTAATGTTAAATTTCAAAGAAAAACTCAATTTCGTTAAAAACATTCAGTTTTAAATATTATGCACAAATTTATATTTTAATTAAATATCATACACACTTGTATTCTAGATGAAGAAAATTAAAAATGAAAAACTTAAAACAATATACCTATCTTATGTGAGAAATTAAAACAAAATATCTTAATATTTACATTATACATAACCAAATAAAACTCATTACTATTTGAAAATAGGTTGAGAATTTCTGTAACTAGATAAGAATTTGTTTTTTAAGGAATTATCAATAATCCACACATATTTTTTTTTGTAATTATTTGATTTATTGAAGAAGATTAATAAAATGTTGAACATATGAACATTAATTTTCTTCATGCATTATTTTCATTAAAAATATTTAAAATCTTTTTTATAGATTTTGAAATTATTATTAAATTTCTTTTTATAAAAGTTTATACACAATAAATATATTGTAACCTAGTGTTATTGACACTTGGTTTACTTGGCATTATTTCTGCAGGAAAACAATGCTATTCTTTAAAGAAATAAAAAGATAAAATAACAATAGTAATAATTGATTAATAAAGTATGCTATTCACTCACTTTGGCATGTTTTGGGTGAATAACTAATAGATTTAGTAATGCAATATCATTTTTAAAAAGAACATGAATAATTTAATTAAGATATTAATAATTAAAGCAAATTAATATAGTATAAAAACAAATATCATGAACAGTAATTGATTTTGGATGGGTAGAGGGGAAGAAGAGATAAATGTCTTATCATAGAGAACAATAACTTCTGGTAATTCCATTTGTAGAAAATGAGTTATAAATTACTGATAATTATCATTAATTAAATGTATTTATTATTTTTTTTATTGTCAAATCACTTTGTAATCTATTTAAATAATACTAAAACTATATGATTGTAATAGGTTTTTCCTTTCTTTTGTTTATGTTATAATCAAATGATTATTTTTCTGGAAGAGGTCGCTAAAGTCAAGATCATTTTTTTTGAAAAAAAAAAAATAATATAGTCTGCTTTTAGTTTTCAAGGAAGGAACAGTGCTGAAATTTGGTAACTCAATTTTTTCATTTTATTTTGCAGAAATAAATGTAATCAAAGTAAAATTTTAATAATATAATGCGTGGCTAAAGTTTTTTTTTGATAAGATATCCTAATTTCCTGTGCCATCTACCTATTTAAAAACCTTTTATACTTAAAATTTTATTGTCTCGCGCGCTAAAGTTAAAAAATGACAGATGTAACTAAAGGATTCACAAAAAATTATATTATATCTAAATTAAGGAAAGGAAGCGATTTCCAAGAAAAAATTAATTATTTATTAACTTTATGTCATTTATTGATATTTTCTTGGTATAGAAAGAAAAAAATAATAATAATTGAAAGAAATATTTTGAAACCAAGGAAAATCAAGTAGAAACATTTTCACGCTCTTTCTAAATATTGTCTGCCTTTACAAGTAATGTAGTTACATACGTTAAAATATGTTTTATTCACCAAGAATTGTCTGGAAATAATAATAATGATAAATAAGATTAAATTAGGCACCTGTATATTTTTTTTTTTGGAAAAAAATATAAACTTTCTCAGAGTAAATATAGGAAGAGTTATATAGGGGCATTCTTACGGAGAAGTTACCGTTAAAAAAAAAAAAAAAATTATAATTCCTAAAGTATGAACAAAACCAAATATCTTAGTGACTTAATGATAAAATAAATGATATATTATATTATACATCAGTTGGAATTATTAAAAACTTCCTGTACACGTAAATTGACTGCAGTTATTATCATAATAATCTCTCGGAAAATTGCGCATTTTCGTCCATAAATAAGCTAGCTAATAATTATACCTATAGTCAATAAAAAAAAAAAAAACAATTGTGTGTGTTTATCATATATAATAAAATATTCGTCTATGTTTGAATATTTTTTTTTTTGGATCCCAAAATTGTAGTACTTTAATTCAAGTGAGAATTAATCTTCAGTTCTGCTATATTTTCTTTTACCTGATTTATTAGAAGCACGAAATAAAAGAAAACTTTTATTTAAAGAAAATAATAAAATGCGTTTATTGTTTTAAACATGCTTCGTGAAATACGACTGGATAAAACTCTTCACCTGGACAAATCGCTCACAGAAAAACATTTTTCTAATGAGATAATAGGCATTTGTTAATTAATGATATTTTTTAAACTAATTTGTAAAATTATATGTGTTTTTTTTTTGTTATATCAACATAGGTTAAAGTCTGTATGGTCAAGTGATATTTAATAGCCTTGTAATGACAAAGGTATGTTTTAATATAATTATTATAGGTTAAGTTGATATTTAACACGAAAGAAAAAAAATCTATAAAATATGTTTTAATTATTACATACAATTGTAGGTAGAAAATTTGTATGTTAGATACGTAAAAGAAAAATATTTAGATATTTAAGGGGTAAAATAAATATTGAAAATTATCAGAAGTAACTAAAAAAAAAATGCTATAACAAAATATTTCTTGTTAAAGTTTTGAAACGAATTTATACTGTATTAATTGAGGAATTTATTCCTAATTATTCTTAAATAACACATCCACTTTATTTAGTTTAAGATAGTATGCTACCAACTATTTTTGAATGTTCCTTTATTAAAATTAAAATTATTATACTTTTATTCTATGATGTCCATTGATTTCAGATGTTGATCAAAGTATACACGGTAACATAAGTTTATTATAATCAGTGTATTTACTTATCCTGCCCAGATATAGCATTGGTATATGCTTAATATTCGCATAGGTAATAATTATAATGTATTTATTTTGTGGGATGAAAAATGATCTCCCCAAAAGCTTTGTTTTCTATGAGAGGAAGATTTTAAATATAATGTGCGGGTATGTTTATAGCCAAGTGATCAATTCTCATAGATAGGACGATCAAGAATTTATCTAGCATTTAGTATGCTTCATTCGTTTAAATCCCAGGAGAGGATTGTATTTGGTGTGTGTTCGTTGTATGCCCAAGTAAGAGGCAAGAAACCACCAAAATATTTTAATGTAGTAGATTACTTTACAGACCTTCGTGGTTATTCCATATTCCTTATGTGAAAATAAAGATAGCTCCACCATGGGAGGTGTTGATTATTGTGCTTAATTTTGAAAGTTCGGGCAAGATAAAGGTTATATTGGAGGTGTTAGTTCCTCAAGATCCACTTTAGTATAAATAGTGCGTTAATAACTAAGATCAATATCTGTATTGTGCTGCTAAATATTGCTAGTATTTGACAAGTAAATCAATGGAGAAAGTAATTAAAATTGCGTAATTTAAAACGCTTATTTACTGAAGGAATATTCAAATGCAATATTTAATTCTGGTTAGTAATTAAATAATACTCATATTTAAAATTATACGTATGAATAAAATTTGTATCATAACTTAAGTTAGCATTAAGTTAAATGTAAGATGGTAAGTGTAACTTCTGATAACTGGCCTATAATTAGAATAGGTTATCCCATTAGACCATAAATAAAGTAAATGTATTAGAAATAAATTTAATATTTTGCGTATTGCATATGATGGGATTAATCATTTAAAAAAAAAAAAATAGTTAGTCAATAATTTTGAATAAAAGCTTCTACAAGGTTACCAAAATTTAATAAACAATGTATTGGTAATGAAATGTACTTTTAGTTAATCAATCCATATGATTGCATACAGGAGAAGAGTAACCTCTAGTCCATAACCAAAAGAGTATACAGATTAATGACAGTTATATTTTATATTTTTGTATTACTATGGGATTATTGAATAAATGTTCATATATTTTTTTTTGTGATAATAATAAATTATAGTCTTGTTAAAATTTGTTGTAGATTCATTTTTTTGTTTTTATATGCTAAATATAAGTGTTTGCACAATATTTGCAAAACCTTTTCTTGAGTCCGAAATCAATCCAAATTCTTAAAAACTTAATATACCAGATAAATAAAGTTGAGCAGATCAGAATATGTCATTATATTTTAGTTTAATGATAATATTTATGGAGTTGAAAACTTAAGACTAAACATTCACCTTTGTGTAAAGAAAAAAAAATGAATTTATTCGCAAACCATTAACTTTGGTTGCACATTATTCCATTCCCATTTAGTTAAATTGTCTAAGTAATAAATCTTAGTTATATTATTGTGTTGTCATTGATGATGGAAGGACACAAAAAGCACCCTTGTCTTTTTATTATTCTGACTGAGATTCTGAAAAAAAAAAAAAAAAAGGCTGTGTTATTCAAAATTATACGTCATTATTGAATAGAATTATCATCTCTTTAAATAATATAGCAGTGGATATGAGAGATGAAGACACATTGAATTTAAGTAAAATATATGTTTCCTATAGCCGACCAGAATGTCAGTCGTATGCGACAACACAATACTGCCGAGCATTTCCTTACATGAAACAAAGAACCCTGAGATTAATATTATTATAATTATTCTTTAAATTAATAAGTGATTAATTATTGTTGTTATTACAATCGTGGCATGGCTTAAGAGAATTGAATGTACAATTGTATTATATGAAAAGTATTTTAGATCATATTGGAAAATTAATAGTGGATATTTGTTTTATTTTGGTTGACTCAACAACAACCGGAAAAATTGGTATCATTGGTGAAAAGTGAAAACAAAATAACCTAATACAGCTCAGAGTATGATTAGTGTCTAAGTGCAAACTAAACTAATAGATAATTACAGAATAAAGTAGAGGACATTAGCTAACAGAGAATAAATATTGGGTTAGAATATAAAACTTCTTTCATAATGAACAAATATTAGCAACATAAGATTCAGATTATGTGTGAAAGCTATTATTAAGATACATCAGTTTTATAAAAATATTAAACCATTATTTGTTGTGATTATAAATTTTAAAAAAAGTCTTTAAAATGGTGAATAAGAATGGATTGTGGAAAAATTTGAAACTGAAAGAAGACTTGGAATTGTTAAAAATAATTAAAGATTTTAGAAAATACAATCTAAATATCAGTTTGAGAATATAACATAAATGGAGATTAAGTGTGGTTATGTTAAACATAGATGATCAAAATCACCTTTATTAATCATTCTGTTTTTAATTCAAACTGCTGGTTGAGATAGAAGGAATGTCAATAGGGAGAGTGATTCTTATAATCAGAAGTTGTAATATTGTAGTTCAACTATTTATAGATGGTGTGGCATTTTTTTTTACAAATATATTTTTATTTTATATAATATCAAAAAATATGAAAATTTAATTCAGTAAAAAAACATCTATGATAATACTAATAAATGGCAAAAATAAAAAAAATCTTGAATAAGTGAAAGGGATAAATATTTTAGTATTTTGTTAAATGGGGAAATAATTATATATATAATTAAAAAATTAATGCTGAAACAAAAACAAAAATAGGAATGAGATTGATTAAAACTATCTTATTTTTTTAATAAAATAAATTTAAATTATGCAAATTAACTTGGAAAGGGGGGGCAGTATTGCTTTAATATTAGAAAATAAGACATTTTGTAATGGATATAACTTTTTTTGATAGAGCTAAAAATAAATAGATCAATATACTTAAGAAGATGAATTGAAAGCAGCAGATGAGGTTAGTCAAAGACAAATGAAAAGGTCTTTTTTTAAATAAGAAAAAATGAAAATAAGTTTAAAATGTTTGAAAGATTACAATATATAATTAAAATAGATCAAAAATAGCATTTAATTTGATTGTTTGGTGAAATCAACAAACGCTATAAAATAGTGAGGGTATATAATATGTAAAGATAGTAAACAAAAAACATTATTTCTATCTATACAAAAATGGAATAAATGTATAAACAATAAATAAATATTTTATAATGGATATTAATAAGAGATGGGAATAGAAGATGGATGGGTTGATTAAAAAAGATGTAAAATTATACAAAATAATATGAATAAAAATAGTTTACAGTTATATAGAAATAAATAAAATATTATTGACTATATACTAATACTAAAGAAAATTTATCTAAATTTTAAAAGGGAGCTTTAGATATCAAAAAAAGAAAAGAATTTTACTATAATTAAGATTTAGGTAGCAATGGATGAAGAATATTGACCTTTTTTTGAATGATTCTAATATTGTCAATTCTGTCCATTCTGTGATGTTTGGCATCCATGACAATGTTGGTTGCTCTCTTTTTCTTAACACAAGTACAATTTTAATCATGATACTTTTTTCATAATGTTCTCATATGTCTTACTGTATGTCTAAAATACTATATCTTTCATCACCTCTATCTCCAACAGTTGTCTTTATGTATTTTCCTTCTCCATTCATTAGTTATCTTAACTGTTAACATATCCCAAATACCATTCAATAACATTTAAGTTTAAAAATTTCCATCCTTATGACTTTTGGTTTTTTTTAATGACCATGGTTCACATCCAATGCAAAAGAATTTAAAATATATGTTTATATATTTAATTACTTTCATTCTGAAAATCATGCACACATTTCTATCTTCTTGAGTTCAGTGGCTGCTGTCAAAAGTTACAGCATTAATTATATTTGAGAAATTACTATCAATAATGATTGAAATATTATATGTTTTCTATTGGCAAAAGACCTCATTAAATAAGTGTCGAAGCATTCTATTTTTGGACAGACATGTTTATTATATAAAGTATCAGAGAGTTTTATTCAGTGATAAAGAGCTGAAAAATAGATATGCAAAAGGTTGATCCAAAGGTTATAGACATCTATGCTTCTATTTTCTTTTTTATAATTCCTAATCAGACAAGGGTTTGGTATCACTAGATAATATTTTTTAAAAAGTTCATAAATTTGTTTTAGTTTTTATAATCATTCAATATATAGCGGAAATCATCATTTTATAGTAATGAGTGGCTAAAAATATAATAGTTTAGTGAAGAGAAAGGGAATTAACCGAATCAATTGAAAGAATAGAACAAATTAAAAAAACTAAAAATTAAATATCAATATTTAAAGTTACAAATTGAATTTTAATGTAGACATATGCAGAGCTTGTATTATGTAATATGTGAGTATACGTGTGCAAAAGCGGTAAACATATATTAATATCTAACATACAGGATATATATATATATACCTGTACAAACAATGTAATAAGTAGGACATTTTGAGCTCAGACTTTCACACGACCCTCAACTCTCCACACTATCTCATACCACAGATACACTTGACCATATATATATGACTAAAAGATAAATAATCACAAATAAAAGTATTTCGTGCTAAACCAGCAGTCGTCAGTAGGTCCAAATTATCATATCTACACATATATACAATAAGTGCTCAGATTTATATTAAGATAGTCAATCTTCATACCTTAATGAACAGGCTTCAATTCACTCCCCCCCCCCCCCAACTCTTCTGCCGTCCATCCTATTAAATACTTTTTGTTTTAGTTAAATAAAATTGATTTTAATAAAACATATTTTTTTAAATAATCCATTCCAATCAATTTAACATTTTTACATTAAGTTTAAATTATTTTTATATTTGTTTTACTTTTAAAATAATTTTTTGTTTAAAAAAAATAGAGGTTAACTTAAAATAAAAACTAAAAATAGGGATTTTTTGTTTATTGTTTCCATAAGTTAAAATTTAATTTTAATTAATGAAATGTTTCTAAAAAAAAAAAACTATAAATCAGAGAAACGTCATTTATTTAAATTTATAGTAAAGTCAGTAAGGGAAGAGATTAGAGATTTAGAAAATAAACGTGTAATCATCTATGTCACGTCAAAAGTTTAGCCAAAAAAGAAGAAAAAAAGATGTCTGCCTATTTAATAAACAAACAGTTGAAAAATTAATGGCAATTGTCACTGCCATGTCTCTCAATTCACTCAGCTATTCAACTTATATCCCTACAGTAATGTTGATTCACGTTTTTATAATTAACTTATGTAATAAACTTGTGAGTGTTCTGAATAATAAAATAGGCTGCTAACTTAATAACAATTAATATCGTACCTTTATTTCAATTTTAATAATAAAAATAAATTTTGTACACTTTTTTCGCAAACTAGAATTGACAACAGCTTATTAAAAATCTCTTCGTATGATAAACCATAGTATCATTATTTTAATCATATGAAATTTTAAAAAAATCTTTGGAAATCGTTAAAACCTACTTTAAAATATTCACGTCTATCTTTTTTTTTTTTCCAAAATATTTATTAAACAAGTACAATGTTTACAGTGATAATTATGTATACATAGTAAATTAAAAGGAAAGCTAGAATTACAAACATAAATAAGAATTACATGATTGTAAATAAATATAAGATAGTGTTATTATACGTCTATCTTTATTCAAGAAAACAACTCGGAAAACAATATGTTATTTTATCTTTCTTTTTTTTACTTTCTGGAGAAAAATCTTATAAATATAACATAAATTAAGTTTTTACTTATCTTTTAAAAATAATTTTAATATTATATATAAATATCATAATGTTTGATTTAAATGTATATTTTAGATATAAATGCCACCATAATAATTTATTTTAAATATTATAACATTAAATGATACTAAAGTATTAATGCTATGCAAATAATTAAAAAACAAAAAGGCTTCTAGTTCCATTAGAATTTTATTTAAATTAGTTTAAAATAAAAGTAAAAAGTTGTGTAAACACCTAACTATAATGTTCCAAATGGAAATTCTGATGTATTGCAACAATTTATAAAAAGGGCAAAAAGTACAATTGAGAAAATTCAGAGAAAAAGCAATTATTAATTCATTGAGTATGGGAATATTCTGAAAAATAGAAATGAATATAAATGTAGGATTTTCGGAAGAAAAATCCTACAGTAGACTAATATGTTTTATGTAATGCAAGAAATAGTAAAGAAAATGTTAAAAAATAAAGTGAATAGAAAATATTTAAAAAGAATATGCTAGTATTCCTCTCAAAAGATTAAAGATGCAGTGAAATTAATAATCATAAATGTAACTCTTACTAAAGCACTTAAGAAGTTATATAATAATATATTCAAAAATAAAATAGGAAATATGATTTCTGATAATATAAAAATAACCAAAAGTCACAAATAGATATATTGCTCTTCATTATATTGGTTAAATTAAATCTAAAACGAAATATTAAAAATTTTATGGGGTGGGTGAAAAAATGAAAATTCCTCTAAATTATAATAAAATATTTCTATTTCATTGATGTGGACAATATGGTCAGAAAATAAAGTACACCTGGGTCTCATTTTATGCGATAGATAGGTTCCTCAAAAAACACATGCAAACAAAATTGCGCAAAAATATACGTAACTTACCTTGAAAAAGGGGGGATGCAGACTGTGATTTTTCAAAATTCGCATAAAAGCAAAGCACCAACGTAAAATTACTTTAAAATTCATGCAAAAAAAAATAAGGAAATAAAATATGACTAATAAAATATTTCAAATTTGAAAAAAATTGATACAAGACAAACTTTTTTTAACTATAATATTTAATTTTATTCAAAACAATATATTTTTATGCATAATTTACAGTAATTTACATTTTTATACACGTTTTAATTATTATCGTTATTTGCCGATAAACAGGTTCATTTGCAAACTGGTAAAAAATCAGATTCTGCACAAGAGGAAATACAACTAGCGCCAATGTCACTCTCATGTTGTGTGAATGGTTTTCTGGTGACAATGTAATTAGTAATTAATCTAACAACTAAAAATTAAATTCTTATTTTTGTCTTTATTTTTTTAATTTTCAATTTTAATTGTGCCCACTGTTATTACTCACCTTTTAAAAATAAACTTGCAGACACTAAATGATTAATAATTGATTACATTCTTTTTTAAAAAGCAAAAACAGAATGTGATTTAAAATGCAAAATTAACACGCATAATGTTTGAACAAATTTACATATAATCTTGTAAAATTTAATGTGTGTATACATAAAATGTGGAAATCATGATTTTAATTTCATTATTGCATAAAATCTTACTATTATAAAGCACTGAAAATATTGAAATTACTATGATGAAAGTTGAATTCCAAAAATGTGCTATTACTTTCAATATGACATAATTGTGCAAAATTTATTATTTAAAGTTATAGCGCATTATCGAAGTTCGACTTCCGGAGAAACATGTATCATGTAACTTCAAAATCGCGTTAAATAAATCCGCATTAAAAGAGACCCAGATGTAATATTAAATATGGAGTATGGAGAATACAACAGGATATAAAAAATGCATATAGCTTTATTGCTAGGGAGTTCATAAGAAGATTAAGCACCAGACCTACTAGCATCCCAGACCTTTAATTCCAAGTTGGAATAATAACAACTATGCACAAATGTGCAGCACACAGCAGGATATAATATCAATTATTTAACAACAAATTTGAAAATGTAAGGAATATGTAGTTGGAAATGTATTGGGTTGAAAAGCTATAGCTATATTAAATGAAACATTGTAAGAACAGAATGTATCAAATGTCAGTAAATAATGATATGAAGGCAAAGTTTAGCAGTTGAAGGAAAAAGTAGAAAGAGGATTAATAATTACAGAAATAAATTATTGGTAAAGATCTTTAGGAAAATCAAATCAAAAGTGCATAAGTAATCAAAATATTAAATAATAACTATTGAACACACTATAGTAAATGTCATCAGATCATGACAACTGGAATAGTATAAGCATGTACAGAGGTTAGAAGTTAGAAAGTGGGAATAAATAAAGAAATTAGAAATAAAAATGTGCAGGAAAATTTATGAATAGACAAAAAGACATAGTGATTGACAATCAAAAGATATTATAATGTTATAGATTAATAAGATGATTACTTTTTAATTTTTTCAATAAATATTTTATAATGTTAAATAAAAAAGTTAGATTCTAAATTAATAAATCTTTTAAAATCTAAAAATATATTGATTCTCTCAAAGTTATCAGTATAACTAAAACAGCATATGAATTTTGGCTATTTCAAAAAGATAAAGAAAATAATGAGTTATCAGATTTACATATCTGCTTTGTTAAAGAAAGGTTAAGTTAAAGTTAAATCTACTTCTGAAGATTGCAATAAATAGTCAGCCTTTTATAATGAATCAAATGTTTCATATCATTTTAAAATTAAACTAAAATTATATTCACTTAATAGTACATACTTTAAACATAAATAATTTATTAGAAATTTCAAAGTCATTGATAAAATAAAAAATTCATTAGTGTAATAAAATTAGCACTATAATCATAATATATTTTAAGGATGATTTAAACACTACAAGAATATAGTTATGAGTACTTTTTATGTGAATTAGCATATAAAGTCAATATATATAATATATTAAAAATGCATATAAAATATAGACCTCATGATTATATATATATATATATTATTCTTAGTAGATTAATTTTAGAATTTAACAAAATATTACATTACTTTGAAAATATGAATAATGTTGTAAAATCATTATGTGTTGGAAATGAAAGTATTCATTTATTATTATTAACACTCGTAAAAATCACATGTACGTTAGCTTGAAAAGCTAATCTTTAGTTTATTATTGTTTTAGGAAAATATTCATCTACTAAAATTTTAACTAAAATTTTAATTGCATTTGTTATTTAATATCATGAACTCTGCATGGTGAAATGCATCTTCATATTATCCATTATTGACTACTATTTTATGTATTAGAATGTTTCATAAAATTTAGCTATAGAGATGTAGTTATATGTTTTCCTGAGGAAAAATATTCCTTACAACTATACTTTTCTATGAAAATTTTTTTTTATGCTCAAGTATTTTATCAGAAATCAGCTTGCATTTAAAGCAGAGCTATATACAGCATATTTGTAATAATGGTAAAAGATAATTATCTTCAATTAATATATATTTAATAATTCTGAAACGTAATTCAGATAATCTGGCCAGGGATGATCGTTTTTATAAAAATATATATTTCAGTTTTTGCCACATGTAGTTTAACAAAGCCTTTCATAATGAGTTTATGACAAAGAAATAATTTCAAGATGTTATTTTATTAATATAAAAAAACAACAACATATATTTTAATTAATCCAAATATTATACAATTGGTCACAATGTTGTATTGATATTATTTCTTTAATGCTACTATATTTAATTTAATGCTGTTTTCAAAAGTAATTCTTTAGATGTCATGGTGGTATCTCAGTCAAGATATGAGGTAAATTAAGTATCTGAAACTAGCCCAATTTATGTATTTTAAGGATTATTTCAATATAAGCTTACTTGATACATATTTTTAGTATTTATTCCATTATTAATATTCTTCTTTTCTGAACCAATATAATATCTGGTAATTAATAAATATACTCACAGAAAATGTATTTTGTTTAAAGTTTAGCTTTATTATTGCCTAACATGTTTTTAATATATTCAATATATCAATTCAATATAGTTCTATTTCCAAAACATTTTTAAATTCATCTAGATGCTATACCCTTATTAATTGTATGGTATTGCCCCATAATATAATCTATGTAACATGTGGGGTTACATCCTTAGTGATGCATCATAAATAATAAACATTATATATGATGTCACATATACAATGTACATTACAACATAGAAATTAAAATTGATTTAAATTGAAGAAGATCTAACATAAATATAAGTTAAGGAATAATAGCATATAAAGAAAAAATAATAATATAGATTAAGAGTTTAAATAGAATATTAACAGTATTTTATTTATTTGAAAGTGCAGTTTGAAACTTTGTGCAGACTTAATACTTTTAAAAATAACTAGTACATTTTACAGATTCAGAATTGTATGATATAATCATTATTATGTGTGTATATGATAAGAAAATGTTAATTAAAAGTTGCAATAGCTTTTATTAAAAAATATATTTGAATAATACATAATAAGTTCATAAAAGACATGTTATATTCAAGCATACTGAGTTCTTTTATTTATTTTACTTTTCATGTACTTTTAATTTTGTATGGTATATATTAGAAGATAGGAGAATGATCCAAAAAAAATACTCATGTTGAAAAAGGACCTGGTCTATAGTTCATTAATAAATAATGAAAAAAAAAGAACAAATAATTTTTTTTATATTTAGCAGAGATAAGTAGTAAAACACCACAGTTATTTACAATGCTTTTTACAATACAAGTAATGAAAATAAATATATTAAAAATCAAATATATTACTACAAAATACATCAACGTCTAAGTCCTGTATAAACTTAAAGCTGCTCAATTAGGATAAAAGGAAAATAACTGATATAATTATAATGATAATATAATCACATTATATCTGAAAAGATCAAAAGCTCATCTTTATTATAACTTCCCAAACTGTAAGCAATTACATCTATTGAACCTTGCTTACCTTTCATAACATGTTTACCTTTTTTGTCAGATTTTATTCATAGATTAGATGGTCACATACATATTTTTAAAAATTATTTTGATTTATATATTTCAAATCCAATTAGCAAAAAAAAAGATAATAACTCAATGTACTTACTACAGATAATATAACTTTAATATTTAATCTCACTGTAGCTTAATATTTGTTTTATTAATATGTTCTCAGTAGGCACCCTCGTTATAATTAGATTTTAGAAGAAGTAATTATAAATTATATAAAATTACGCCCTAGAGTTTTTATTTATTGCCATTTTTTGTTATTTATATTATTTCTCAGTATTCGAAAAGCAATATATATATATATATATATATATATATATATATATATATTATATTTATATATACTATATATATATATATATATATATATAGTAAAAGTTAATTGCATTTATTTTATAAATATATTCTGGAAATAAATAAAATTTAATGAAAATAATGACAATATAATGATTCAAATTATACGTTTTCTTTTTTTTTTTTTTTACATCAAAAAATTAGAAATAGTTTCACTTTTTAAATAACAGATTTTATAAGAAATATATTACATACAAAACAATCTTTCCATTTTGTTGATATAAGAGTATCAGTGAATGTGATGGATTATTGGAAACGACTTCAGGCTAAGGAAGAAAGTAAATTTATAAAAAAACCGTCAATGAACTACTAATGAAATCTCAGCAATAAATTGGAAATACTGCAAAAATATTACATATAACAAGCAGCAATAAAAATAATTTATTTTGCTGACTTTCTTTCCTTCTTTATATATATTCACAAGTTTAAAATCAGAACTTAAAATGTAATGCTGCACAATAATGCTTTCTTCACTGTTTTTCTATAAGTCACAGTTTAAGATGTCTTGGCTATAAATATGAAAAAAAAAATGTCAAAATGCTCTTTCAATTGGCATGTGGTAATACTTCATATAATTTCTTTTTCATTATTTTTTATATGAAAAGTATTTAAAAAAAGCCATTGCTATGAAGTGATTATTTTAAAGGTTGTTTATTTTATCGTATATATATATATATGTGTGTGTGTGTGTGTGTTTATATTTTTAATTTTATTAAAAAATACTATCTACTAAAAATATCGTTACATTGAAAGCTTATCAACAATTCTCTTACAAATTATATTTGCTATATTTTAAATTCAATTACTTTTAAAACAAGATATTAACTTTCTGAAATAAATTTAAAAACGTGTTTATTTGTTGACAAGTATATAAATTTTTCTGAAAAAATATGAAAACCAGCATTATATAGAATGCCTAAGCATTTTATACAATGCCAATTTCCAAGTATGAAACGCTTAGATTTTTACACATTTCCTAGGTATTTTATAAAATACCAAAAGAAAAAACAGCAAAGAATAAAATATTTCCAGAAATAAAATATATTTTTTTCTTTATATTATCCCTCCTCTCTCTGGAAGTTGAAATGATCCTAACATTTTTGAGAGTATCTGCTAACCATAGATATATGTATATATATAGAGAGAGAGCGAGAGAGGTGTGTGTGTACATTGTACACACTGTATACGCTAACTGAACAAAAATTCAAAATGTAGACAATTTTCATTACATTTTTTTATTATTTTCTAATTAGTTTTTTTAATATTTTATTTAATAGTATTTTTTTCCATTCAGGATAACTAAAATCACAGATATTGAAATTGGTGAGAAAAAGAGGGGCGGTGGATATTTTTTTTGTCTCATTAA
The DNA here is from genome assembly GCA_028023455.1 of Epiperipatus broadwayi. Classification (NCBI taxonomy): domain Eukaryota; kingdom Metazoa; phylum Onychophora; class Udeonychophora; order Euonychophora; family Peripatidae; genus Epiperipatus; species Epiperipatus broadwayi. Next base: position 396,773 of record JAQFVV010012667.1, on the reverse strand, counting down.
ATGCTGTCTCTTTTACAATTAATTTTATTTTGGACTAGACTTAGCAAAATATAAATGATTCAAACTCACTTAAGGATGAGTCAAAAGCAGAGTGGTGATAATTTGCAATATTTTTTAAACAGTTTTGTATTAATAAACAGGCAGTTAAGTGCAATTCAAAATATCCAGTCTACCTTATAACAACAAGTAATTCAGCATTTGTTTTTTTCTCTTTATGTCAAAAAATTCAATAAGTATCTTATAAGTTGTATTTGTTTCATTTTCACATGTATTTTTTCAATAAAAATTCATATGTTGCTGAAAAACTATTTGTCATTCTTTATAATGCCTAGATATCTCATACAATGTCTACGAATAGTATGTAAAAAATAAATATGAAAATGAATTTCATACTCTGCCCAAAAGTGTGATATAATGCCAAGTCATTCTTTACAATGTCTGATTTTCACACTTTGCTAACAATACACACATATATGTATAAATTAATAATTATTAATAGTTATTATTGTTGAATTATTTTTAAGGTACTTCTTTATTAGACATGCAAACCGTTTGATGGAATTGTTGCTACGCAAAAACAATAAAATGTAATGTTCCCAGACTCTGTTTTTTTTTTTTTTTACTATTTTTAATATGTAAAAAAAATGTTATATTTTTATATTAGAAATATCATCATCAGATGTTAGAAAATAGTAACCAATAAAAACAGTAAACTATAAATGCTTTTTTGCTTTTTGGTAGCTATTTAAGGCAAAAAATGTTTACAGTTTATTATTTTCATTGATTTCCTGTAATTAACATCTAACTGTGATTTTTCTCATATGAAAAGATCAGATATTTCTATATATTAAAATATTTCAATTTATATGTACATACATAGAAACTGAGAGAAAGAAAGCAAATAAATGAAAGCCAAAACCAATTATTTATGATTTAAAGAATTTAAATGACAAACACTTAAATTACATGAACATAAGTAGTCTTTAAATAGACTACTGAAAAACACAATTTTTTAAATAAATTCTTATACCAGAATAGAAAGGAGATGGATTATTTACAGGCTAGTAAACTAACAAGTATTCCCCTCTGTTGACCAATATTACATAATTCATGTAATGACTATATACTAACTATTTGATTTTATATTGATTTATTCATGGATCTGTTTATTAAATGTACATAATTATTGATATTAATAAGACATTATTACAGAAACTATTGCCAAAAAACTAATATAATTATCAAAAATTATAACAGCCTAGATTAATAAAAACACAAATACAAAATATACTATCTTTAATATTTGCAAATATATGTAAAAAAAATTAAAGTATATATATATATATATATATATATATATATATATATATATATATATATATATATATATCAATGCTAATATGTTTTATAATATTTATATGTGAATATGCATGACAAATATATGTTTATGTTTGTAACTAACTAATATTATTGCATAAAAAGTTTTCATGATCATTATTTTGCAATGAGTTCATATGTTTCAATGTTATTTATGGATATAACTACAAAGAAAGAAAATAATGCTCGCACATTTTTTCTGAACCAGATTTCTAAATGACAATAAAACAGTTATGAGAATGTTAAGTTATAATACATTTAAGATTTTTTATTCTAGAATTTGATTGGAATTATAAAACTAGTTGTTATTGCAAATATTATATTAAAAAATCAATAGAAAAAAATTAAATTTAATAAATTAATATCAACATTATTTTATTTCTGACAATGCACAAATACACGTTTCAGCCAACAACTTTGAGCACTATGAATATCACTTTCTAGGTTGAAGGCATTTCTCAGCTAGTTTTAGTTTAATTGAAATAAATCTAAACTTTTTGAGTCCACTAGAGGGAGCCAATGATTTCAGTTGACTTTGTTTCTGGCTCCCAATTTTAGTTCTTTTTTTTTAGTTTGGGGAATTAATTTTCTCTAAAACTATTCCTATTTAAAAGAGGAGTTTGTAGGCTCTCTTTTCATATACAAGTTAGGTCAACACATTATAACAAGTAAGAATAATTTTAATATTTATAAAAATGCTTTGCAAATTATATGGCAGCTATTGAAATTTCAAAAGATTTCTACAGACATTTTTCCTCTTAATGGAAATTATTCTTTTCACTTAGGTTTGCTGAGTGGATGAGAAGATCCAATTGTCAGGAAGGGCCCTGGGACCCTAAATCCTATTTCTATTGATTATTAGTGCTGGGATGAGGGTTCTGTGGAAATCATTTTCTGAGTGGAACTTCTCATTCATAGGAAAGTAAAAATGACATTATTTTTAGCGGGTTTTTTAGCGATATTCTTATAAATGATTTTATCCATTTATTATTGCAAAGTAAGCTGCCGTTTGGTCTAAAGGTTTTAATTGCAAGTGATTCACCTTAATTATTTCTATTATTTCCAATGAGAGTATTTATAAGGCCGGTCCTTTGCTGTTCATATGGTTTTTCATGGAGGATTGGAATAGTTTTTAGCAGTGACAATTTAAAGCTCACTTTTTTTCTTGTTCTCCATAGTTCTTCCAAAGTATACTGGATTGCTCTCTTCTGGGGATATCCAAAGCCATTTCAGAGAATTGAACAGTAGATTGACTTATCCCATATTTTACATTGTGTCAAGTGTTTTCCTATTCCTCAACTTATCTACTGCAAATTGGATATTTCAATATTGTATTCCTAAAACGCTATTGATATTTTAACTCTAGACATTACAAATAATTCCTAATTATAACCTAGATTTCTTTTTAATAATTAATCACCTCATGGATTGATGCTTTGAACATTCACAGGTTGAATCAATTCTTAGAAATGCTATGGACAAAAATACAGTGCATCATTTTAGATTACCTTGTAAAACATGTACCTTTTTTTTTGAAAAAAAAAATCTAATCTTTTTTTAGAAGTGGATGAACATTAGTCCATCATAGAAAACATGTTTTATTTTATGTCTATATTTTTGTATGGGCAAAGATACTGGTTATTTTATTTGATAAAATATTAACTTCATAAAGTTAATTAAAACATCTTTATATCAACAATGAGATACTTTTGATAGGGTCTGAATTTACTCCTGAATAATTTATAATTTCATAAAAAAAACTGTACTTACCTTGTCACATAAAACTAAAATTTGAACACTTATTATTGTAGAGTTTAATTACTTTAATGAATTAAGAAAAAATAATCACCAAATAGTAGCAAAAATAGGTTGCAGAATCTTAAAAAAAAAAGTTAATTAATCAATTTTTGTACTGTTAATTCATTATTATATGAACTTACAAAATCAAGTTATATATTTTTAAACATTTCATTTAGCAATAGATAATTCATTAGTTTTAATCTTTTCCTTTGTAATTTTTTTATACTAAATATCAAATGTCTTCTTAATAGGAATTATTTTTATATTATCATTGATATCATCTTCTTCTCTTCCAGTTTATAAGCATTTGTTTTTAAAAGTTAAGTCTAGAGTTAAATGCAATTCAATTGTTGGAATTACAATATTGTATTATCATTTGTACAGTCTAATGAATGAAAATTCTACATTTTTTGTTTTTGTAAATGACAGCCAGTGACTTCTTTATCTGAATCAAGAGACATATGTTTCATAGTTTTTAGATATTGGTCTCCAAGTCTTATACCCTTATTTTATAATTTGTATTATTTCTTAAAAAGAACTTGTGAAAACACACAGAATGATTTGTAGAGGAAATTGTTAAGAGTAATTTTCCTCTTATAGTTTAATAAATAATCTTCTATGTTATATTACAGACACCTACATATATATTTCAAATATCTGTACTATTTTTTTTTTAATTATAAAAAATAAAAATAAAAACGAAAATGTAAATATAAATAAATTTATTTGCCAATGACTTTAAATGTAAGAAATTTATAAATATATTTAAAAAAAAAAACAGTTTATATTCATTTAACAAAGCTATCATTAAAAATTCTACTCGTGTTAAATAGTTATTGTTAGTTTTTTTCTCATGTTGGAATAACAGTTTGTATGTGATGGCCATACTAAAGAAACAAACACACACGTATTTGAAAAAAAGCGTCGAAGATTTCTACAGAAATGCAGCAACCATTCTTCTCATAAATCATTTTAGAATAATGATTCAGTGTAGATCACAATTGTCAATACAAATAATAACACTATATATAAATAATGACTATTCAATTATTTATATTACTTCGATGATTAAATCACCAATGACAGTGATTTAACTAGATTGTATGAAATTGGTTTTCTCTTCTAGATCCTTAAAATTTGATAGTAGCAGAAAAATTCTTAAGTATAGAATTGGTCAAACATTTGTTGAATTGATTTTGTTTACCTTTTTGTTTTGCAGTGAGTATCATGATATTATATTAATGTTTATTGTCTCTTCTTTCATGATACAAATATTTAAAAATATTTTCAAAGTCTGTGAATTACATATTTTTTCAATATTTTTATATCATTCAATTTTATAATAAACCTAAAAAATGCTTAGTATTTTTTATTTATACAAACCAAATATATATAAATATACAAACATGTAGTAACTTACTTCTCAATATTTATGTTACTCATTTTACATCTGTAAACTCATATTATAGTTATACAAAATGAAATACAACAAAAGATGGCTACCACTTTCTTATTAATTATTGTCTTATGGTGATCTACATGGTATTTTTTAAAATATTTATTATAAGAGTTGTGAGGCTTAATCTCAAATATTACATATATGAAAGCACTGGAGGCATTCTAATATATATATATATATATATATATATATATATATATATATATATATATATATATATATATATGATCAATAGATGGCGTTTTACCAAAACTACCAAACAAGTGTATATTTGTTTACACAAACAACAAAAGAGTTAGAATTCACTATCTCTTTCATTTGCCCACCCTCATATCAGCTGATTTCAAGCTAATTTGCTATCATCACTGAAGGATAGAGCTAGAAACTAGATCTAAACAAGTGTTTATGCAAAAAGTTTCTATCAGTTTGCAAGCATAATTTTTTTAGACCAGTAAAGTCTTCAAACCCAGCTTCTATTCTTCACTGATGATAGCAAATTAGCTTGAAATCAGCTGATCTGAGGGTGGGCAAACAAAAGAGATAGTGAATTCTGACTCTTTTATCATTTATGTAAACAAATATACATTTTTTCAGTGGTTTTGGTAAAATGCCATCTATTGATCATAAATACAAGTGATAGCAAGTTACGTGATTATAACTTGTTTTTGTTTTTCATAAATGTACCTTTAAAGATTTTTGCAATGATATATATTGCAAAGACTTTGACTGTGTAATTAAACTGAACTGAGATCAGACACATGTAGCTATCTGGCTTGTTAGGCTGGGTTTGAAGATTTGTCTGAAAAATTCGTGCTTGCAAACTGATAGAAACTTTTTGCATAAACACTTGGAGTCAGTGTTTAAATCTAGTTACTAGCTCTATCCTTCACCAATGATAGCAAATTAGCTTGAAATCAGTTGATCTGAGGGTGGGCAAATGAAAGTGATAGTGAATTCTGACTCTTTTGTCATTTATATAAACAAATATACACTTGTTCGGTGGTTTTGGTAAAATGCCATCTATTGATCATAAATACAAGTGATAGCAAGTTAGGTGTTTATAACTTGTTTTTGTTTTTCATATATATATATATATATATATATATATATATATATATATATATATATATATATATATATATATATATATATATATATATATATATATATATATATATATATAAAGTACAAGAATAAATAACCCCCAGGCTATGAATTAAAAGCATTCTAAGTGTTGAACAAAAATATATTGAGCTATCATTAATTTAAAGTTTATACATATGTAAATAATTTGTATAAACGAAATATTATCTATAAATAAAATATTATCTGGGTACATCCATATATAATTTATTGAGAAAAAAGTATATAAACCAACATTTCAACTAGGTCATAATGGCCATCAACTGAGTAATGAATATTATAAATTAATTTTAGAGATGCTGTAAACTCTGATGTATAACAATAATGCACATTCTGTTAATAGAAAATAAAATAATATTTACAAAAAAGTAATTAGATTAATGAGTTTTTTGATAAAATTTTCCAAATAGAAGGTAATTTGCATGTATCCTCACTTTTGTTGATACAATCTGACCATTTAAAGATATCAATGGCTTATTTTATCAAACATTGTTGGTGAGTGTCACATCTGGATAGTAGTCACTTATTGAAAAATTCAATACTATGACCTGTATCTATAGAATAAAGAGATAGTGCTGATGATGATGCATATTTTAATGGCATTAATATGTTCACCCTTTGAGCATTGTTTTGATGATTACTCATGCCTATATGTGAAGCTTTACAAATGTTACATGGAATTTTATAAATTCTATATACCTCAAGAGGGATTGAGTCTTTAAGATTGGTTATAATACTATTATTTTTTTGATAGAGTGGTATACTTTGTCTTTGTATTATAATGTTTTAGAATGCATCCAATATTGTCTGCAGTTTTTTATTTATAATGTATACAAACTCTAGGATTGTTTCTTCTTTTTGTCTTTTATTTTGATAGTTTAGGGATTGAATTAATGCTTGGTGTAATATTTTATTATTATATCCATTAGCTGATAAAACATTGCTTATATGATTTATTTCATCTTTGAGATTTGACTTATCTGATAGAAGATTAATAGCTCTAGTGAAAAGAATTTTTGGAACAAAATAGATTTGAGCTGGATGATGATGTGATGAAAATTTCAAATATCTGTCAGTGTGTGTAGGTTTTGTGAAAATTGAAAAGCTTAAAAGTTTATTACTTTTCTTGGTGACAAGTACAACAAGAAAAGGATTAATTAATTAATTTAACTGATTTTTCCAATACTATCCAGATGTGACGCTCTCCAACAATATGATATAAGAGAAGCCATTGAGATCTTTAAAAGGCCAGATTGTATAAAAAAAACATAACGATACCTGCAAATTACTTTCTATTTGAGATTTTTTTTAAAAAACTCATTAATATAAATAATGTCTCATAATTATTACTTTTTTTCTATTAACAGATTATTCATTATTGTCATACATCAGTGCTTACAGCATCTCCATAATTAATATCTAATACTTGTTATTCAGTTGATGGTCACTGTGATCTGGTCAAAATGTTGGTTTAAATATATATTTTCAATAAATTATACACGGATTTATTCAGATATTTTATTTATTAGCCCATGAAAATATTTGATTTAGTGAAATATTATATATTACATAGATTGTATATTATATATTATATACGAATATTATATATATATAATCATTAAAATCAGTCAATACTTAGGCAATCCCAATATGAATAACAATCAAGAATCTCAATCTGTTGGCAAGGCAACCTCCTTTTAACAATATATATATATATATATTTATATATATATGCATGTATATTATCTATACTAAACTTAATATAATTATAAGGACTTGATGGATAGCTGAAGATTTGAAGAGTGGAAAAGATTGAAGCTTGTCCATTAAAGTTTGAAGATTTGCTATCTTAATTATAGACTGAGCAGTGATTGTGTATGTGTGGGAGATGGTGATTGGGACCAACTGATGAGTGCTGGTTCAGAGTGAAGGAATGTGATCATGTGTATTAGTTGTATGAAATGGATTGGATACCTTGGGGAGTTTGAAAGTCTGGTTCAAGCGATTATAATTATAGTTTAATACACGTATATTGTCTATACTATATATATATAATTTTACTCTTATTATGTTTACAATAAGATAAAATAAGTATTTATTTATTTTTGACATTATAATTTATTAAGATGATATATTAGTATGTTTATGTATGCACATTACATAGTATACATATTAATATATAGTTTAAAATGTTGATATATATATATATATGTATATATATATATATATATATATATATATATATATATATATATATATATATCAACCATTATCAATCCACTGCAGGATACAAATCTCTCCAAGTTCAATCCATTGGCTCCACATCACCTCTGCACACTTTCTCATCTCATTGATCCATCCCTCCTGTGGTCTCTTTGTGGGTCCTTTACCATCTCTTGGAATCCAGTTCAAGACTTCAATTGCCCATCTATTATTATCTCTTTTAGCAATATGTCCAGCCTAACTCCACCTCAATCTTTTAATTTCTACAATGAGGTCAGTAAAACCTGTTTGTTCTCTTAACCATACATTGTATTTCCGATCTTTTCTTGTTACTCCCAGCAACCATATCTCCATACTTCTTTGAGTGGTCACTCTTCTATTAAGTGTCCAAGTCTCAGACCCATAAGTAAAAACTGGCAAAACACATTTATTAAAAACCTTTCTTTTCAAACACATAGGCATATTTATTTTTAATATCAAGTTATTTCTACAAAAAACACTTTAACCAAGTTTAATTCTATGAATAATTTTATTCATTATGTTTCCATCTGTATTAATAAGCTGACCAAGATATTTTTAACTGTTAACTTCTTCTAATTCATCATAATCAATCTTTATTTTCATATTTTGAGCAAATTGATTAAACATTACTTTAGTCTTTTTAACATTTATTTTTAGTCCTACTTTCCTACTTTTATTTGATAACTCCTGAAAAATTTCCTTCAACTCTAAAGCATTATTTGGGAAAACAACTACATCATCTGCAAAATCTAAATGATTTAAATAATCTCCATTTACTTTCACTCCTTTAGTTTTCCATTTTAATCCACAAAATACTTCTTGCAGCACTGTTGTAAAAGGTTTTGGAGATATGGAATCTTCTTGTCTTACACCCTTCTCAATGTTGACTTTCTCAGTATCATTATGTAATCTAATTGTTGCTGTTACATTTTTATAAATATACTTTAAAATATGATAATATCCTGAAATATTGATCAACTGCAGGATGAAAATTTCATTAATTTTAATAGTTTTCTGATCCATATCTTCTATTCTTTACATCATATTACAAATTTCATAATCACATCCAATCATCTCAAATATGGACACATTTTAGGATTTTTACCATTTTTTAATTTGAAAATTCAATTGTTGACCAATTGTCATCTTTTTTTAATATGTCCAATCTAACATTATATTACTCTTTTTAATGGTGGACATAATATATTTGTACCATTGCCAATGTGTTTTATTTTTTATATCCTATTATTATCAACATATATTTCTTTTTCTTTCATGAAATCTGTATATTTCTTTTCTGTTAAACATTTATGTACCATATATATATATATATTTATATATATATATATATATATATATATATATATATATATATATATATATATATATATATATATATGTGTAACCTAGTGTTATTGACACTTGGTTTACTTGGCATTATTTCTGCAGGAAAATAATGCTATTCTTTAAAGAAATAAAAAGATAAAATAACAATAGGAATAATTGACTAATAAAGTATGCCATTCACTCACTTTGGCATGTTTTGGGTGAATAACTAATAGATTTAATAACTCAATGTCATTTTTAAAGAGAGAACATGAATAATTTAATTGAGATATTAATAATTAGAGCAAATTAATATGGTATAAAAGCTAAACAGTAATTGATTTTGGATGGGTAGAGGGGAGAGTGGATGAGTGTCTTATCATAAAGCACAATAACTTCTGATAATTTCTCTTTGTAAAAAAAAAAAATAATAATGTTTAAAGAATTATACATCACTGATTGTTAATTTAATGTATTTATTATTATTTTTTTTTATATTGTCAAATTACTTTGTAATCCAGGTAAATAATACTAAAACTATATGATTGTAATAGGTTTTTCCTTTCTTTTGTTTATGTTATAATCAAATGATTATTTTTCTGTAAGAGGTCGCTAAAGTAAAAAAAAAAAACGAAACAACCAATTTCATAATCAGGATCTTTTTTTTAAAAAAATATAGTCTGCTTTTAGTTTTCAAGGAAGGAACAGTGCTGAAATTTGGTAACTCAATTTTTTCATTTTATTTTGCAGAAATAAATGTAATCAAAGTAAAATTTTAATAATATAATGTGTGACTAAATTTTTTTGATAAGATATCCTGATTTTCTTTGCCATCTACCTATTTAAAGACCTTTTATACTTAAAAGTTATTGTCTTGCGCTAAAGTTCAAAAATGACAGATGTAACTAAAAGAGTCACGAAAAATTATATCATATCTAAATTAAGGAAAAGAAGCAATTTCCAAGAAAAAATTAATTATTTATTAACTTTATGTCATTTATTGATATTTTCTTGGTATAGAAAAAAAAAATAATAATAATTGAAAGAAATATTTTGAAACCAAGGAAAATCAACTAGAAACATTTTCGCGCTCTTTCTCAATATTGTCTGCCTTTACAAGTAATGTAGTTACATACGTTAAAATATGTTTTATTCACCAAGAATTGTCTGGAAATAATAATAATGATAAATAAGATTAAATTATGCACCTGTATATTTTTTTAAAAAAAAAAAATATAAACTTTCTCAGAGTAAATATAGGAAAAGTTATATAGGGGCATTCTTATGGAGAAGTTACCGTTAAAAAAAAATTTATAATTCCTAAAGTATGAACAAAACCAAATATCTTAGTGACTTAATGATAAAAATAAATGATATATTATATTACACATCAGTTTGAGTTATTAAAACTTCCTATACATGTAAATCAGCTGCAGTTATTATCAGAATAATCTCGGAAAAATTGCGCATTTTCGTCCATAAGTAAGCTAGCTAATATGAATTGTACGTATTGTCAATAATAATAAAAAAAAGAATTGTGTATGTTTATCGTCTATCGTCAACTGTTCGTTATGTTAGAATATATATATTTTATATTCTATGGATCCCAAAATTGTAGCAGTTTAATTCAAGTAAGAATTAATCTTCAATTCTGCTATATATTTTTTTACCTAATTTATTAAACACACAAAATAAGAGAAAACTTTTATTTAAAGGAAATAATACTATGCGTTTATTGTTTTTAAACTTGCTTCATGAAATACGACTAGCTAAAGCTCTTCACCTGGACCAATTGCTCAACAGAAAAACATTTTCTAATGAGAGAATATGCACTTGTTAATTAATGATTGTTTAAAACTAAGTTATAAATTATATGTATTTTTTTGTTATATCACATAGGTTAAAATCTGTATGGTCAAGGGATATTTAATAGCCTTGTAATGACAAAGGTATGTTTTAATATAATTATTATAGGTTAACTTGATATTTAACACGAAAGAAAAAATCTATAAAATATGTTTTAATTATTACATACAATTGTAGGTAGAAATTTTGTATGTTAGATACGTAAAAGAAAAATATTTAGATATTTAAGGGGTAAAATAAATATTGAAAATTATCAGAAGTAACTAAAAAAAGAAAAAAATGCTATAACAAAATATTTCTTGTTAAAGTTTTGAGACGAATTTATACTGTATTAATTGAGGAATTTATTCCTAATTATTCTTAAATAACACATCCACTTTATTTAGTTTAAGATAGTATGCTACCAACTATTTTGAATGTTCCTTTATTAAAATTAAAATTATTATACTTTTATTCTATGATGTCCATTGACTTCAGATGTTGATCAAAGTATACATGGTAACATAAGTTTATTATAATCAGTGTATTTACTTATCCTGCCCAGATATAGCATTGGTATATGCTTAATATTCGCATAGGTAATAATTATAATGTATTTATTTTGTGGGATGAAAAATGATCTCCCCAAAAGCTTTGTTTTCCATGAGAGGAAGATTTTAAATATAATGTTCGGGTATGTTTATAGCCCAAGTGATCGATTCTCATAGATAGGATGATCAAGAATTTATCTAGCATTTAGTATGCTTCATTCGTTTAAATCCCAGGAGAGGATTGTATTTGGTGTGTTTTCGTTGTATGCCCAAGTAAGAAGCAAGAAACCACCAAAATATTTTAATGTAGTGTACCGGTATAAATCCACCACGCTTAATCATACACAGTACCCGAGTTCAAACCCAGTCCACGTTTAAGAATAATTTCCAAAACGCCAACTGAATTCAAACCCAAACCCCGGTATGACTAACCGATGATGACTTTATAACAGCACGGGGTTATCCCTTTTCTAGCTCAGCTCAGAACATAGACTAATTCTTACAGTTAATGATATATAGATTTATTATACTCTAGATATTGGAACGGTCATTCATGTAACGTATATATTTAAGTTGCCAATACAGACAGTAAGTGGCTAAATAGACTTAGAGAGTAATAAAGTGGAGGACACAAAAATTTAATTAAATAAAGTGTTTAATAAGCAAAATATAAAGCATATAAATATAGTGTTAAATAAGACAAATAGAAAGCGGATAAATATAGTGTTCAACATGAAAATACAAAGCATATAAATATAATGTTAACAGTACGGTAAGACTTCCATGAATCCTCTTGTATTTGGCTACTAGTCTTTAGTAAACGTTTTATTTAGTAAACAAACTTATGCCAATAGCTGGGTAGTTAAATGATTGACGGGTGGTTAAGAGAATCAGAGTATTTGAACACTGGAAAAATATTTATCTAAAGATTTTTATTAACTTATTTTATTAGAATAGGCTCGAGCCGTTACGTAGACGAACAGTTGGAGAATGGTTTTATAGAAAGACGACATAAAGGATAGATGTGCTGGTGGTTTTATATAAGTACGACATGGAAGATAGATGAACTGGTGGTTGCCTGGATTCAAAAGCCCTACAGTAATCACTTGCGGTGCATTAACGGAATACCGGGCGGCTTGTACTTTGACAAGGCTTAATGCCCCCAAGTAGCTCCGGGACACGACAACCAGCCGGGATCATTTCGAACCCCGGTGATCCAAGAGATTACCGGGAAAGAAAAACTGCTTTCATTCCCCAATGGTAGAATGGCGAGACGCTAACTTCAGCGAAGGGAAGGCATTGCCACAGACGTGAAGGACGAATACTTGAAGCGGATTTTTAAAAGAAATTATATAAAACCTGGAAACTATTTGTCTGTTTCTACGCCACAGGCTGAGATCCTTACCCCAATAAAACGTAGCGGACTTAAACTGACGGTGAAAACAATAATTAGTTAAATTTACTCTGAAACTCTAACCCTTCGGGTTGACAGGCGGTAGCGATAGTATCACATTATTCAGTGAATTATTTCTCATATTATACATAACATTAATGAACACTTTGAAACCATTATACATATATTTTACGATCGAACCTTAGATTGCAATTATAGGACACATTAACATAGACTAATAAAGTGACTTAACATTTATCAACTCGGAATGTGGAAGAATATTTAATTCAGAAAATGAAATTACTTTTAAAATTAAATTGATCACTATTACACACTAGTTTACACAGAATTGGAAATATTACTATTGGCAATGTTTGTCTATGAAATAAGCAACATAAGAAAATATAAATGCATTCAGTTGAAATATTATTACTATTAATTACAATTTTATAAATGATTTCTAAAGACTAGAGCAGAGGATTAAAAAAAAGAAAAGAAAATTTACTGACAGGTTAAACAATAGCATTATAAATGATATAAAAACTTACATATGATTCACTTGATTGATAACATTAAGCACGGAAGAAAATTAAAGTTCGTGTAACAAAGTTACTCTTCTTTCTTCATCCAGCTTGGCTTGTGACGAACGTAGGCGCGCATTTTTGAAAGTTATTTGTAAGGCATAGTAAATTTTGAGATTGGAAGTTGGAAATTCTGAAGTATATGAAACATGATCAAACAGCGGCACGAGGATCCATATTGGCGGGGCAGAGACCAGCTCCTGGCACTTAGCCCATCAACATTGCGATTCACTGATAAACTTCTTAATAATAATGTTTGAATTATACTCAACTGCTGTGTTGTCTCGAGACTACTTCTCTCACACACGACAAAAGTTAGAATGTAAGTTTTTCTCTAAAGTAGCCACTGCTGACCTTTCCGACTTGTTTTTGTTTTAGGCTCCACCTACTTTCTCTAGCCTCTAGCGATGCAGCTTGACCAACAATCAATTATCTGTTTTTAGCAATCTTTTAATTTAATATGCCATTTTTAACTTGACATAGTAATTACATATAAAAATTCCTTACTAATTTTGAATACAACTTAATTGCTTTGTACATTTGTGCAATTAGATTTTAATTAAAACACTGATCAAAGGAATGTGATTTTTGATCAGTATTTTTAGACGACTTTATACAATTTTAAAACTAAAATTTAAAACAAATACGCCCGCACTGAAACTTTATAATTAAATGATATAAATTCACAAACCACGCACACACGAATATTATTTCATGGTTTGTGACATTTATATACGGAAACTTTACATATTTATTTATAAACTATAGAATATATAACTAATTTATATTATAACTTAAAATAGACAAAATCTCACTGCGGGCGAACAGTAGTTTGAATTACCGTACATAAAAACACCTGAAACGAAGATCGGTTCTCCGATCTGTCTGTTTCAGTAGTAGATTACTCTACAGACCTTTGTGGTTATTCCATATTTCTCATGTGAAAATAAAGATAGCTCCACCATGGAAGGTGTTGATTATTGTGCTTAATTTTGAAAGTTTGGGCAAGATAAAGGTTATATTGGAGGTGTTAGTTCCTCAAGATCCACTTTAGTATAAATAGTGCGTTAGTAACTAAGATTGATATCTGTATTGTGCTGCTAAATATTGCTAGTATTTGACAAGTAAATCAATGGAGAAAGTAATTAAAATTGCGTAATTTAAAACGCTTATTTCCTGAAGGAATATTCAAATGCAATATTTAATTCTGATTAGTAATTAAATAATACTCATATTTAAAATTTTACGTATGAATAAAATTTGTATCATAACTTAAGTTAGCATTAAGTTAAATGTAAGATGGTAAGTGTAACTTCTGATAACTGGCCTATAATTAGAATAGGTTATCCCATTAAAGACCATAAATAAAGTAAATGTATTAGAAATAAATTTAATATTTTGCGTATTGCATAGGATTGGATTAATCATTTAAAAAAAAAAAAATAGTTAGTCAATAATGTTGAATAAAAGCTTCTACAAGGTTACCAAAATTTAATAAACAATGTATTGGTAATGAAATGTACTTTTAGTTAATCAATCCATATGATTGCATACAGGAGAAGTAGTAACCTCTAGTCCATAACCAAAAGAGTATACAGATTAATGTCAGTTATATTTTATATTTTTGTATTACTATGGGATTATTGAATAAATGTTCATATATTTTTTTTTGTGATAATAATAAATTGTAGTCTTGTTAAAATTTGTTGTAGATTCATTTTTTTTTGTTTTTATATGCTAAATATAAGTGTTTGCACAATATTTGCAAAACCTTTTCTTGAGTCCGAAATCATTCCAAATTCTTAAAAACTTAATATACCAGATAAATAAAATTAAGCAGATCGGAATATGTCATTATATTTTAGTTTAATGATAATTATTTATGGAGTTGAAAACTTAAGACTAAACATTCACCTTTGTGTAAAAAAAAAAAAAAAATGAATTTATTCCCAAACCATTAACTTTGGTTGCCCATTATTCCATTCCCATTTAGTTAAATTGTCTAAGTAATAAATCTTAGTTATATTATTGTGTTGTCATGGATGATGGAAGGACACAAAAAGCACCCTTGTCTTTTTATTATTCTGACTGAGATTCTAAAAAAAAAAAAAGGCTGTGTTATTCAAAATTATACGTCATTATTGAATAGAATTATCATCTCTTTAAATAATATAGCAGTTGATATGAGAGATGAAGACACATTGAATTTAAGTAAAATAAATGTTTCCTATAGCCAACCAGAATGCCAGTCATATGCGACAACACAATACTGCCGAGCATTTCCTTACATGAAACAAAGAACCCTGAGATTAATATTATTATAATTATTCTTTAAATTAATAAGTGATCAATTATTGTTGTTATTACAATCGTGGCATGGCTTAAGAGAATTGAATGTACAATTGTATTATATGAAAGGTATTTTAGATCATATTGGAAAATTAATGGATATGTTGCTTTATTTTGGTTGCCTTAACAACAACCTGAAAAATTAGTGTCATGGGTGAAAAGTGCAAATAAATAAACAAATATTGGGTTAGAAATGGCCGCCCAACTACAGGGCCCATCGATGGCTATAGCTGGCCACGAGGAATTTAGTAAACTTTTCTTGAAGTCAATCTTAATATTGTTTGCACTTGAATGGATTAGTTATTCATTGATTAAAAATATTTGCCAATAATGAATTGTTTTAGCCATAAGATATTATGTGAATATCTATTATATGATCTAATCTTTTGCCACTGAAAAATAAATAATTAAGTTGTCAGTTTATGATCTTGTGGTCTGTAGGCAATTCCATAAAACACTGTAATGATTTTATCATTTATGATGATCTGTTTGTCTGGTCTTGTGATTGGCACTTATGCTATATTACATAATATCTAATGAGATTTATATGGACCAAGAAGCATGTGAAAAAAAAAAGAGCATATTTAGTAGTTAATGTTGGAGCTTTAGGGATATTAAATGTCAGAGCATAGTTTTTGGTGTAGATTGTTTTTGATAGGAGAGGCATGGAGGCAGGATGTCTTGTCAATAATTTCTTATAGATAAATTTATTAATAGTTCATTGCTAATATTTCAGTACTGTTAAATACTAAAAGAGTTAGAATTTTAATATGAGTGAAAACAAAGATAATCATAGTATTTCTGAGGATTTGGGAGGATCCCAAGAGTTACAATCCCCTGATACACAGACTCCATGTTTTAGTGTAGAATTAAAAGAGGAAGGGGAAGATTTGGATATAGCTAACCCAGAAGAAGCCACAATAATAAAGGGAAAACATGAAAATGATCCAGATCAATTAATGAGAAATACATTGGAGGAATTCTTGAAAAAATTAGAAAAATCAAATAGTGAATTAAAAAGTGAATTAAAAAGTCAGATCCAAAACTCAAATAGTAAATTAGAACAATCAAATAGTGAATTAAAAAGTTAGATCCAAAACTCAAATAGTAAATTAGAACAATCAAATAGTGAATTAAAAAATCAGATCCAAAACTCAAATAGTAAATTAGAACAATCAAACAGTGAATTAAAAAGTCAGATACAAAATTTAAATATTAAATTAGAGAATCAAATGCAGGAGATCAAAGAGACATCTCAAAATCAAGTACAGGAGATAAAGGACTTAAGGGAAGATTTGAGAAATCATGTAGAAGAATCAAAATTGGCCTCTGAAAAGCTGGAAATAAGAATAAGGAAAGAGATTGAAACAAATTCTGAAAGGGCAGAAAATATGATTGAGGCTATCCAGCAGGACTTTAAAAGTCAATATATTATATTAAACAATGAAGTACATGAAATAAAAAATTATCAAAAGGAAACAGTAGTATTTCAAAGAGAAGTTCAGGATAGAGTTGAAACTATTAAGGGAGAATTAGACAGTGCTAGAAGTGAAGTTAGTAATTTGAAAGAGGAAGTTAAAAATATATCTCTAGCACCTGACAATGTATTGAAAGGATGTCAGAGCCAGATTACCAGATTAATAGCTAAACTAGAAACTCAAGAGTTAATCCAATGTGAGATTAATCAAAACCTAGAAAGTGAGCTAAGTCAAGTTATGGGAAGAGTAGAAAATTTTAATGATATAATAAAGAGTAATGCACAGCTATTACATAATAATCTCCAAGATAAAATAGGGGAATTAATGACTCAGTGTGAGAGTAAAGTCTATCAAAGGTTAGAAGATAAATTCGAGATAGATAAAGATGAAACTATTAACCAATTGGAACAACAGATTAAACACTTAAATGTAGGCCTAAAAGATAGTTCAAAGAGAATAGACTGTGAATGGCAGAACTATAAGTTAGAATTAGAGAGTCGAATGCAAGCTATAGACTATAATAGGGATAATTTTACAAAAAGTAAAAAAGTTGTTCAAAGTAAAGGTTTATCTGAAACTCAAGTAAAGGAAACAAATAATGGTCATAATAACCAAGTAATATCTGAGTTACATACGATAATTAGTCCAATAGAATCAATATACGATCCATTAAATGAGGCTAGAAGTAAAGTCATGCTAGAGCCAGAAAGTAATAGCTCCACGGCCTTAAAATTCTTAAAAATAAATTTTTTTAGAGGTGAATATCTGGAGAATCCACACGAGTATCTCCAGAATCTGGAGGAGTTATTCACCTTATGTCATTTATCTGAGATAGAAAAGATTGCTATTGCCGCTAACCATTTGTGTGCAGCATCTAAAGACTGGTGGCAATCATTATTTATTAAAGCAGAAACATATGGAGACTTCAAATATGTTAGCCAGTTTTTGGGGGGAAGACTGCCAAGATAACATGAGATATCAGATATCTCAGGAAAGATATCATGTAAATAAGGGTAGTTATACTCAGTTTTTCAGGAGTCAGGCCGTCAAATTGAAAACCTTGACAGCTTATCCTTTATCTGAGACACAAATTGTGCGAATAATTCACCATAAACTGCCGAGGCATATAGAGCAGATCTTGATTGCTGCTGACAGACATACCATAGAAGAGGTAGTAGAAATTTTAGATTCGTTAGAGACCAGCGATAGGAATATTGATAATAGAATTAGGGTAAATAGAGACACCCATCCGATGGTGAGTAATATCAATTTCGCAGATAGGTCACATATGGGAAGGAGGAAGTTAGTTAGAGAAAAAGGATATTATAGGACGAATCCCTATGGTAGACAGAATAGCCACCTCAGTAGGCCAACAGTTAAGAGTAGAATTCTGAATGAGAATCAGCCTTCTACTAGTGGTATCCCAACAATACCAAAGAAAAATATAAAAGGTAGTAAAAGTAGCGGGGCATTAAATTAAAAAGGACCTCGCAGGAATGTTCCTCACTTCGGGGCCCTATTTTTAAACATATGGGGAACAGCATGATGTGGATTATCAATAATATAGACCTTTCAACCGTCAAAAATTTATTCTTGTGATGTATGACATTTTTACCAAATATGTCTCTGCTTACCGAGTTCCAAAAACAGATGCTAAAAATGTTATTAAGTGCTTGAAAACTTATCAAATTCCATTAATAGGAAAACCAGCTTCAATACTTACTGACCCCGCTACTGCATTCATTTCTGGTACATGGAAAAAGTGTGGTAAGAAGCAAAATATTCAACATATCATGTGCTCGATTAGAAATCCCCAATCCAATCCAAGTGAAAGAATCATGTGTGAGATAAGTAGGTTGTTCCGAGTATATATGGAATGGGATCACAAACAGTGGGTCAATAAGTTGCCACAGGTGATTAATTATATAAATATAACTATTAATGAGTCTACTAGGATGTCTCCAATTCGGCTGCACTTTGGTAGACCTGAACCTTTACTAATCAAAATACCGTTACCCGTAATAGTGAAAAATTATAATGTGGAACATGACCAAGCACTGGCAAGAATTAACCTTAAAAAGATGGGTGATAAACACACTCGTTATTCCAAAACCAGTCCACATCCTTTTAAAGTCCATGATTTTATTTTAATTAGAACTCCCCATGTGAGTAATCTCCGGAAACATATGTTTAGAAAATTCATGTATCTTTTTGAAGGCCCCTATGAAATTGTGAAACAAGTGGGTGAAAATGCCTTTTTGGTCTCAACCCCTGATGGAACAAGAGGTACCTATAATGCCCGAAGCTTACTACCATATCCCAAGGAAAATTAAATCCTTTAAACTGTATTTATTGACATAAGAAAGAAGTAGGATATAAACTTAGTAATACCATAAGAAGCATTATAAATGCATATATTATTTTATTTTTTATTTATTGTAACGGTAGGAGAATTGTAACCTAGTGTTATTGACACTTGGTTTACTTGGCATTATTTCTGCAGGAAAATAATGCTATTCTTTAAAGAAATAAAAAGATAAAATAACAATAGTAATAATTGACTAATAAAGTATGCTATTCACTCACTTTGGCATGTTTTGGGTGAATAACTAATAGATTTAATAACTCAATGTCATTTTTAAAGAGAGAACATGAATAATTTAATTGAGATATTAATAATTAGAGCAAATTAATATGGTATAAAAGCTAAACAGTAATTGATTTTGGATGGGTAGAGGGGAGAGTGGATGAGTGTCTTATCATAAAGCACAATAACTTCTGGTAATTTCTTTTTGTAAAAAAAAAAATAATGTTTAAAGAATTATACATCACTGATTGTTAATTTAATGTATTTATTATTATTTTTTTTATATTGTCTAATTACTTTGTAATCCAGGTAAATAATAATAAAACTATATGATTGTAATAGGTTTTTCCTTTCTTTTGTTTATGTTATAATCAAATGATTATTTTTCTGTAAGAGGTCGCTAAAGTAAAAAAAAAAAAAAACCAATTTCATAATCAGGATCTTTTTTTTTGAAAAATATAGTCTGCTTTTAGTTTTCAAGGAAGGAACAGTGCTGAAATTTGGTAATTCAATTTTTTCATTTTATTTTGCAGAAATAAATGTAATCAAAGTAAAATTTTAATAATATAATGTGTGGCTAAATTTTTTTGATAAGATATCCTGATTTTCTTTGCCATCTACCTATTTAAAGACCTTTTATACTTAAAAGTTATTGTCTTGCGCTAAAGTTCAAAAATGACAGATGTAACTAAAAGAGTCATGAAAAATTATATCATATCTAAATTAAGGAAAAGAAGCAATTTCCAAGAAAAAATTAATTATTTATTAACTTTATGTCATTTATTGATATTTTCTTGGTATAGAAAAAAAAAATAATAATAATTGAAAGAAATATTTTGAAACCAAGGAAAATCAACTAGAAACATTTTCGCGCTCTTTCTCAATATTGTCTGCCTTTACAAGTAATGTAGTTACATACGTTAAAATATGTTTTATTCACCAAGAATTGTCTGGAAATAATAATAATGATAAATAAGATTAAATTATGCACCTGTATATTTTTTTAAAAATATATATATATATAAACTTTCTCAGAGTAAATATAGGAAAAGTTATATAGGGGCATTCTTACGGAGAAGTTACCGTTAAAAAAAAAATTTATAATTCCTAAAGTATGAACAAAACCAAATATCTTAGTGACTTAATGATAAAAATAAATGATATATTATATTACACATCAGTTGGAGTTATTAAAACTTCCTATACATGTAAATCAGCTGCAGTTATTATCAGAATAATCTCGGAAAAATTGCACATTTTCGTCCATAAGTAAGCTAGCTAATATGAATTGTACGTATCGTCAATAATAAAAAAAAAGAATTGTGTATGTTTATCGTCTATCGTCAACTGTTCGTTATGTTAGAATATGTATATTTTATTTTCTATGGATCCCAAAATTGTAGCAGTTTAATTCAAGTAAGAATTAATCTTCAATTCTGCTATATTTTTCTTTACCTAATTTATTAAACACACAAAATAAGAGAAAACTTTTATCTAAAGGAAATAATACCATGCGTTTATTGTTTTTAAACTTGCTTCGTGAAATACGACTGGATAAAGCTCTTCACCTGGACCAATTGCTCAACAGAAAAACATTTTCTAATGAGAGAATATGCACTTGTTAATTAATGATTGTTTAAAACTAAGTTATAAATGATATTTTTTTTTGTTATATCACATAGGTTAAAATCTGTATGGTCAAGAGATATTTAATAGCCTTGTAATGACAAAGGTATGTTTTAATATAATTATTATAGGTTAAGTTGATATTTAACACGAAAGAAAAAATCTATAAAATATGTTTTAATTATTACATACAATTGTAGGTAGAAATTTTGTATGTTAGATACGTAAAAGAAAAATATTTAGATATTTAAGGGGTAAAATAAATATTGAAAATTATCAGAAGTAACTAAGAAAAAAAAAAAAGAAAAAAATGCTATAACAAAATATTTCTTGTTAAAGTTTTGAGACGAATTTATACTGTATTAATTGAGGAATTTATTCCTAATTATTCTTAAATAACACATCCACTTTATTTAGTTTAAGGTAGTATGCTACCAACTATTTTGAATGTTCCTTTATTAAAATTAAAATTATTATACTTTTATTCTATGATATCCATTGACTTCAGATGTTGATCAAAGTATACATGGTAACATAAGTTTATTATAATCAGTGTATTTACTTATCCTGCCCAGATATAGCATTGGTATATGCTTAATATTCGCATAGGTAATAATTATAATGTATTTATTTTGTGGCATGAAAAATGATCTCCCCAAAAGCTTTGTTTTCCATGAGAGGAAGATTTTAAATATAATGTTCGGGTATGTTTATAGCCCATGTGATCGATTCTCATAGATAGGACGATCAAGAATTTATCTAGCATGTAGTATGCTTCATTCGTTTAAATCCCAGGAGAGGATTGTATTTGGTGTGTGTTCGTTGTATGCCCAAGTAAGAGGCAAGAAACCACCAAAATATTTTAATGTAGTAGATTACTCTACAGACCTTCGTGGTTATTCCATATTCCTCATGTGAAAATAAAGATAGCTCCACCATGGAAGGTGTTGATTATTGTGCTTAATTTTGAAAGTTCGGGCAAGATAAAGGTTATATTGGAGGTGTTAGTTCCTCAAGATCCACTTTAGTATAAATAGTGCGTTAGTAACTAAGATCGATATCTGTATTGTGCTGCTAAATATTGCTAGTATTTGACAAGTAAATCAATGGAGAAAGTAATTAAAATTGCGTAATTTAAAATGCTTATTTACTGAAGGAATTTTCAAATGCAATATTTAATTCTGATTAGTAATTAAATAATACTCATATTTAAAATTATACGTATGAATAAAATTTGTATCATAACTTAAGTTAGCATTAAGTTAAATGTAAGATGGTAAGTGTAACTTCTGATAACTGGCCTATAATTAGAATAGGTTATCCCATTAAAGACCATAAATAAAGTAAATGTATTAGAAATAAATTTAATATTTTGAGTATTGCATAGGATTGGATTAATCATTTAAAAAAAAAAAAATAGTTAGTCAATAATGTTGAATAAAAGCTTCTACAAGGTTACCAAAATGTAATAAACAATGTATTGGTAATGAAATGTACTTTTAGTTAATCAATCCATATGATTGCATACAGGAGAAGTAGTAACCTCTAGTCCATAACCAAAAGAGTATACAGATTAATGTCAGTTATATTTTATATTTTTGTATTACTATGGGATTATTGAATAAATGTTCATATATTTTTTTTTGTGATAATAATAAATTGTAGTCTTGTTAAAATTTGTTGTAGATTCATTTTTTTTGTTTTATATGCTAAAATATAAGTGTTTGCACAATATTTGCAAAACCTTTTCTTGAGTCCGAAATCATTCCAAATTCTTAAAAACTTAATATACCAGATAAATAAAATTAAGCAGATCGGAATATGTCATTATATTTTAGTTTAATGATAATTATTTATGGAGTTGAAAACTTAAGACTAAACATTCACCTTTGTGTAAAAAAAAAAATAAATAAATAAAAATGAATTTATTCCCAAACCATTAACTTTGGTTGCACATTATTCCATTCCCATTTAGTTAAATTGTCTAAGTAATAAATCTTAGTTATATTATTGTGTTGTCATGGATGATGGAAGGACACAAAAAGCACCCTTGTCTTTTTATTATTCTGACTGAGATTCTAAAAAAAAAAAAAAGCTGTGTTATTCAAAATTATATGTCATTACTGAATAGAATTATCATCTCTTTAAATAATATAGCAGTTGATATGAGAGATGAAGACACATTGAATTTAAGTAAAATAAATGTTTCCTATAGCCGACCAGAATGCCAGTCTGCGACAACACAATACTGCTGAGCATTTCCTTACATGAAACAAAGAACCCTGAGATTAATATTATTATAATTATTCTTTAAATTAATAAGTGATCAATTATTGTTGTTATTACAATCGTGGCATGGCTTAAGAGAATTGAATGTACAATTGTATTATATGAAAGGCATTTTAGATCATATTGGAAAATTAATGGATATGTTGCTTTATTTTGGTTGCCTTAACAACAACCTGAAAAATTAGTGTCATGGGTGAAAAGTGCAAATAAATAAACAAATATTGGGTTAGAATATATATATTGAAATGGTAAATCTGATTCAGATTTGCCATTTCACAGTCTGACCCACCTAATTATTTATTTTACTAACATTTGCCTTTTTTTTATTATTCTAAAAAATTATTTTAACATTTTTTAAACTATCCTGAATAAATCCTAAAATTTATTTTGGATCATATATATATAATTGTACTGACACACTGTTATTCTATTTTTATTATTAAAAGAAAAAAAAATCAAATAATTAACTTTGAATTTTTTTATATATATTTTAGATATATATGTTTAAAATAGTTTATTTTTTCAGTATAAGGATCCAAGATGGCCTTTTCTGAAAGATTTATGCCTGGATAAGAAGTTTAAAATAAATGTTTAAATTAAAAGCATTGATAAATTACCAAAATCCATTCACTGTGGAATCTCTATTCATTAATTAGTAGAGATTCTACATTGTTATCTAAATTAAAACTAACATAAAATTATATTGAAATATATTGATCCTTATTGAGGTACAAACTTTCTAAAATTAGAATAAAAGAATGATTTTGATTGTTTTTAAAATTAAAAATGACCTGAGGCAGCAGAAATCGAATATGAGTAGGAAGCAATAGATAGTGGCCTTTTGAGACCAGAGAGAAAGACCAGAGAACCAGAGAGAGTACAGACAGAAAGAGAGTTGTAGAAATCATGCCACGATGATCGAGTAGTAAAAAGGATAAATCACTGCCCTTTCCTTCCTGAGACCTGAAATCTTCCATTATGCTGCTGTCCCAAACCTGCCTTCAAAAGAGCCATCTGTCACCAATGTTCACCCATAGAACTCATCCCCGGGAACTTCAAGGAAAATGCCAAAGAGCTTAAAAATACTTCCATCAAGATGTTTGAAACTATTATCGCAAGAGTATAAATATATTTTCATAAAGCTTTTAACTGATTCTTTAGCCCTTTTCTTTTAAATTATAATATTTCATTAACTCAAGCTCACCATAATTTTTAATATTTTGATTACTTGACTATGAATTTATTTATTTGTTTTATATTAATCTTAGCATGAGATTTCATGCTTTGATATTTTTTTTTGTATTTCAACAAGCTTCACTCGCGGGGACTTAAAGAAAGTAGTTTACTAAAAGAGCAAATTATGTTTATTAGTGGAAGGGAACGTTAACAAAGAATGATTTAATTTTAAAATAAAATAATCTTGATCTATTTGATTTTGCAAGTGAAGTTATGTCGAATATATATATAAAGCTTACCGTATTTTTTTAATAGTTTATTATAGATTTCCCAGAATGGGATTCTATTATTTTATATTTCTGTAATTCAAAACAGAATGAAATATGTTATATATTTTTGACCTAGTAACAGTGCCGCTGGATAGCATCAGTTAATTATCTTGCCTTTTTTTTAAGTTAGGAAAGAGGGAAGGGGGGATTTTTTCGAGAATTAAATTCCCTTATTTCTATAAGTATGTTTTTTTTGTAGGTTAAATATTTATATAAAATGGTTGGTTATGCAGATTGGTCTCTATGCAGTATTAGATCATTTTAAGGCTATTTAATTTTAATTCATTTGGTGTTTCAGAGTTAGCTTCCGCTTTTGCATACGTCTGTGAATCGGATAGCGTGTTGAGATAGAATGGGTTTTCTGGCGTGATACTCATATATGCGGGCATGTTGGCACTCTGTAAATCCTATCTCCTATCAGTATATGGACACAAAATGTGGACATATCGATGTTCCTTTTTATTCTTCATTGGAATAGGCATATGAGTGTCTGTAATCTGGCTCGTATTTTTTTACTTACGTTTCTTCTCTCCTTTGCATTTGTATATTTATTAACCCGATATTGTTCTGTTTTTCTTTTGCCTATCTAATACATAATCCATAGGGAATTGATTCTACGAAAGGATCTTCGACCTGAGTAATCGACTCTTTTGTTCGTTTTTGTAATTAGTTAAAATCATTTGATTTTGACTAATTCACATTATATTTTATTATAGGTTTGATTTTGACTAATTCACATTATATTTTATTATAGGTTTGATTTTAGTTGAAAGTCCAACTAAAGTGACTTGTTTGCTTGATAATTAACTGATCTATTTTTTGTTATAAGATCTTACAGTTTTAATCACTGTAAAGTTAGTTATAAGCTATTCCAGCAAGTCCACTAATGTCATAAAACATTAGTTATTGAAAATCTAAATTATTATTTTTTATAAAGAGAAATGAAATCAATTTTTTTATCTGTTACTGGAGTAAAACATCAAATTAGTCTTCTTATAATCATCTATTTAATTAATGTTTTTTTTTTCAATAGAAATGTTTTTTGTTTTTTTAAATCTTGTATAAAGAATTCATTAAAATAGTCATTCTTATATATGTGCGTTAGGCAGATGTTTAAACCTACCGCTATATTACAAGCTTGTACTAAATGTGCACGGGGAATTTTGAAATCCATGATCATTTAATTATAAAATAATTTTTGTTATTTTAAAAAGAGACTAAATGTAAACAAAAGTAAAGGTGTATAAACTTCACAAAATAAAGTGTACAAACTCAATAATGTCAATGTTAACCACTAATATAAATAAAGTCGTCATGAACTCATTTAATTAGAAAGTTAATTTAAAGATTGTATTTTTTATTTTTAGAGCTTGAGTTAAACTAATGTAAAATGCTAAATGATTTTTAAATATATATATATATATATATAACTAAAACCAAATTTCCAGTTGTTTTTCGAATCATTTTATTTACTTTTATTTTAAATAAATTTTGATTTTTAAATATACCTATCAACCAATCACCCAAGTTCTCACTAAAATATATAATTAAATTGAATCTCATGCTTTAAGTCCCAGCTGCTGGGACGGTGAAAGTAAAGGAATTTGATCGTATCGTCGAGAAAGGCTATTGATTAGATCTTTGACCAGGGGATATAGGTAAATAGGGCAGAATTCACAATGTACCTGATTTATATATCTTGTACATGGTCTGACTCAAGGTACTTTACCTGTATTCAGGGTTTGTTGGATCGATGTCTGTTTTTCGACCGGTACAATATATATATATTAAGATCATACTTTTTAAAATCATCAAAATATTTTCTTATAGTATTAAGCTAAAAATATTCAAGTTCAATTCAATGATTAATTTACTCCATTATGTTTCTAACTGCATTAAAAATCTGATCAAGGTATTTATAATTGACTTCTTGTAATTCATTATTATTAATCTTTTTATATTTAAAAATTATTAAGTATTTCTTTAGAGATTTACTTTTAGTTCAACTTTTTTATATTTCTTAATTCTCTGAAATATGTTTTGCCAAAATAACATCATTTGCTCATTTCTTTTTATTTTCTAAGCATTTCATTTTAAACTGTTTTAAAAAAGGTTTGAAAATATAAAATTATATTGTTCTACATTTTCATTAATGTTAATATTTTTAGCAACATCCTCTAATTTAATCACTATCACTGTAATTTGATAAAAATTATTTAATATTTGACAATATTCTGTGTCTAATACTTCAGGGTTTTAATCATTAAAAAAAAGGTTATAAATTCAAATTCTTTTTCCTAATCTATACATCCAAATCATTATTTTGTAAAATGTCTTAAATATTTGAATGTGATCTACTGTGCTAAAATTACTTTGAAACATAGCTTGTTCTTTTAGTTGACTTGAGTCCAAATGATCTTTGAGAGATTAAAAAATGTAATTACTTTACTCAGTATTTATTATGATAAAAAAAGTTTTGTTTGCTACATAACTTGAGTTCCCATGTTGATATAACTTGATAATTATCATGTTTATTGGGAATCATTGGGTGTTTTCCTCAGAAAAATCATGATTATTCCATTGTTTTAAAACTCTGTTTTAATGTTATTGAAAGTGATATTAACATATGATTTTTTTAAAATAGATTTTCCCATAATGCTTTTATTGATTTTGAATTGAAAAAGAATATATGAAGAGATCAACATTTTAAGAAGTATGACAAACATCTAAGGCATTACCCAGTTGTTCTATAGTGAAAAAATTGCCCAGAGGGCATTTGCTATTTTCTGGTCAAATTTTTATGCAATGTCTTTGGAATAAAAAAAATTTGATTTGAATTTAAAAAAATTGATTTTTTTTGTTTATAAAATATTTTTGATTACTGTTACACACTAATTGATTGATTATTAATTAAAAAATGAATACACATATACACTTTCAATTTATTCATATATATTACACTTAAATACAAGTATACTTTTAAGCTAGATATAATTAGAGAAAATTAGAACCCAAACTTTTATTCTCCTTTAGTCATCAACACTATCTTATACAACTGATATCCATTACCACATAGTATAAAAAAGATAAATGATCTGCAGTATACTTATTTTGTGCTGAACTAGCACTCATTAGTTGGTCCAGATCATCATCTCCCACACATACATATATAATCAGTGCTTAGTTTATATTAAGATAAAAAATCTTCAAATGTTAATGGAAATAGATGATAATAAACTTCACTATAATATTCAAAAAGCCCACAGTAGGTATGACAACATTATCTATTAAAAATGACACAGTGTTAAAATCTTTTCATAATTATAAAGCAAATACTAGATTTTAAAGTAGAATTTAATAAATTTATAATAAATCCACATTTATTCATTTATAGTAAAAAAAACAAAAAAGAGTTTGATCATTTTCAGGAGTGTTCACATAAAGATCAGTGATAATATTTATGGTATACTGTTTTTATTTACAGGTAAGTTTTTAAATATTTTAATAGGTCATATGTGATTTTTTTAGAATATTATTCATTTATAAAACTAAAAAAAAATCACATACAATTTATTATCCCAATTTTTGCTAGTCATGGTTAAAAACGTGATGATTTGTCATCAGCTTCTGACCATCAAAATCCTGTCACTTTTAATGCTATGGTTAAAGTTTTACCATCATTTGAAAAATTATAAAAATTTCCGTAAGATGCTGTCCTCTCTTGATATATTTTACAAGTAAAAAATCAATAAAATGGTCATTGAAAGTATAACAAAACAATATAGGTGGGCTCTTCTTGAATCTTATTGGCTGTTACATTTTGACAACAAAGAAAATGGTTGTCAATAACTGAAAAGTTACGATCTCTTTTTGTTTCATTTTGAAAATGATAAACGAATGTTTTAGACTATTTTAAAGGTATTTTTTGATAAATTATAAATTATTTTGATAAAATATGCTAAAAATAAAATTATTTTAGAAAAATACTTAAGACATTAACAAAAATTATTTACTTTTTTTGCACTGTAAAATTGGCAAAGAAATTACTGACATCACAAAATGTTTTCGTTGGTGAAAAATATTCGTTTTAGATTTTCCGCTATTGAAAAATTTTTATAATTATAAATAAAAATTTATTTTTGAAAAAACTTTCATTCACTTTGATAATCTGACAAATTATTAATATATTTTTTATAAATGAAACTAAAGTGAATATAATATTAAAATATGAATATATTTTGATGCTTGAGTTTGTCAATTGACACTTGAGTATGTGAATTGACCAATTAAAAGTGTACACTTACCTCACTCGACCAATAAAATAATCAGCAAACAAGAGGTTAAGTTTTAGTATAAAATAAAGACTTAAAATATGGAACCAGAAAGATTGAGCATGTCCAAAAACTGTCACCAGTTGAAGCAAAAAAACTCAAGAAGATGATTAGGTAAACAAAAATATTAATATAAATTTTAATTACCCTTTAAAATTGTTTTGTTAATTTAAAAATTATTAAAAATCTTTCACTATATTGGACAATATTATAAAACTAAAATCTGACAATAAAAATAAAATGTCTTGTATAAACTTTTTCTGTTTTATTTTATATTATTTTGTTTATCTTATAGAAGTATTATAATTCAAATTAAATGCAATATCTTTTTATAATATTAACAGTTTAGCAAAACTTTGAAATTGAAGGATTTTATTTTAAAAAGTGATATAACTTTGTGAATGACTGGATGTGTATGATCTATATAAAAAAATAATTACTTGGTGATTTCCACTGATATAAGCCTATAATTAAATTTTAATTAAGCTGCTTTTGTATAAACTTTATCTATTATAAATTTACAAAGCAAATATATTTTTATGGGATATTATATTTATACATCCAAAATCTATCAGTACACTTGTAAAGAATAATGAAATAACTTTGTGAAAATTTATCATTCTGGGATTTTGAAACTTTTATTGATGGTTATGATGATATGCATTTTTATTAATTCTTTTATTTTTTACTATCATAAAGTCTTTCTCAAAAATATTTTAAACAATTTGAAATAAATATACTTTATAACATTTATTTTATATTCAAAGTATATGTATAACAAATGGGAGTTATGCACTAAAATTAATTGAAGTACATAATATTCTCTTCCCAAATTTTTCTAGGTTTTGTCTACTTTTTCAAAAAGACTGAATGAAAACAAATGTATCTAGATTATTTTTAATGGACTATGCTGGCATTCTAAGTGGTCCTTTCTTTTGTTTCAGCCTTTCATAATACCAAAAAGATATTAAGGTTTTTAGTCATATTAGACATTTTTGTATTCAAAGCAAAAATAATATCACATTAGTAAACTAACAACACATTTTATCAAACTTTTAAGCAAATTAGTGGCAAGTGATCATTTTCATAACTGTATTATGTTAATAAAATAAGTTATTAGAAGTTAATAAGAAAACTTTAAGGGTTTAATCTTGCAATATCATCAATAATATCTACAATCAATTTGGTAAAAAGTAATTTAAAATAGATGATTTTAAATAGTCTATTTTAAGGCAATGGTTTTTAAAGCATGTTAAAAGAATATATTATTTACCAAGCTTACGAGTTGCTGGGTGGTGAAAGATTCTACTTTTGTTTTAATCTTTAGTTAAAAAATTTAGATACATTTTACTATCTAATAAATGATATTTTCCTGGGTTAGCCATCAAAGAGACAACAGAGAAGAAAAATAGTTCCCGTAAGCATGAATAGAATTTGAAAAAAAATGATTTTTTTATGATTAAGATACATTACTATATGATCGTAAGATCTTGTGGAAGGGTTATAAACAAAATGTAATATCTGCTACATACCATTTGGGGCAGTGGTAGAATACTGGGCTTATGAGATCAAATAACCTCTATTATTTTCATCTCATGACTTAATAGATAATAAACAATTTTATTATTTATAATCTAAAACAGTGTTTCCCAACTTTTTGATTGCCATACCCCCTTGGCTTTTAGTAAATTATATGGTACTCTTCTATTTATTATAATACATATAAATAGTGGGAGGCCATTTCATGCAGTACATTATGTGCATGTAGAAGAGGTGCAGCACAGAGGTGAGTCTTGATGGGCACTGATGTAGCAATTTTACTAGCTGTCTTGAATATTTACTCACCATTTGAATTATCAGATCCTGCAGTAAGAAAAAAATATGGAACCTCACTGTGTACATGTCTGAAAAAAACACCTGAAATGTTGCTGATGTGACTGACAGACAATGCCAACTTAGAATAGCCCAAAAATATTGATAACATAATTATTTTTTGAATATAATAATAAAATATTTACTTATTTACCGGCTATTAACCATATCTCCTGAACAAGCTTTCCATACCCTTGTGGATACAAATACCCCAAGTTAGAAACCCATGGTCCCAATAGTAAAAAAATAAATATTCAAAGAGTATATATAAATATAGTGGATATAACTAAATTTTATTTTTTAAAACCTAATAAGCTTAAAATATTTTATATAATAATAGCAAAGCAAAATTGTTAAGTCTTTTTCATCAAGCTAATAGAATCCAATAGTAAAATAATTAGAAATAAGATAAGTTTCCACTTTGCTTTTTAAATAATAGCTTCTCAACAGACTGTATTACTCATTAAGTAATGTCGGTCAAAAATAAGCTTTACATTAAACTTCCTAATTGTTGTAATAAAAGACATAAAAGTTAATGACATATAATAAAAGACAGAATATAATGTAAAATCTGTTAACAGTCATATGGATCCAATATTTGGTAACAATTTAAGACTAAATAAAAACAATTTTAAATTTTTCTTTTGACTAAAAACAGTTAAGTAGCCGAACATAAATCAATTAAAATGTCAAGCTTCTGTGAACTAGCGAGTTGAAAAATCATTAGTTAACTTAACAATGGCTGAGACAGAGTTTAATTTTATTTAAAAGCTGAAATAAAATGTTGCATAAACTTTCAAATAATCAGAAATGCAGTAAATTAACTATAAATTTGTAAGTGTATATTTAAAAAAAGCAATTTGTCTACAATAAACAAAAAAAAAACAACAACAAATAAAATAATTTGTTAATAGTCCAGGATTATATAGTAAATGCATCTCCTATAACCCTTCTCCCCCCCCCCAGAACTGGTAAAAACTGAGATATAGAACATCACACAACCGATTTGCCATTTTCTATTTGATAAGGTTTGGAATGATTTTTCACTTTTGTTTTATTCCACACTTTTGTTTTATTCCCTAATTACAAATAGCTATAAATAAGTGAATACCCATTTACAGATCAATATTGGTGAGTTAGTTAAATTGGATTTAAGAAAAATCTTAAATGTGGTTGAAAAAAAAAAATTGAGTATCATCTAGCTTGGATTTGAACTCTTGTTTTGGATATAAAATGACGATGGAATACTATCCACTCTAAGATCTTTTATTTGAATGGATATAATATATACAAGCATGTGATGATTTATGTACACATTTCATAATTGATTGTTTAAAAAAACATCTATTTTAAATCTACCTCTTGCTCACAATGAAATTGAGATATTTAAAAAAACTTTTAGATTACAATAAAAAAAAAATAAAAAGAGTAATAATATAAATACACAGACATATTAAAAAAGACAATCCACAAAATTAAAATATTGTAATTAAATAAATAAAAGTTTAATGCATGTATTTTCAACAATAAAATATATTAAAACATAAATATTGTTAGTTAATATACTCTTATTTAGTCACTACAAAATAACATATTAGGAGAAGTTTTGGAACATTACAATGGCACTTCAACTTTTCTTCACTAATTAGCAGTTATCTATAATGTTAGTTTACAGTACAAAGATTTATTTTTTTTACATAGAAATTATTAATTAAAATTAATAGTACAAAAAAGTCTAAGTTGTCAGTATCATACAATCCTCAACAAAATTTGAATGAAAAATAAGCTGAAAATTTTTTATTTGGATCTCATAAGCTATAATTGTTCTCAAAACAAACTGACAATGCCTGAATGTTATATTGCATGGCTTATTAGTAATTATAAGGGTGTGTTTCATATTAATATTTTGAAAAGAAGTTATAATTTTTAATAATTTATATATAAATTTAAGCTTATTTATGTAATATATTTTAAATTATTTGTTATAAATTTAAAAAAAAACTAATTGCTTACAATTAGATTTTATTTGAAAATATTTGTTTTTAAGAAGACATGTCAAAAACTTCAAGCTGCTTTTACTCATTAACAAGAATGGCAGTTATAAACACTGGTAAGAAATTACACACAAAATTTCAAGAATAACAAATTTAATTTTGAACTTTAAATGCATATTTTAATTTTAAGTAGGAATGTATATCACTTACTATAATGACAATTTTACTAATTAAATGATTATATAGAGCATTATATACAGTGGAGTCATAAACTATGCTATATTTTGTTCCAAACCCCCCTCATGTTCAATTTGTATAGTAAATAATAGCTCACATTTTGTTGATGAACATTAATTAGAATAGAATATATATTGAAGTGAAAGTGTACAGTATTTTTCAACAGACATACACAAATATATATATAATGGATACTATATTATATTTATAATATGCATATAAATCAAAATTACTTTAGAGAAAGGCTTTAACCTTTATTGTATATATCTTAAATGTTTATAATAATCAAATGATGTCATTTTTTGTCTATAAAATGACATCATTTGATTATTATAAACATTCAAGGTGCATACAATAAAGGTTAAAGCCTTTCTCTAAAGTATTTACTTCCTTCCTGGGTGATTAATAAATATTATCAACTTTATAAATCAAAATTATAATATAAACAAAATATTTTTTTAAAAAGTTATTAATAGTAAATTGAGGTAATACATTTACATATATGCATTTAATGAAGCAATAAGAGTATCAAAAAAACTACTCTATTTTTATTTTTAAAATAACATAAATAGTGAAAATTTAGGTATTTATCACTATTAAATCAACTCTGGGTGACATTTTTTTCTCCAATAACTTTTTTCTTTTATATAAACATAATAATGCTGTTATCAAAAAATTAGGATCTCTGTAATGATTTTGCCTTTTTAAAATCAGTATCAACTTTTAGTGTGTTTTAAAATTTTGTAAAACTTTTGGCATTTCTCTCAAAAAATATTTTATTATGCAAAATAGAGCACATTAATTTGGAAAGGATAATAAATCAAAAATGTATATGCTTTTACCACAAACTAAAGATATTTTATTAATATATATATAATTGCACTTCTCACAAAAAATGGCTGCTAAATATCATTAAAAAATGCAAATTTAATGGTTTTTGTTTGTTTGCTTATGTTTATCTTTGGAAAGCATATAATTAAAGTTGTGTAGTTAAATACAACATAATTCATAGTTCCACTTTATATATATTTATGAATATATTTCTAGATCATCTTAAGAGTAAAGGCAATTTGTGAAATGTATGCATAATGAAAGACAGTGATATGATTTTCTGCACTGGTAGATGGTTATAATTGGTGTGATTGAAATGAAAGATGCCCTAGTAGAAATTTAAAAAAAAAAAACTAAGCAAATAAATAAATATATATATATAGGTAAAAAATAAAGACATATTTTATATGATCCTTATAAATAATCAATTGATACCACAATCAAACAATACACAGTAATTTTAAGAATAACAACTGATATTTGCAGCTGAAATAATTAATGCTCCACATATACAATTGATATCACAATACCAGATTATTAATTGAATTTTTTCATAGATTTGTTAAGACATTTTGTAATGTATACATTTATCAATTTATCAATTCAATAAGCTTTATTGAAATATTATTGTATTCATTACAAACTTATCTCTAATATTTGAAGATAATCAGTTCCATCTATTTTCACAAAAGCTAAACACTCCATACAGTAGCATCACTCATTGAAAGCCACAGTAATCAGTGGATGCGAGAAGGTTTTTGCATATAATGCCTATCTAGTACCTACTTATCCAATATCACCAGACTAGTTTTTAGTTTATGGATTTCATCAGAGAAAAGCCTTGGATCTGAAAGCACTGCATCCAGATCTTAGGATCTAATGCACCTTCCAGAAGCCATCTTTACCTTATCAGCTAACTATAAAGATTTGAGTCCAAAATAAAAACAAAAATTTGTTTTCACTTCAAGCTCATTTTATTGCATAGTTGTATAGATCTGAACTCAGTTCAACATTCATACTTTTTGATGTCTTTGTTTTTTTAATAACATATACAGTCACTATAATCCTATTGGTCAACATTGGAGTTAAACCACTAAGCATCACATGATTACCATTCTTTATGCTTACATAACCTGTTTACATAGAAGTGAAACTCCCCATAGTAGCATGACTCAGTGCAAGCCAGAGTAGTAATCAATGGATGGAAGAAGGTTTTTGCATAAATATCCCCAGACTAGTTTTTAGCTTGAGGCTTTTATCAAAGAAAATCCTTGGTTCTGAGAGCACTGAATCTAGATCTTAGGATATAATGCAATCCTCTAGCAGTTACAATTTACCTTATTAGCCAACTATAAAGCATTGAGTCCATAATGAAAACACAAAAATGTTTTCAATTCAAGCTTATTAGCTAGTATAGTTGTATAGATTTGAAATCATTTCAGCATCCTATTGGGCAGGATGATTGCACAATGGAGAGTTTAGATTCAGCATAAACAGCTGTTTAGTAGTTTAATATCAATTCTGCCAACAGGATTATAGTGACTGTGATTATTAAAGAACCAAAGGCACCAAAAACTATGGATGATTGCATTAGATCCTAAAATCTAGGTGCAGTTCTCTCACATCCAGGGCTCCTCATTGATAAAAGCCACAAACTAAAAACTAATCTGGAGATATTGGATGAGTAGGTACTGAATAGGATTTTATCTAAAACCTTATTGCATCAATTCATTATCCTGCCTTGCACTGAGTGGTGCTACTGTATGAAGAGTTTAGCTTCTGTGTAAACAACTTGTGTAAGTATAAAGAATGGTGATCATGTGACATTTAGTGGTTTAATCTCTTCAATTTTACAGATAAAATTTTCATTTTCAAAATAAAATTTTGCTCCTACCTATCAGTTTAATTCCAAACATCTATAAAAACTTATCATAGTTATTACATATTTGATCTTAAAATAGAATTATTTCATCTTCTTATTAAAAAAGAGATATTATGACTTTTCTGATTATAAACTTTTTTTTAGAATTTATACAATTATCAATGTAAAAGTATCACTGGATTCAATGTTTGTTTTGAATTGTATTATTGTTTTTATTTCAAGTCTTTCTTTTTATTAAGACACAACATCTCCACAAAATGTTTTCCACACTTTATAATTTTTTACAGGATTACTGTCATGTACTTGATAGAAGAGTTTCTTTTCAACTGGAGTAAAAAAAATAAAGGAGACTAACATATTTTTGTTAACCTTAAATATTAGAAATAAAATTATTATACAACAAAATCAATGGTGTTAAACACACACACACATACTAAATAACCATTGTATCTTTTTGTAGTTGATGTTACAGTAATTCAATGACAAGTAGTTATTTCCCTTTCTATTATATATATACGTAATTAGATAGGATGTAAACTCAGACTTTTTAACTCCCTACAGCTATTCACCCAATCATATACAATGGATACACATGACCATAAATATGCAAAAAATATAAATGATCTCCAATATACGTAATTCGTGCTGAACCAGCACTCATCAGTTGGTCCAGATTACCATCTTCCACACATACATGCAATCAGTGTTAAATTTATATTATCATAGCTAATCTTCAAACTTTAATGGACAAGCTTCAACATTCTTCTCCCACCAATTCTTTAACATGGGTATCCCAATAATATTACTATCAACAAATGCTTTGAGGGTTCCATCCTTGTATTTTCAATGATATGGATGACTGAAAAAGTGTCAGGCAGAGAAGATTGAAGCTTGACCATTAAAGTTTGAAGATTTGCTATTTTAATAGAAACTGAGCACTGATTGTACATAAGTGTGAAAGATGGTGATCTGAGCCAACTGATGAATGCTGGTTCAGCACAAAACATATATTGGAGATTATTTATCTTTTTCACATGTAGGTGATCATGTGTATTAGTTGTATATGATGGAATGTGTAGCTATAAAGAGCTTGAAAGTCTGAGTTGAAATCTTTAATTTGCATAAAATTTAGAATAGACAATATATTTGAATATTATATATAATAGAATGGTTTGAACTCAGACTTTCAATTTCCCTACATCTATCCACTCTATCTTATACAACCAATTCACATCACATGACCATATACATACATGTGACATATTTTCCACATGTACATGGTCATGTGAATAGGTTGAACAAGATAGAATGGATAGCTATAAGGAGATTGAAAAATTTGAGTTTAAGTTCATTCTAATTACATTATTTAGTATAGACAATAAACATGTATTTAAATATTATATATATAGAGAGAGAAATATAGAGTTGAAAAATTTATTTCAAAATTAAGAAAAATATAGATTGACAAAATGTATCGCTAAAGTATTACTATATTTTAAAATAATCAAAAGACTTGCTATTACAGCCATCACTAAATCACTAATTACTAATTAGATATTAATAAAACAGCCAGTTATTTTTAATAATAGAAATGGGATATTATTAATAATAGAACTGATTTTGAAGTTCTTCATCTTTTGCAAACCGTTCATGACAATTCAATGGCTAGTGATTGCAGTAATAATATAAATGTGTTAAGGGAGACCGAAAAGAAAAATCAGTGAATAAATGACCTAATGAGATGGAATAATTATTAGTAATAAAAAAAAAGTGAAAAAGGCTTAGAAAAATCTAAAATTATGTTCGGACATTCTATTTTTCCTTTAAAAGTCAACAGTTCCAATACTTTTAAATAATTCGATACATAATACACTCAATATAAAATTTCATAATAATTTTTAAAAGGCATCAATTATATATATATCGGGAGATAATATTTTAACTTATGATCATATTCGAATTAAGGTATGACAAAACTTTTTTCCCAGTTTTCAAACAAGCTACAGATTTTTTTAGATGTTATTTAATTGTTTATTTTAAATGATTATCTTGTTATTTTTAGCAAGAAAAATAAAAATATAGAATCTAATCAACTGACATTAGGCTAGTTTAGCTGAGTATTGTTTCTTTTTCATTGTTTTTCATTAAAAAGATTATGGATATTTCTTTGCACCGAAGAACTTGTTTGTTTCGAGTTTATTTTATTTATATAATAAAAAAATTTTAAGAAAAGATTGCTGATACTAAAATGATTTTAAAAATAAAATAATATATATATCTTATAATTACAAGTAATATATTTATATGCATCATTCTCACATGTGCATTTATTATTTTCATATATATATTAGAAATTTAATAAATATTATTTAAATATAGGGGATTTGAAAATAGACTTTCAAGCATCTTTCATCTATCCACACTATTTCATACCACTGATACACATGATCACACGCATATAAAAAAGGTAAATAATCACCAATACACGTATTTCGTGCTGAGCCACCATTTATCAGTTGGTCAAGGTTATTATTTCCCACACATATATGTATATAACTAGTGCTCACTTAAAATTAAGGTAGCAAATATTTTCACTTTAATGGACAGGCTTCAATTTACTCGAACTTTCAACTCTTCAGCCATCCATACCATTGAAAATCTGATGACAGAAACCCAAATCCCATCATGATGCCAATATTATTGCTATGCCCATGTTGATTTAAAGTCATTCTAATCCCTCATATTTAAGATGTAATTCATTTCAATACATAGAAGAGGGATGGTCAGGTTGCAGACTTAATGTGTAAGATTTGAAATAAAGGCATTCTTCATATACCTGGATTTTAGTTATAAATATAGGGGATTTGAACACAGACTTTCAAGCACCCTTCAACTATCCACACTATTTTATAGCACTGATAGACATGATCACAGACATGTAGAAAATATAAATAATCACTGATTACATATGTGTGTGGGAGATGATAATCTGGACCAACTGATGAGTGCTGGTTCAATATGAAATATATATATTGATGATTATTTATCTTTTCTGCATGTGTGGTTATGTGTATCAGTGGTATGAAATAGTATAGATAGTTGAAGGTTGATTGAAAGTCTGTGTTCAAATCCCCTACATTTATAATTAAGCTCTAGGTATATGAAGAACACTTGAATTTCAAATCTTAAAAATTATCTATATTTTTATAATTAACTATCACTTATGATATAATGAAGCCCAAAATTACACCATCTAAAAGTATTTATTTGAAAAATTTTGAATCAAAAATAAATTTATTTTTAGTTTATTATTTAAAACAACAATTGTTAATAGATGGCATAATTTCAGTAATACCTATTTTTAATTGGTACTACCTTCATCATGGCATAGATGAAAGTTATTTATAAAAATACACAGAGAAATCCTGTTAAATTTCTAACATTTAAATATATAAACCTTTAAAAAATTTCCTATAAAATTTATTAACACTTTAAGGAAAAATCTTATATGATTATGAAAGTATTTGCAAAGTTGTTACATTTTGAATTTTCTCTCATATAAACTATTATTATCTGATCTAAAAGCCTTATTTGAACTTGGATAATAAGCTAAATGCAAATCCAATTTCATATTAAATTATTTCAGGTAAATCCCATTTCTATATTATAATTTCAGCTGACAATATTAGATCAGAGTTTAAAATTGTTTATAAATTATTACAAACAATTCCATTAAATTTTTAATATTCAAATGTATAAATTTTTAAAAATGTATTTAATATATAGTGTTTGATAACTTATAGTTAACGTTAAGAGTGAATGTTCTTTGTGAAATGAATGCATAAATAATAAAAAGGAAAGCAATTCACACCAATATAATTAGTTATATATATATATATATATATATATATATATATATATATATATATATTGTTTTATTATCCATATAATTTTTTATGTATACATAGACACCCATTATAATTTCTGGATATCAAATCTCATATGATCTCTTAGATAGCCAACCATTTGATTATTATTTTGCAAATGAAATAAATGCAACATTCTTTTTTCATCTTCCTTTACAATAGGTGTATAAATATATACATAAACACATTGTATATATACTGTTTAGGGGCAGACCGTTTTCAAGTATTTTCATTTGTAAACCAATCTAGCCTTGAGCATTATTATATTTATTATTTAAGTAATATGAGGTTTTAGTACAGTTTGAAAGTTAAAATTGATTATTTGTTAGCTTGCTTTCAAAAAACAGGTTATATTTACCTATTTAATAAGCTTTATTTAAACTTCTTTGAATTATTAATTTCAATATCCTTCAGTCAAATGTCAATCTTTAGTGACCATATAAACATTTCGTTACAACAAACAAATGGAGATTCTTGCTATTGTTTGGTATTTTTTAGGTATGAACTGCTTTAAAGTATATATATATATATTATATTTTTCACTTTCTTTATATACACACATATATGTATTATAAAATATCATGGAATTATGGAAAATATGAACTTTCAAAGTATTAGTTGACAAAGACTACAAATATAATTGAAAGCGCTCCTAAGTGATGTTCATATTTTTGTTTTTTTTTAAATAAATTTTAATCACTGTATTTTCTACTATTTATTCATAAGTTTAGTACATTATTTTGAAGAAATGCAGACATTTATTTGTAATATTAATATTATAAAATGTATATGTATATATATTATGCCATGGATATATATTAAAAAAATCTTTTTTAAAGAATAATAAAAAGAAATATATAATATAGTTTTAAAATGTAAGTGTAATATGATGCAAAATTCTACTTTGAATTTAATTAATTTAAAAATTACGATGGATTATTTTTTGTGAAGTTATAGAATTAAATACTTAAATGTTATTGAATTTCACTATTTATAAAATATATAGAAAACAGAAATGAAATATTAGGTATTTCTAATATTTTATATCAAATTATTTTTTGACACATTACAGATGGAATGTAATAAATGATTTCTCTAAATATCGCTAACTATTAAAGAATTGAATTTGAGAAAATTCATTTTATTAAAAATAGTTTATAACTTGTTAAAATTAATCAAACAAAAAATGTTTGTCAGAATGAATTAAATTACAATTATTGTGTTTCAATCTTTTTAAAATTTTATTTTCTTTTATATTATATAAAGATAATATAATAATATATTCATATATTATAATTTGATATCGATTTTTTCTTCTTTTTTTCACAATCCATTGAAGGTCATTAAGTTTATACAAAACTTAAAATGTAAATTAGATTGGGTTTAAACCCAATCTTTTTTCAAACCAAAATATAAGATTACATGAACCAGCCTAGTAAATAAAAATATCATAAAAATATTTCATAATAAATATAGCAATAAATTATTCAATTTACTTTTCATTTTTCTTTCCTCATTAAGATTTCCTCATCATCATCCAATAAAAATGCTTCTTTCTTCTACATGACTGTAATTAGTAAATTGTCTGAACTTTTTTTTGGTGTCAAATCACATACTTCGAAACACACTTTATTTTATGAAATAGTAAGGTCTGCTTTGCAGATCTTCATTTCAACTTTTCTCACCTATTTCCTACCTCATACCTTAGTTTGAACCCCAATCTATTGTAGTGTGTCTGCAATGCGCTTATATACCAAAAATCCTGCCTAATTTTAAACCATGAGTACAATGCTCATATTATAATAATTAATAAAGCAAGTCATATATTATATATATAAGTCATTCCCAAGTAAATAAAAGATTATGGATTATGTATATGTTCACATAATTTTGATTTATTAAAAAGTAGGTTATATAAGTCGTAATTGCACACACACTATGATATGCATTTTAAAACATATCAAAATTATAAATTGTTAAAGTTATTTTGTTTGAATCTGTTTACAAATATATTACTGTCGTAATATTTTGATTTAAAATAAAATTCATTCAGTAAATATTCGTTTAGTAAATAGATTCAAATATTGCAATTTAAAAATAAAATAACTTTAGTTTAATTTAATAAAAGTTATCCCAAATATTTCTTCAAAATAAATGAGGGACAATAGTTTAATTAGTCAATATTATATAAGTTTATCTAAAAACAGCAGATGTCCACTTAAGGTTTTCTTTAATTAATAAAAGTAATTTTTAATTAAATTTAGTTTGTAATTCGAATGTCGACAGGGAAATTAACAAAAGAAATTAATTAATGTTGAATTGCTTTAGACATTCGGATGATTTAATTATAGCTGATAAGTCCGATATATTTTTGTAATGCTCCAGGGCAGTTCTATTGTTAAAGTTTACTATAAAAAGAAGGGTTTTCTTTTGTCCTCGAGAGTTTTTCTAATGTTTCTAAGAGAAATCATTCTGAGTTTGCTAACCTTGACATGATAGAGTAGAGACGTTAAGATGGCAATGTCCCCTCGGAATAGCCAGCCGCTGCTCCAGACCATCGGAAGCTATCGCATAAAGAACCCTGGAACTGCTGCTGCTGCAAAAATATGAACATTACAGATTTTGCTGTTAAATTATAAAACCTGCCAAACATCTATCCAAAATGCTTCTCCAGAGGTAACCCTAAATTAACCCAATAGCTCTTGTGATAACTAACATGCTATAGCTATTCTAAATTGTTTTCTGATACTTCCCATAACTTTATTATGTATTTCTTTTAAATATAATCAACATTTTTGCTCTCTATCCTTGGGTTAATATTTTCTATTTATTAAACTTTCTGTTATTTTATTATGATAATGTGTCAGAATCATCTTTGACCGAGTGAATTATTCCTTTTGTTGAAAATAAGATGTCGCTATAAGGCATATTTTAAATTTCTAAGTAATTTCCAAATTTATGATCTTGCAAATCACTCATTCGAGGGTGATTCTTTTCTTTAATATATAATATAATCACAAAGTTTAAAATCTACATGTTATTGATTTTAATCTAATATGAGAGTGTGTGTGAGGTCAATGATTAAATGTGTCCCCTAATGCATGATTGCGTATATAAATCTATACTTACTTTTCAAACCCGCAAGCATGCATTTTCCTATTTTAATTACTGTGTTCTACTTTAATTACAAAGTTTATCATTGACGTCGAGAATGTGTGGATCCTTTTAAATGAATTTCTGAGAATTTGATTGGGCATTTCTCTTAATCCAAG
The DNA here is from genome assembly GCA_028023455.1 of Epiperipatus broadwayi. NCBI lineage: Eukaryota > Metazoa > Onychophora > Udeonychophora > Euonychophora > Peripatidae > Epiperipatus > Epiperipatus broadwayi. Next base: position 352,875 of record JAQFVV010012667.1, on the reverse strand, counting down.
TAAAACCCATTCAGTATGTTTTATATACACTAGTCTCATATTGCTGGTAAATGAATTGGTTGTTGAGACCGCTTTGTTTTAATTTTCCAAGGACTCTTTTCGCTATTGCAGTTTCCAGGCAGAGTGTGTTCACAAATGACACACTTGGGAATTAAACGCAATCGTCACCCAGTCACTAAGTTTCAGCTGTTCATCAAAATACTTTCCTATGGGTTAGCGGCGAGATGCCCTCCATAATTATTCCGGATCTTCAATATTGTTTTATTTTATATTTATTTTACAAAGCATCCGTGACTTAAACATGTCACATCCTCCAACTTTAATAAATTCATTATCAGCAATACTGACCTCCCAATGCAACTCTATTATTATTATTCTCAAATAAATGCCTTGATCACATTCCCACTTTGTTGCTTAGTAAGCTTTTGTCTGTGCTATTCTCGAAATCAATAAATATTTTATAACACTTAATTTCAAATATTTTCTTAAACTTGTATAATTGCTCAAAGCACCTCGCACATGTTCCTATCTTGTCAAGCACATCATCGTAATGCTATTAGCCCGAGGAATAGAATATATCACTTTGTTTTAAAGTCTTTTTGTCAGTTGTGGGAATATAATGCCAACAATTATTTAATACGCGTCCCTGTCTCATAAAAGCAGACAGTGGCATTATATATATAATTTATATGAATAAATTTTGTGAAATTATTTAAAACTAAATTTGATCTTTTATTTTATTTGATTCCTATCACTGTCTTGGTCTATATATATATATATTTTTTCTGCATTTCTTTTGTAAATCCATAGACGTTAATTAGCCACCCAAACTTCTTTTAGTATAGAATCTTTCGTTTCTCCCTGACCACCATGCACCGGTCAAAGGTCATACTAGTAGTGGCATCAGATGCGTTGTCATGTAGATGGTGCTGTGAAATTTGGGCTTTAGATTCGAACTTAGTATATCTAGAAGGCAACCCCTCCTAGAATGTTTAGTTTTGTGTCTGGGGTTTGAATTCTGCAGTGTGTTAGCGAGATAGACGATTCTGACTGTTACATTTATTTAAACTTATTTTTAACATTTATTTAAAATCTATTTTTTTAAAATGCTGATATATTTAATTGAATTGTTTTTCAATATATTCTATACCTTTTTAAATTTTGTTAAGAGAAACAGTTATAACATAAGTTACCTAATTTATTAATTTCTCTTAAATTTAAACATTTAAAAAAACCTATTACATTATTTATTATTATTTTAAAGTACAAATTTTAACAGTTTTGTCTACGATTTGAATATTACTTACTATTATATTCAATACTTTTTTTTTAAACTTTTGAACTGCTATATTTAACAATCCTCACAACTCTGAAAGCCAACAACCATTTGAAAGACCACATGACTGACAGTAAAATAAATAAAATATCAAGTGAGTGAGAGTGAAAAAAAACGTATTTTTACTTATAGAAAGCAAAAAAATAATAGCAAAAAGTAAGCAATATTAATCTAATATATATATAAAGTGATATAATCAAAATAAAGTTTTTCATAAAACAATAAATAATAATGTTAATTTTTATGTAGTGTTTCTTTAATAAACTACCATTTATTTATTTATTTTAAATTAAGATAGAATCATAAATTAATACTTTTTAAGGCTTTATAGTTTATTCTATCAAATTCACATCCAGTGACTACCAATAATGCTAAAAAATTGTTAATCTGGAAATCTTCAGAAACCAAGACTTTTTGATTAATAGATGCCAATCTGCATGTGGCTATATGTAACTGTATTTTAGATATTTTATAAGATTAGATGAACAATAGATTTCTTTTTGATTAAGAACAACGCATTAATATAAATATTTTACTACAATTAATTATTATTATAATTCAATTAAACTACCAAGTTATAAAATGTCCCAAGAAATTTGTTGATATCACTGCTTTTATAGCAGGAGAAACATAATTCCGTTTCAAAAAATATAAAATCTAATAGATGAATATACAAATCATTTTATACATTTGAATGTTATGTGCATATATAACTATTTACGATAGCATTCATTTAAACAAATTTACTTTAAAAAAGTAAAATAGTCAAAAAAGTATATTGTTGTCTTGAAGTTAGGATAATTTATTTTATTTTAGCATGTATAAATAATATATCTCCTTTTACAAAATTCATTTTTTGATCAATGACTAAAACAGTTAATATAAAATTTTATAAACAAAATTCATTTAAAAGAACAATTATTATACTAAATCACTATTTGCTTTCTAAATTATTAAGAAAAAAAATTATTTAGTCTATAATAAATAAGTCATTTTTAAAAAAAGTAATAAAATTTATAAATGACTTTTGCTATTTTAATAAATATAAAACAAATTCAAACATTTATCACACGTCATTTATAATGACTAGTTTGTTGAGGTATTTTTTTTTTTTAGAAAAGCTAAGAGTTTTGCATAAACCTTTTCCTTATGATAAATTCATAATCATAAAAATAATCAAATTTTGTATAACAGCAAATTAATTTTACGAGTCACTTAAGACTAATAAATAATAAAATTGTAATTACTAATTGTTGTTATTGCAAAATAAGTGCAATCAAGAAAGGAAAAAAGAAGGGAATGCCCTTTTAGTTAGTTGATCAGAAGAATATAATGAAATCTCATCCAAGATCAAATCACTTTTTTTTTTAATGAATTTAAAATTTTTTACAACTTAATTATAAACTAACATACTTTTTTCAAAATAAATAAATCCAATACATTTTATGTTTTTAGTGTGTAAACATTTGCCTAGGCATCAGCAGATGAAATTACATACATAATGATGATTCCAAATCTCCAGTTAACAATCTAGTTGAATCAATCTATAAGCAATATAAGTTAATTGCAGTAATAAAATAGATTTTGAATCTTAACACTAAATACAGATTTGTTCTTTTAGCATTATGAAAATTCAGAAAAAAATTATTAGAACCCAATCATCCATTAAAATAAGATACTGGGATTAAATCATTTATTAAATGAAAGTTCTTTTAATATTTTTTTTTCTCATGTGTCATAGCATTAGCCGGGAAGCGAACCTGCTAACCTGGAACAACTACTTGTAAAGCAGCTGTCACTAACCTCTTGAGTTAATTAATAAAATATTCAATAAAACAAAAGAAATTATGAAAATAATTCTATCTAAAAAATATAGGAGTAAGACATACATAATACTATTCACATAATAAATAACACAACTCATGTTAATCACAATGATATTCATGTAGGAAAAATACTTTATTCTTTCCTTGTCATTAGTAGACAATATAAATAAAAGATTTGTAATTTAACACTCATATAGATTAGCTGGCTTAAAGAGATTATTACTTTAGTTATTATTCAATGCAGTTATGCTTTAATATCTAATTCTTGCATTCACAACTGTCTCATATTTATATGGAAAAAAATAAATATAAGATATGAATAATACCTATATACATTATTACTGACTTTTGTTAAGATACAAACCTAATTATAACTACGAATTAAAATATATAATTATTTTATTAAAAATATAAAGGAAATCATATTTTGAAGTGTAATGTTACTACATTTGGTATTTTTTCTTAATCAAGCAATATTTTCTTTAAAATATCCATTGGACTTTAAGAAGTATTATGCAGTCTATTATCATTGAAATATTTATTTCAACAAATTCATTTTCATACGCTTATTGCTCAATTAATGTTGAAGCATTATTTAAATATCCAAATGGAAAGAATGCTTTATTGTTAATAAATCCAATGTAAATTATCTTGGATTTTATTATTTTCTTTTTTTATTGCAGACAGATATGCTAGCAATTTGAATGTTTTATTTTGAACATATGGTAGGAGCATATCCTTTTTTTAAGTGAATCTAGTAACAATGATATACTTACATGCAATATTATCTTATTTTGTTGCCAAGTTCAATATCTTTTTTATGGTAAGAAAACCATACATTTAACATTTCTATTATTTATTTATCTGAATACTATTTGTCTTTGATTCATTACCTGTTCTGTGCAATAAAACAATCATTTTTTTTCTATTACTTTATTCTTCACAAATAACTTATCAAACCTATGCCTGAATTTCTCTGTTATTAGCATATTATGCTACAAGTGTGCACTCATATATATATATATATATATATATATATATATATATATATATATATGATCACTAGATGGAGCTTTACAAATAGCTCTAAACAACCTTTATTTATTCTTTCAGCACTTATGTAAACAAAGCTTGTTTAGAGCTATTGGTAAAGCTCCATCAAGTGATCATAAAATGCAAGCTTAAAAGCAAGCTATGAAATTTATAACTTGTTTTAATTATATATATGTGTGTGTGTGTGCTTGGATGCAATTTTACATTAATAATAAAAATATTACACTAGTAGGCAAAATTCTTATCTTGATGAATACAGAAGAATACAATTTTTAATTGTTTACCTTGCTTCAATATTTCACCCATCCTCCTAGCAGGCATATTGTTAAAATTCTAATTACATATAATTAAATTATGATTATATATATATATATATATATATATAATTAATCATAATTTAATTATATGTAATTGAAATAGAAGTAACTGTACCTTCTACTGAGTTATGTAAACAGAAGCAACTATGAAAAGGTAGAATTGATATCATTCTATCTTTTAGTCTGTTGCTATTTAAGCTTGGTCATTGATGTAAAATGTTATAATAGCTATCAAATGAAAGCAAAAAGCTATCACTAAACACAAATTCTCTAAATCACTAGAATAATTTAGTTGCATTATTAATACAAATGAAAACAGAATAAGTAAAATTAACTATAAAATTATCTTAGCTGGAATACTAGGTAGAACTAATTTAATATTAAAATGAAATATGTCTATGTGCTTGAAATGAAAAATTGTTAATGAATGTTTTTACCAATATTTATTTATAAATCTGAGATTGAATACTTAATAAAATGATAATACATAGGCTTTAGATTACAAAGTAAAGAATAGAATGTTTGTGGGAAATACATGAAAAATTGAATGTAAAATACATAGGTTAAAAAACTAATATCTAGATAACACTGGCATTATTAAAATAGATGTAGGCAGGATATTTCTAAAAGAAATGAAAATAGATGAATAATTGAAATCTGAAACTTGATTACAAGGGATTGTAAAAAAATAAAAAACAAAACAGTATAAGGTGAATGAATGATATGAGGCAATTTGATGATATGAAGAAAAAATCTATGGATCAAAGAAACTGAATTAAATCTATAGAAATCTTTATTTACTGAAAAGTAATAATGTTTGAATATGATGATGATTATACAGTTCTGTGTTCGTTACCTTTTTTAAATAATTAAAAGACAAACAGCCTAATAGAGATTTGTAACTACTTTTTAAAATAAGCATGCTAATACAAAAATATTATCATAAACAATATGTGGCATCAATCAATCTCATGAATAAAAGTATTCCAATCTAGCAAGATGTTTGATTATGATCTGAAGTATCGGTCAAGATTTCTACCAACTATTTGCCAAAAAATTTTTGGCAGTAAATCGAAACTTCATTATAAGTTATAATCTTAATTATATATATATATAACTAAACAAGAAAAACTAAAATAAACTTAAAAGAAAATAGTATACAGATCCTCAGTTAACATTTTCATAAATATTAAAATATGATTTAAATTGGATATTTGCAAAAGGGGGGGGGGTATTGACATATTTTGTGCATATGTTCTCAATAAAAGATTTAATAGTCAATAATAAGTTTGAAAATACATATATACAAGCAACAAAGGTTACAAATTATAAAATTATGATAGAAAAGCCTTTTTTGGCAAATTATGTTTTTTGCCCTTTTCAATATGTCTCCAGAATACCACGATTTAAAGGACATACAGTGACATCTACATTAATACATGAGAGAAGACAGATAAACAAATGAATATCCAACATGATCTATTACATGATTTTTTTTTCAAACCTACTACAAAATTACTCTGTTATATATATTGAATTGATATATATCCACATATATTAAGTAATTAACTATCCATTGTTGAATAATAAGGTTAATAAATAAAGAATGGATAGTTAATTATTTAATTATATATATATATATATATATTTATATCAATTCAATATCCATTAAGTTGAATAATAAGTGGTAATGGATAAAGAATGGATAGTTAATTACTTAATATATGTGGATATATATCAATTTAATATATATAACATAATAATTTTGTAGTAGGTTTGAAAAAAATCAAGTAATAGATCATGTCAGATATCCATTTGTTTATCTGTCTACTCTTATGTATTGATATAGATGTCACTGTGTGTACTTTAAATCGTGGTATTCTGGAGACATATTGAAAAGGGCAAAAAACATAATTTGCCAAAAAAGGTTTTTCTATGATAATTTTATAATTTGTAATCTTTGTTGCTTGTACATATGTATTTTTAAATATATTATTGACTATTGTATACTTGAAGTGCAACATTAAAAAAAAAGAATTGATTTTAATTCTGATTCTTTTTCTGTATGATAAAGGATTATGAGTTGAATAGATTAATGCATCATTAACTAGAATCTATGAGATAATATTTAGTTTGAGAAACTTCAAAAACTATTTAATTATAGTAATCAACTCTGGGTTTTTTATTGTTGTCATTTTATCAAAACCAAAAGTGTACCCTGAATATTACTTCAGTTTCAAACTAATATCAAACGATGACTTTCATGGAAATTTTGCGATATGAATTCACTTCAACGACTTTTCCGAATAGATTATAAATATTTAAGACAGTTCACAAGAATAATACACTTTCATGGTTTGTTAAAAAATAACAAAAAAAATATGTGGTTATGTAATATGCATTAACTATGAACAACTTTCAAAGTAAACTTTGAAAAATTATTTTTGTATTCTTTTAATTATTTAATATTTTATTTAATAAAATTTTAATACTTTATAAAACATATTTGATATTTCATACAAACATTTAAAAACAAAATTACAATTTTATAAAAGCATGAATTATTAATAAAAATATTTTCTTTTTTTTCTTCAATTATATGTATTTATATTCTGATATATACATACATATGCGAAAGCATTTAAATAGAATTAGGAAAAGAATGATAAAATAATTAAGTTACAAAACTCGACATTTTATACAAAAAACAATATGAATGTATTGATCATTGATGGAGATATAAAATTATAACCGGTTTTTCTTAGAACAGCATGTAATCAGTTTATAAAAATTTAGAAAAAGTTTTAAATCAAAAAGTTTACAATAGCCAAATCTATTAGAAATTACATTGAGAGAAAATGTTTATATTAATAAAATGATACATGGAAATAATAGTTGAGTACCGTTAAAATTTAAATACATTTGTTAATATTTTTAAATTATCAGTAACTGCTTACATTGATTATTTAATCAGATCATGTGATGTTGAACACTCAATGTTTACATTGATCGACAATTCCTTTCAATTAACTAAATTGAAATTTTTACTTTACTCAGCTAAAAATTGGACCAGTAATATTTAGCTCTGGACTCCTTGCCTCTACCACTGGAGCAATATATCTATAACAATTTTCCAGTTAATAAGAGATTTTTATAAATATTGCATAAACCTGTACCAAAAATCATTAACTTTATATAAACTTTAATATATTATATTTATTTCTTTTATGCAAGGAATATGATGCATATCATTGCATCCCTTATTTCATGATCATAAAGAGTTAACACTGATCATAATACAGTAAGTGTTAAAATGATTTCTAAATGAATATTAATGGCAAGAATAGAAATATAAATTCTGATGCTAAGATGTCAAATATCATAAAAATTATATATACATTAAAAATTAAAAATCAGCTATATTACAACTTAAATTAGGTTAGTTTACAAAAATTATGCATTTTTCTATCTATCTCATTAATCATTTACTGTATCTCATTTTACTTAGCCTATAATTCATTACATCACATATATATATATATATATATATATATATATATATATATATATATATATATATATATATATATATATATATATATATATATATATATATATATATATATATATTTCTCATTTGCGAAAGAACATTGATCAACTTATAGCAAATATCAATTTTCTTGAAATGTGATGTGACTGCCATTATATATTAATGACAGAAAAAAACTTCTCCTAAGAAGAATAAAGGTTTCAATTTATATGGCAGATTTAATTACACTGATATTGATAATTGTATAGTCCATAAGACTATGATGTCTAATAATTACAGAAAAAGTAATCTCTTATAAATGATCAATAAACCTTTAAATTGATTGTGGAAATATGTCTTCTCTATGATACAGATTTGATTTTTTTAAGATTATTATATTTTTTAATCTGTGTGATATTAGTGGAATATCTTAGAATAGGCTTAGTCTGGATAAATGAAGGTATTCAAATTAGTGAATTCTACTTAATATAATATGATTACTCTTCTTATTGAAAATTAGAAATCTATATTAAAATAAGATTTTCTATTTTTTATTTAATAAAATGAAAAACACATTTTTTAAATAAAAACACATATATTTATCATATGCTGTTAATAGTTTACAATAACAAAATTTGTGCTTTTATAAAAGTCATCATAAATTTCAAATATGTTTTTGATTTTTTAATTTTTTATTTCATATTGATACTAAAGTCACAATTTGATGAAATGCTTTCTTGTAAAAAATGATATTAAAGATACGTTTATTTTGTAGAAATAGATTTTAATAAATGGGTCACCAGTACTTATTTATGAACACTTAATAGAAAGTATTGCAGAGTTTTTAGATTACACAATAACATGAAAAGATGTGTATAAAGACAAACAATAAAACAAAAGTCATACACAAAATATATGAGTAAGAGAGGAAATAATGGTCATAATATTTTTTGATAAAATTAAGAAGCTGAAATAAAATTTCAAGATGTTGCTTAATAAGATAATGAAAGAATATTATTGAAGTTTTACACTAGATTTAACTTTAAATTTAGAGAGACATAAATTCTACAGTAAAAATAGTGTTCAAAAATATTAATAATGACAATATTTCTTGCAAGTAATCTTAATAGTAATTAATTACATGTTATAATGACTTAAACATTAATGTTTTATCAACTATTTGAATTTCAATTGAGACTATTAATTCCATCATTTATCATCAGTAATATATATGCAGATTTATATTTCTGCAGTCCTAGATATAAAAATGACACATTAATAATGATTCCTTATTATTTAACATGATTAAAAATTTTGACTCCTTTAAGTTTAATTTTTAACAATTTAAATTATGAACTTCATCTTCACTGCTCCCAAATCATTCGATATTACCACAATTGTATTCATATTCATAACCATGAAACAATTACTTTTTAAACATATTTTTTGAAAATGAAAGTGAGTTGTTTAGATTGTAGTTTAAGTTTAAGTTTAAAAATATTTTTTTAGTAAAAACTTTTTATATGGTATGTCAATCATAAAAATAATCTTAAAATATAACTATTTTAGATGCTCTCAGATCCAAGGCTCCTCACTGACAAAGGCCTTAAGCCAGAAACTAGTATGGGGATATTGGATGAGTAGGCACTAGATAGGAATTTTATGCACAAGTCTTCTGGCATCCATTGATTACTCATGTTGGCACAGGGTGGCACTACTGTATGGAGAGTTTTGCCTTTGGTTAAAGATACACTTCTTATTGTAACATACTTTTCTTAATATCATCATTCAGAAATTGATTAGTTTAATATAAATACTGCTTTTTCTAGTATTCCACATATACAGGATTTAGAAAGGTTCTTGCACTAATTTGGAATATTTAAGATGGCTTTATGATTGTAGATGCATAAAGAAAATATATTTTTTTCATACATTTTAAAGTAAAAAAAAAATCTTAAAATTGTAAATATGTATTAATTTTTAAATACAAGGCAATTATTAAAGTTATTAATACTGCTGAATAATAATTTCCTGCAAACAAATGACATAAAGGAAACATTTGCATAAAGTTGTTAAGAATTGTGCATAGTAGTTAAAGAATTCAATTACTATAATCATGACTTGAGTTTAATTCCAGTTGAAAGTTCAAATTTTTCTAGAATCTGATTTTGAGCAAAGTCATAATCCTATAATGAATAAGAGATTGATTAATCTTGATAATAATGTTTTCTTCTAAATCATTTTTCTTTAGAAAGATGCTGAAGAAACATCTACTTTGGAATATATTATTTAGTATTTGATACATTATAGTATAATAATAGTAATATTTTCTATATAATACTATACATAAGCTATATTTTACAATGCTTTCTGTATGAATGTTTTATTGTTATAGAAATTATATAAAGTTATTATTTTTTAAAGACCGTAATATTAATCAAACTATATTTATTCTTCCATTTCTTAAAAATATTTTTTTATGATATTTTTAGTACTATAGATTTAAGTAAATTAAAATTAATAATTAAAAGATGTTGAATTTTTAAAAGTTTATACATAAGTGAGTAGATGAAAAAAACAGTATATGATAAGTAATAGCAATCTCTTATGAGATTTGTAATAGAAATATTAATCGTTTTGAAAAAAATTAATTTATATATGTGTTGTTTATTTGAACAATAATTTTGTTCAAATCCAACTATTATTTCATCAAGTGTATTATTAAAAGTATTTTTAATATGTAAAAATTATAAATTTATTTCAGGAAATGAGAAAAAAAGATTAAAAAACAAAAAAAAAAATAAAGCTTCAATGATATTGTTTGTTAGAAAATTAATATTTTTTTTAAAAAAAAAATAGAAATATAAATAAAGAAAACTAGATGTTTTATTAAAAAAAATGGGAAATAATAATGAAAATATTTTTAAAAAAATAATGGAGATAAATAGTTTATTTAATTATTCTGATGTAACTGGATATTCTGGATTAATTACTGTTATACAACTATAAATAAATAAAAAGAGAAGGTTTTGCAAGTTATAGATTTTATGTAATTTTATGACTAGATGCTCAAGATGTCATAGTAATACATCAGCACTTGTTAGTTGATTATAACATTCCCATTCATTTGGCCAGTATCTGAGTTATATTAAATTGCTTATAACAACCAGAAAGAGGATATTATTATTATTATTATTATTATTATTATTATTATTATTATTATTATTATTATTATTATTATTATTATTATTATTATTATTAATAATAATAATAATAATAATAATAATAATAATTATTATTATTATATAATAATAATAATAATAATAATAATAATAATAATAATAATAATAATAATAATAATAATAATATTATTATTAATAATAATAATAATAATAATAATAATAATAATAATAATAATTATTAATAATAATAATAATAATAATATTGGTAAATTAAAATAGAATTGGAATATGTTACAAAATCTAAAAATTGATTTTAAATATTGTGTAAAACTATGGGTCCAAGCAATAATTAAGAAAAAATATGGCAAAAAATATAAAACAAGTTTTTAATTAAAAATAATAAAAGAATTTATACATGGAAGCTTCTATTGATATTTCAGTTATAGTAAAGCTACAATATACATTGTATCAATATATACTATTATGATTATATACTATATAAAAATGTTTTAAAAAACATTAAGATTTACATATTTATTAAATATGATAATACAGTAGCAACCATTTTTCTGTGTTAGAAGACTATATGTGATCACATTAAAAAAAAACCATTAAAATTATAAATGTAATAAATTTTACAATATACCAGTAGCTCTATTTTTTCAACTCAGATCAATATATATGATCATGCATATTAATAAAGTTTCCTAGGTTTATATTAATAGCTTATATATTTTATTTTTCATTTTATTTTTCTTTCAAATTTGATGTACTGTATTTCAGATATTAAAATGTTTGTCAAACATAATGTTAAAAAGTTTAAAGAAATATAAAAATGTTCACTAAATTGTTATAGACATAAACATATTAAAATGACTATAGAGGTAGTTGTCTGTTAATAATGAAACTGCTAATATGTTTTCATAAAAAAGTTATTTAAGGAAAAGGATATTATTCAGAGATTATTAAATTGAGATAAAAGTCAGATATTCCCTTATTTACTTTATTTAAAAAATAAGTGGTATAATTAGAATTATTGATATTTTTGAGTCAATGTGAAAAAGTTATATATATTATTTTTAACTAAAATTTTTTTTAAATTTTGTTTATACTGTAATCATATATGTGGGGAGGGGGGGACAGAGGAATTGAAAATTATTATACACTTAATAAACAATGTATATTCTATTGTAATCATAGTGTTTCAATAAAACGTGACCTAAATATTATATGCTTGTACAATATATATGATTGGGGGCTTGAAATAAAAATATAGTTGATATTGTGGTTCTATTGTATATATTAAAACCAATTATAAAAATGGGTAACCAGAACTTATTTAAATTTTAATTACAATTGTTTTAATTGAGATAAGATTAGAATAATTTAAAAACAAATCAGGAATAAACATTTTTAGAATATTGGAACAAAAATATATGCAATAAAAAGTAAAGTTAAAAAACATAATAACATCTACAGAAAATATATTTTTTTTAAATTAAAATCATTGCTACCCATTCTGGAACTTATAAATGCTATAAAAAAGTTAAAAAGATTTTAAGAATAAACTGAGAAAGGAACTAAAAGAATAAAATAAAAAATGCAAGCAAAAAATATAGTTATGTAAAGTCAATCTTTACAAAAAGTTTGGAAGAGAAATAAAAATAGCTCTGTAAGAATCACTGAAACAAAATTTTAATGAAGATAAATATGCAAAGAAATAATAAATATATAATTTATTATAGAAGCAGAGAAATGCAAAATCAGAATTGGCAAACTGTTATTAAAGCAAAGTTATAGATAATTAGTAAAAAAAAAACAAACACGTTACTTTATTAGGAAAGTAAAAACAATTTAAAAATTATTTCCGAATGATAAAGATAAGTTTATAACAGCTTTAAAAAAATAAAGATAAAATAAATAATTAAAAAAAAAAGATTTTACAGAGCAACATTTGAAAATTTATAGATAAAACAGAAATGGCAGAAATTAATAAATTACTAAAGTGATAAAATCAGAAATATATATATACAAATTACTGTAGTAAAAATTATGACTTAAAAGAAATGGCTATTAGATTTTCTTTTAACAATTAACATTACACTGAAATAAAAGTTATGGAGAATTTTGAAGTAATTATAACGCAGTAATTAATTTAATATGATAGCCAGCTAAAATTTTTGAATAGACAGATGTGCAATATGTTTCATACGTTTTGATTTAAGACACATTTGAGATTCAAAAGTGAGTAGAAGAATTACTGCAATTGAAATTGTGGGAATTATTTTAAATAATATTCAGAAAATAAAAGAGATTAATATTTTTCAAAGAAAAGTCAATAGAAAGCATAAATGTAACTGTTTTAGTAATTTAACAATATATATATATTAGATAAGTTTTATTATAATTCAGAGAATATTTTAAAAAAAGTTATTCATGCTTATACAAAAGACAGCAAAATGTTGGCAATAGTTAGGATTATAAAGCAGGATGGTTGTTTACATCAGTTTTCCTTAGTGAATGGTTAAGAATGTTATGATTTTGCTTTATCAAGGAAAAAATTTTTAAACATTTATTATTTTAAATTTTTTTTATAATATGACAACTCATATCAATAATAAAAAATAGAACTAATGTTTAATCCTGGTACAAATATAAAAATGAATAAATTCAAATTTGCTCAAACAGAAAAAAAAAGTAAAAGAAAATTAGACAAAATCCTAAAGAAAGGTTACTAATATTGTATTTTCACTTCAAACTCTTCTACAAAATATAAATTCTATGAACACTTTGTTAGATCATTCAAATTAAGTTTAAACAGTTGTATACTATTAGTAACACTGCTGAAAGTATTATGCACCCAAGGCTAATCTTTTTTCACTAAAAAACTCATTTCAGCAATTCAAGATGGTTCCTTTCTATATACTTTTTCTATACCCTTTTTTGCAAATACTTTTTAATTCATATATAAATAATCTAACAATCATCTTTGTCTCTAAATCAATAAGGCTACTATTATAATAAAAAATTGTATGCTAACAGTTGGGACTTTTATTCTTATATATTATAAACGAACATAAAATAAAATACTAGTATAAAAAGTATTAAGATAACTAATATAATATAATACTAAAGATAAAATGGTGTGCATTTGTAGATATGCTATTACCACCTATTTATAATAAATAATATAAATGTTACATAATAATTTGATGGCTAATTTCACTGGTGTATAATATGGTAGAGATTTTTAATGAATGAGTCTGTTTTCTTTTTTAGCAATCATGTAACTGACTATTTTAGACTACAAGAACATCTTTCACTTGATCTCATATGCTTATATTAATATACATCAGATATAAAAATCTTATTAAAATAGGCAAAACTCTCCATACAGAAGTGACACTCAATGCAAACCAGAGTAATCAATGAATGCCAGAAAGCATTGAGTGGCACTACTGTGTGGAGAGTTTACCTGTTTTAATAACAGTTACGAGAAAGCATAAGAAACAGTTAAGATCAAGCATAAGGAATAGTGATCATGTGATATAAAAATCTTCTAAACTTTTTTTACTATTGAAATTAGTGATATATTTTTATTATTTTGCTTCTTACCATATAAAACTATTGTAGGTTATTTGCAAACATGGTTATTCTGTATTATGTATATTTTAGATTTTTAAACTAATAATTAGCATGCAAATTATGCATATTACAAATATCCAATGTGACTCACAGCGTGTAAAAACTTAACTTGTATCACAGTGGTAGATTTTTTTTGTTACTTTTTATATTAAGCCATTAAATAAATAAATAAAAAAAGACAGTCATGTATCAAACTTTCAATGTGGTCTAGTGAATTGCATGAAACAATAGATAAAGGGTTAATTTAGTTAACAAAAAGAGAAAAATAATTGGGAGTAATCAATACAAGAAGTGAGAGAAATTATTTTGAGTTTTACAGCTCGATGTCTTTAGAACAATTCGTTTAACAATCATTTTAACTTGTCTGTTAGCAGGTAAAATTTAATAATAAATAAAAATGAAATCATTCTCAACTGTTGTTATAGATACAGCACATATCAAAAGATAAAACAACATAATATCTACAAAAAAAATATCACTAGACTACGCTTATTACAGTTGTTTTTTTTATCGAAACAACTATAATTAAAATTATAAATCTTGTCTAAATTCTCCACGGAGTTCTAATTAGCTGATACTGTATATATACAAAATGAACATATCGCTGGCTTTTTATTCCAATCACAATTGATTTTCTTTATAAATTCTTAACAAGAGAAATATTGTTCACATAATAAATGTTTTCTTTTTTTTAACTATCAAACGGATATTTTAAGTAACCGTGACATATATATATATATTCTGTTTTTTTTTTTTGATAAATTAAATCCAAATATAAGAAATAAATTACATGTTATAATAATATAATTGTTAATAATTATGAAATTAAGTTTCGATTCGATGCAAAGACTACAATAAATATTATACAATGGCTAAAATTATGTCTTTTTTAGCAATAAAAAAGATTCACTGTTTGAGTATTATCATAATGACACACACACACACACTCCGCCAATCAATCCAAATTAAAGCCACTGATGGGGCATGGGTCAAATTTTCTATGGCATTAAATATAAAGGCAAACCTCAGAAACTTAAGATGTTTTTTATTATTATTAAACCAAAAATATAAATGCATATCATTTTCTGTTCGCCATATTAATGAAGTATAAAGTTCATTTAAAATTTGTGATATATTTAAATATGAAAAGAAATTGATTTACAAGAATGGCAAACTATAGCAAATTAATATCAACGCTAATCAACTGTTATCACTCGCTCATACATCATATTTTGTAGTTACTCCAATATGTCTTTGGAAAGATAATTTTCACATTTTTAGAACAAAAATAAGTTTAGCATTAGACACTGTGTGTGTCTGCGTATATATAAGATAATGTGCATTTATCATTTATAGTATTCTCATACGGTTCAGCAGAAACATATATATTAAGGTTCATTCACTACAAGGAAAAAAAATAGAATTTATTAGTGGATTTCAAATTTCAATGTTTTTTTTTAAATTTTTATTTTAACATAGTACTTATATATATATTATAAAATTTTCAATTATTTATTAACTCTTTATAATTGTTAATAGTTATTTGACGATAAAATATTCACACAAAAAATTTACAAACTGAATATTTTATAAACAAAATACATTTAGACAAACAATTTGTTTCACTTGTGTGGCAGGGTATATACGGTTGCACTTACTATAAGGAAAATACCTCTCCAATTGCATTCAATGTAGACAAAAAATGAAGAAAAAATATTGATCAGGATAGTATTTAATAAGAATATTAATTAAGCTGGTGGTTGTTTTAAAGAATCTAACTTGGATCTTTAAAAAATGTAAATTTCAACCAGTTTGAATTTGAACCACAGATCATGAACATAGAATGCAAACTTTCAATTATTTTTGATAACGAAGTTACTGTACACAATATCAAACAAGTCTGCCAAGATTATAATAAAAAAAGTGATAAAAAAAAAAAGAAAATAATAAAATTAATTATTTCATTCATAGAAGAATTATAAGTGACAGGTATATTTGACATAAAAATATTGGAAGAGAAGATTACAGTAATGTCAATAGAAATGGAAAAAATGCATAAAGTGCCTTTTATTATTTGAATAATTTTTTTGGACATTTTTACAAAGTCTTTAGCAAAGATAACTGTTCACCAGATCTACCAGATATAATAGTATAAATTTAAACACATTAACATTATCCATCATGATGGCAAGCCACATGGTTGAAAATGCTAACAGATAGTGGAGATAGTATGTGATTTGTCATGAAACAGGATGAAATAAAACATAAAATTTGATTATTCTTGTCATATAAATTAAGATATTTTGTTTGATTCTGATTACATTTGTGTAGAAGCATAAAATTAAATAGTATTGATTACATTTATATATTTTCTGCTGATCAATGTATAATCCTGATTTATATTATAGATAGATGGATATATAAATAGGTAGGCAGACAAACTGATAAACAGATAGAAATATATATAGATAATTAGTTGAGGCAACTTGTAAAACTTTAAATTTTCACTCAAGGAAAATAATTCTTCAATAATTTTTATCAGGTTTGCTATGCTGATATGATTGAAATGAGATTACAGGTTCATATTTTGATTTATTTTTTTAATAGTCAATAAAGATTTAAGAGGAAATTTTTGCTCAGTAGTTGAACATGAATGGGGTAAAGTAATATGTGATTAATGATCTGTTCTTGCATTTTATTTTAAACATAAATACTGTTATTGTTGAAAATAATTTTGGGATTCCACATTTGAACATTTTTGCATTATCCCCTAGTGGTGATTTGAGTTATATTTCAAGATTTTATTTTAGAATTTATATTTTTATTTTATATTTATTTAAATTATGAATCAATAAATTATACTTATTAGAAATATAAATTTACAAATAAAAAAACATTCTAAAAATCATATTTAAACTTTGCAAATGATAAAAAAAATGAAATGCATTAGGAGAGTAATATTTATTTTTCTTATTGATCTTGGTTAATTAAATTATTTCTAGAACCAAAACAAACTATTATTAAGCATTTTACAAAGCTAAAAACATATATTTTAAATTTTAAAATTGCATTTATAATTATTCAAGTATTCACAAAAATTTGTGTTTGGCAGAACATTATGATCATTGTTTCATTTTTACTGTTATGCAACTTTTTTAATTTTTATTTTTAAAATTGAAACACATTCAAATAAAGTTTAAGTGTAATCAGAAAATATTTCTTTTTAATAATTGCTATACAAATTTTTATGTTCATTGCTAATAACAATAAAGGAATAGTTTCCTAGTAGTCTTGCAATTGCTCCTTAAACATGAAATTAAAATATCTAGCAATTAGCATTTTGTAGTTTATTTATTGTAAGCTACTAATATCTTTAGAAGTTTTTAAACTTCTAAATCAATATTTATTTTAGTTCCATTTTATATCATCTAATGAACACATAACTAGCAAAATAGTATTATAGATAGCTGCAAGAGAGTGAAAAATAGCTGAAAGTGACTGCAGTGTCATCAAATATCCAGTAAAATTATGCAATTGAAATCATGTGATTAACAACCTGAATCAATAATGCAGCTTTAATTCTTTAGAATGTATTCAGCTGTGGCTGCTATTCTAAAAATTATCACTACCAAACAAGATACAAAATCAGTTCTATAAATTACATATTGCTTATGCCATTCAATATCCAACTACTTTACAAACACTTTCTCTCAAGTCTTCATTGAGTATTAAAAACTAATCCAAACATGTAGTTGAAGTCTTGTGTAATAATGATAATTATAACATAAGAAACATTCTGAAGAGGACATTTCATTGAAGTGAGCAATTTAAAGGTTATTTTATTTTTATGTCTCATCTATCTATCTATCTATCTATCTATCTATCTATCTATCTATCTATCTATCTATCTATCTATCTATCTATCTATCTATCTATCTATCTATCTATCTATCTATCTATCTATCTATCTATCTATCTATCTATCTATCTATCTATCTATCTATCTATCTATCTATTTATCTATCTATCTGTCTGTCTGTCTGTCTGTTGGTCTGTCTGTATGCCTATCTTTTTATTTATCTATCTATAAATATATATTTATCTAACTATCTATCCATCTATCTACCTACCTACATACTTACTTACCAACCTATCAACTATTTATCTTTTATCTATCTATCATATATCTATATATCCATACACACAATATAATATCAACTGAAATTATTATACATATTCATCAATATAAAGTAAAAAAGTGTAATTACTGCTGTTTCAATTTCACATGTCTACATAAATGCAATTATCATAAAACAAAATATATCATAGGTTAAGAAGAATCAAATTTTGATGATTTATGTTATCTTGTTAGTTAACTAAGACTAACTATCACATTATCACTATCTCATACTAGCACAATAATTGTTATTAAACAATTCAAAATACAGCAAAACTCTCCATATAGTAGTGCTCTTGTTAGCACAAGATGGCACTACTATATGGAGAGTTTTGCTGTATTTTGAATTGTTAACTAAGACTAATCACATCAGTTTTGATTCAGTAATATAACTGATATACATTTTATTTGCCATAACAATTTTGGTAAATACCAGCACAAATTAAAGCGTCAAAATCGTATAATCAAAGCACTATTATTTAGTTAAGCGAGGATGAACTTTCTAATTGCATTATTTTACATTAAATATTAAAATGTTTATATTAGGTTTGTAGCAGATTATCAATTGGTAACATAAACAAATTATTTTAAATTATTCACTTATTTTAGAGTTATTATTTGTCTTTGATAGTAAAAAAGAATGGAAAAAAACATTCTATCTGACCAATTATTTTCTAATATAAAATATATAGACTTACATGTAAATAACATATCTTTAGTTAAAGTGGTGAGAAGATAGAGTCATGCTCAATTATTAATATCTTGACTAACCATCATGATAGTTTATACAATTAAATAATTGATGAAGAAAAATCTACACTAATATCATAAAGCAAGCACAAACTGTTTATTCTTTACATGATCTCATAATTCGATAAGGCTCAAGACAATTGTTGTGCAATAGTTCAAAAAATTCTGTTGGGACAAGCAATATAAATCCATTGAACATAATGTTGTAAGATATTATTCTTTTAGAAAATGGTTGCACCATTGAAAAAATAATAGTAATATAAACTCTAAAATTATCAATCATCAGCTTGTCACTAAGTATTTCAAATGATGACATTGAATATATAAGTAATTGGTAGAAAATCATTGTAAAACTCATAAATGGCCAATGAATTAGTCTTAAAATACTATACTCACTAGAAGTGATTTCATTGACTGTCTGTGCTTAAAAGGAATTTATAATTTGCTATTGGCCATGACATGATTTCATTTACAAATGCAGATTCCATCATATCTAGATAATTCTTGATATTCATAAAAAGCAAAAAAAAAAAAAAAATGCAGGGTGATAATAACTTTCTGCCAGTTTTATTTTCCAACTTATTCATGATGCTAATATTATACTTTCTACTATTATGGATATGTTATTTAAAATCTCTAGTTTCTCTTAGTATTATTTATTAGTATCTGACAACAATTGATACTAGCAAAACATTCATCTATCCTAACATTCTAATGCAAAAGGATTGTTTCTTCAGGATTTAAGTCAATGTACTGATTAATCAATTCTATGTAGACTTACATCATGCCATATCCAAGTATTTTAATTTTTTGATATGCACCAACTTAATCAATGTTACTGTTGCATTATTTTGTTTAATATGAAATATTATATATTAAATGACTTACTTAAATTCAGTTTGCTTTCATAGCTCTTATATTTTGCAAGTAATTGGAAGCAAACTTAGATAATTTTCATATGTACTATCACACACTTGACCCTTTGTATACAATTACATGCTTTGTAGTGGAACAATTTTTATGTCAAGAATACATTTAATTTTAACAAATTTATAATGCTTTTAAAGCTATAATATGACAATATTTAATTTATTTTAAAAATTATCAATTTTCATATAATTGCTTAATATATAAATCATAAAAAATTTATAAAAATAAAATGATTGAAACAAATACTAGCAAATTTCTATTAACAATGATTGTACATAGATGATTCTAATAAATGTATTGCATGAGTATAAATAATTATACCCACCACAATTTAAAAGTGAATTGGAAAATACTACTATAAAGAACACAAAATATATAAAGTATTTTTGTTCAAATTTTATAGTGAGTAGGTAGCATAAGTATGTATATTAATTGGAAAGTTTTAATAAAATAGTTAAATTAAAAATATCTAAAATCGTTTTCAATAATGATAATATATTTTATCTAGGTATCAGCTTGGCTAACTTAAAAAAATGTCAAGTACATATATGCATATATAATGCATATGTGCATATTGTTAATCCAGAAATAATAAATGCAACCAGATAATGAGTAGTGTGATAAGCCATTAAACAATTATTTTGGAGAAGATGAATGGCAGGATATTTTTGTATAATGTCAAAAAAGTAAATTTTAATCATTGGCATTTAATTGATTGATTTTTTGATCACTATTTAATTATTTAATTTAAGTATATATAAGGTGTGTGATTCAGACTTCTATTTTTAAACACAAGTAGGAAATTGAACCTATTGTAGTTGGTTGCATTGTACTACTATATGAATTTCAGTTAGCTTTATGTATTATTAATTTGTATATACATTCATACTTAAAACTTTCATTAACCACATATTACTGAAATATAAATAAACACATCTAAAAAAACAAATTACCCCCATGATACATTCCATGCTAAACCAGTATATTAATTTAAAAAAACAGATATATTAATCTTTAGACTTAAAACTTATATCTGGGCTACAAGTAATAAGATATTCTTTAGCATAATAAATGACTAACAATGATCATTAATTTATATGTCTTAAATAAATGATGTCTAAGATGTGTTTAGAAAGCTTGACATTTGTATATATATATATATATATATATATATATATATATATATATGTGTGTGTGTGTGTATGTGTGTGTGTGTGTGTGTGTGTGTGTGTAATGATATTATTTGATGTCTGTATTTCTTCAAAGTTATATATGCAATCATGTAATTTAATATTAGTAAATACAGTAACCAAATCAAAGTAAAGTATAACTTTAAAAAACTTTTATCCACTTAGGAGTGCTTTCAACTATATTTGTAGTCTTTGTCAACTAACACTTTCAAAAGCTAACTTTTCTACAATTCTGTGATTTTTACATTTGCTGCCTGTTTATTTATTATTAATTTTTGCTTATATTTATATATGATGATGAGTTGTATTAGCACATTTACTCTTGAGTATTTTATTTATTTTAATCAGGCATTATTTTTGTTCAAAGGACAATGATTACTTGGAGATAGTTCAGATAATAACCCTCATCAAATACTAATTTTCTTTAATTTACTATAACTTTCCAGTATGCCACTCAGTGGTTTTCATGTTCTCACAGCTGTGGATATTTTTTCTTAACTAGCATATATATGTTAAAGTTATTATTTATCACATATACAAAACCAAATAAACAACTAGATTAATAGGAAACGTTTATTAATCCAACTAATTGCAAATAGGGAGTTTACTATTATATTACAAGTAAATTTCAACACATATTTACATCTTGCATAAAATTATTAAAGTGACAAATGAGGGTAAAGAGTTCATATATATTTATTTTCTCTCCATTTTGTTTCATTATCTGGCATATAATAGTAAAAAAAAATCATTTATATATTTTTTTTCCTCCAAAACAGTTCAACTTTTTTGGCTTTCCTTTCTATTAACTTTACATATATAAAATGAAAAATAATATTTTCTTTAGAATTATTTTCCTTCAAGATAAATTCAGTTATAAGTAAAAATAAACTATTCTCTTGTAGAATATTTGATTATAACCATTCATTGTCTTTATAATTTTAAAGTCCTTTTTACTTTCTCTCAAGAAATAGATTATTCTTCTACCATCTTACCTCTCAGCAGAATTTCACAAATTGCAAATGAATTTTATCCAAATAAATTCTTTGTATTAGTATATTATACTTCTGATAAATATAATTTTGGCAATCAAGCAGTGCAGTTCAGTCTTTCCTCTTTTTTGCAGATTATAACAGTTAGAATTATAATTCTCTATAAAGTTCATTTATGAGACTGGGCAGTATGCTTGGGATTTCAACTGACATACTATTTGTTTTTACTTAGCGTTATATAATAAAAGGTTTCCAAATATAATAAAACATATGTGTAACTTATTTTATATATGTGTAATTCTTCTTTAGACTGCACACATGAATTTCTTTATCTATATTATTCATGATGGAAAATAGTTGATTTTTTTAGGACTGCAGTTCACTGTAGACTGTTTAATTACGCATGACACATATCAATATGCATATTCCCATCTTTATTTTGTTCATCCGAATTCTTTTTTTCTTTTCAAAACAATTTGGGAACAAATCTAAATAACAATTTCCAAATATTGTTTTTATTTATTTAGTTTGCATTTAATTAATGTGTGTCATATATACATGTGTGCTAGTTCACATACACATGCATTCTTCTTTAAATATTGTTACATACGCATTAAATTTCTGGCTATTATGGTTACAGTATATATATATATATATATAATCCACTAGAATAAAATACAAAATTTTAAAAAATGCCTATATAAAATTAAAGACTAATGTCTTTTGCTATAGCCAGCATATATATACTGAATGAAATTGATCAAAATTATGCAGTTCAATCAGCATTTAACTAAATTTCAAATAAAATGAATATTTTCTTATCATCAATTGTATTTTATAGTGACACTAAAAAATATGTGTCTGGGTATAGGAAACACACAAGATGAGATGTGCTCATAGCAATCAATATTCTTGATCTAAATACTTAAGAAAGAATCCTAGCTATTTGGCTAAACAAAGCTCATAGTTAAATAAATAATTGCATGCTTCATGATATCAAATACATTTTACTTATTTTTGTGATCAATTGATAATAACAATATAATAGGAAATGGACATAAAAAATAAATTAAGAAAAAAAAGAGTGAATATCATCTTCAGTGTTTTATTATGAGGACATAATTCACATTGAATAAAGTTTAGTTTTACCTTAGTAAACTATTAATTACAAATCATAATTTTTTTTTAATAAATGGAAATCCAA
This sequence comes from Epiperipatus broadwayi, assembly GCA_028023455.1. NCBI lineage: Eukaryota > Metazoa > Onychophora > Udeonychophora > Euonychophora > Peripatidae > Epiperipatus > Epiperipatus broadwayi. The sequence continues at coordinate 328,744 of JAQFVV010012667.1, read as the reverse complement.
AAACATTTTGTAGTATCAATGTTTAAGCATACATCTTAACAGAATGGTATCATCAAATTTCACTTGTAAAAATATTTAACACTCCAATACATAAGTTATTACAATTTTTATTTGTGTATAAATATCAAGTAAAATCGCCTCATTTATGACAATCCTAACCATATATAATTATAATCTATCCTAGATGTAATCAATCAGTGAACAATGTGACAATATTATAAATGATATACAATTTGGATGCAAACTAAATGTTTGGATCATAAAATTCAGAAATCATTTTTTTTTGTTATAATTCAAGCATATAATAAAATAAGAGACACCAGAAATAAGTCTCTTTTTAAATGCAAAATATTTTAATGGACAATTAATTCAACTGGATAAGAAAATTATTGAAATTTCCATATGATACACTTAGATAAGTTACTTAATTTAAACTAATAAAAACTAGGGCCCATAATAATAAAAGCTGATATTTTTTTTTCCTTTGCATGAATAATTAAAATAAATAAATGCCTTAACTGCTTGTGCAAACATGTAAATGATAGTTTAAAAAGAGACCAAAAAAATATATGTGAGAATCAAATACAAATGCAAGATATAATTCAAAAATTAAATTATGAATTTAATCTTCCCCATTATAAAAGTGTTCATTAGAGTAAAAAAAAAAGGCAATTATTACTGAAGTAATTCATTTAAGAAAAAATACTTTCACAGTTTGTTATCTGTAATTTTTAGGTTTAAGTAAATAATTTTACATATTCCACTGGAAGTTGTGCTATAACAAATTTTAGTTATTTGTACTATAATGTAATACTTTTTGAAATATATCACTTTTAATTTAATAAAGAATGACATGTAGCTGTTATGAATTTTGTATTCAAAACATGTTGTCAAGAATATCTTCCCTTTTAAATAAATAAAACAGTAAGTTAAGTGAATTTTATTGGTAGTCTTATTTTATTTTATTGAATTGTCTATTTATCTGCTGCTTGCATAGCTTTCCTCCTTGGTAACTTTGATTTCTTAAAAAAGATATTCAAATATTTTATAGAATCATTCTTTTTAGATGAACAATTTTTAGTTCTTTGTAGAATAAAAATAATGATAGTGTCCTTTTTCTCTAAGAACATAATCCCTTTTAACTTAGCACTTGATTCCAAATATTACCAGTAATATTAGTAATATATAATAACTTAGTAGGTTTAAAAGTAATAATTATTTAAAAGTTTAACTTGTAAATCCTTGCCTTAATTAAAAAATATCAAAAGTGTTGTTATCTCATACCTTTAGAACATAATATTAATGTTATTCTAAGTTATAATGACCCACACTTTTTTTTAAGTAGATTTTAACAAAATGCTTTTATTGCTGTTAAAATTTAAAAAAAAAAGTCTAAAGAGATCAGGATTTTTAAGGGCTATGTTGTAACATCAAAAGACTTCTCTCTTATTCTTTTAATAGAATAAAATTCCCAAATGACATTCACATTTCTCTGGCCTAATTTTTTTTTACGATTTTGAAGTATAATTTAAAATGATTTTTTTGACTTATTTGTAATGTATTTTGGAATATATTTACATACTAATTGGTTCATTATTATAAAAAAATACCAGGCAAACTTTCAATTTATTCATTTATGTTTTATTTTTAAAAATAGAAGTTAATAATCTTGATTGCATTATACAGAAAAATTAATGACAGTGTCTTTTATAATCATTATCTGTCAAAATTGTTATGGTGTAAAATCTTTTTAAATATAATTATTGTAAGAAATTATCGGTTTTAAAGCAATATTTGATAAAGTTATCATAAATCTATATTCATTCACAAAAAAACAAAAACAAAACAACTTAAACTAAAAACAAATTCATTCACTTTTAGTTTTAAAGTTTATATAAATATTTGTCTAGACATTTATGATACATTGTTATAGTTATAGGTCAGTGATTACATATTTAAAATGGTCAAATGTGATTTGTTAGAATATTATTTACTTATGAAATTAAAATAAAACCAAAGCAAGTCCAATGAACTGAGTATTAGTATAAAATAATGATTTTATAAAAATAAAGTTGACCATTTCTGAAAACTCACACCAGATGTAACAATAGAAAATATCAGAAAGCAGCAAATTTGTGTCATCTTTCTTTTCACTAAAAAAAAAAAATTATACCTTCTTTCTAAAAGATTTCTAACAATTAATAAATCATAACCCTTTATACTTTTGCTAATAAGGTATGCAAGATTTGAGTCGTAATATTTTCATTCGATTAGAAAAAAAAAAAGAAAATACTTTCTTTGAATAATTAGATTTTATAACATTATTGAATTAAGAAAAGATAAAATTGATATTTTTTTTTACATATTAAAAAATAGTTGAAAATATATGTAAATAATCAATTCAGATATATATATATGCAGCACAAATATGACTTATTACCTTTCTCACACATCAAAGAATATCATACTATTAAGTAGTTAAAAGTCAAAACAATAAAAGCTATATATTGATAAATTACAGAACATATTTATTGGTTTGTAGTTAATTAATATGACAGTAAATTTATATATGGATCCGTGTCCCTTATCTACTTTTTAATACCCTTCCCACTTTAATATATATATATATACCATTAATTTTATATTGATACATTTTGCTACAAACATTATATATATATATTCAAATTTGCATACATTGTTTGTCAAATGTACGCAAATTTGAATTATAAATACAAATAAAAAAAATCAACATTATATGTATATAATAAAAAGTAAAATATTAAAAAATCAAGTCATACATCACATGACTTAACATAGCAAGCTTGTACTACAAATGTAAGATATTAAGCATGATAATAACTCAAATCAAGCTTTTCTGATAAATGCCAGAAGTGAAAGCTTTTGAAATTGCTATCTAGAATTATCCCTATCATCAAACTGGTTACAAGCTGTTGGTTCTCTATCAGTGAGGTGCAAGTATGTACAGACACTAGATTTAAAATACCAACTCAAGCATAGCATGCATCTAATACTTAACTATTAGTAAAAAATCTGAAATTTTCATACATCTATATGTCTTTAAATTCAGATATCTAACTTAAATAGCTATGTGGAATTGATGTAAATTCAGATCTACCATATTTTAATAGCTTTAGCAATATAACATTACTAAAGCCTGAAAAAGAAAACTGTAATAGTAAAATATAATGAGTGTGCTAACTGCTTTAATTAAACAAGATTTTCTGATAAATCCCAGAATAGAAAGCATTTAAAAGCTCTATCTAAAATTATTCTCATCCTCAAACCAGTTTAAAATCATTGGCTCTCTTCAGTGAGATGCTAGCATATTCAGACACTAGATCTAAAATATCAACTCAAGTGCAGAATTTATCTAATATTTAACTATTAAGTAGAAAATCTGAAGCTTTCAGATGTTCATTTTTTCAAATTCAGCTATCTAACTTAAATAGCCACATGGGACTGAACTAAATTCAGATCCACCATATATTAATAACTTTAGCAATATAACATCACCAAAACCTCAAAAGCAAAATCATAATTGTAAAACAATCAAGTCATACATCATGTGACTAAACTTATTAAGCTAACACTACAAATTTAATATAATGAGCATGCTAATAGCTTTAAACAAGCTTTTCCAATAAATGCTGGCAGAGAAAGCAGTTAAAATCTCTATCTAGACTTAATTATCTCTATCCCCAAACAGGTTTTGAGCTGTTGTCTAAATATCCTAAGGCCTCACTGAGGAAAGCCAACAGCTCAAAAACAGTTTGGGATAATTCTATATAGAGATTTTAAATGCTTTCTTTTCTGGCACTTATCGGAAAGTATTGTTTAGAGCTATGTAGCACATTTGTTATATTACATTTGTAATACAAGTTTAATAAGTTAAGTTGCACAATGTATTACTTGATTTTTTTTACTATTATAGTTTTGCTTTTGAGGCTTTGGTTATATTGCTAAAACTATTAATATATGGTGGATCTGAATTTAGTTCAACCCCATATGGCTATTTAAGTTAGATAGTTGGATTTGAAGACATACGGATCTCTGTAAATTTCAGGTTTTCTACTTAATAGTTAAGTATTAGATAAATGCTGTGATTGACTTGAAATTTTAGATCTAGGATCTGAATATCCTGGTGCCTCAATGAGAAGAGTCAACAGCACAAAACAGATTGGGGGGTATGGACAATTTTAGATAAATTTTAAATGCTTTCTTTTCAGTATTTATTAGAAAAGCTTGTCTTGAGCTATTAGCATGCTCATTACATCATGAAGTAAAATATCTACTCTTCACACTTAATTTTTGTAATATATAAAATCGTTTTAATGTCTGGCACTCTAAGAAGCTATATTTTTTTATTACGTTGAATAGTAAAATGCGATTTTTATGAGAAAAAAGGAGTTTTCAATTTTAAAACAACTTATAAATAAATATATAAATAAAATAAGAAGATGAAGAAAAAAAGAAGAAAATAAAAATAAAGAAGAAGAAGAGAAGAATAACATAAAGAAGAAGAAGGAGGAGAAGAAAAATGGTAAATCAATTTATTAATAAAAAGTTTTAGAACTAAAGTATTTCCATCAACTCCCTAGAAATAAATAGTGATAGAAAAGTCTAATTGAAAGCCAATTTGTTAGAGTTTATTATTATTTTTATTTACTTTTTAAAATATATTAGATAAATAACTTTTCAAACAATAACTTTATGAGTAGTCGGTTGGATAGACTATACGTCTATTATCTCAAAAAGATCTTAAGCATATCAGCTATCTGGAAATTTTTCCATTTAAATTCAAATTCCAGATCATGGTCATAAGAAAATAGAACAGTAGATGAAGAAAATTCAAATTGAAACAAACAAATATAGAAGTAATATTAATTGCTATAGTACGAGGGGGGGAAAATCTAGCAACTGGAAACAATGAAGTTTTTTTTAAAAAAAAAAATTTAATACTACCCAATGCGGAATATATATATATTGATGGAATCAATAATCCGAAAGACGTTAGATACATTGGTTACCTATTTTTAAATGCGTTGTGTTCATTATTTGATTTCAAAAATGAATTTTTGCAAGTTTTAAAAAAGTATGTATTCACTTTCTATAAATAATAAATATCATTCCTTTTGAAAAATTCCAGTGTGATCATTATTTTTTCATTTTTATTTAGTTAAAATATTAAAACAAGTTAAAAAACTTTTATGCAATTAAGTTATATTATTATTATTATTATTATTATTATTATTATTATTATTATTATTATTATTATTATTATTATTATTATTATTATTATTATTATTATTATTATTATTATTATTATTATTATTATTATTAGTATTATTATTATTATTAATCCTTTTTAATTTATTAAATTATACAGTGAGCATGTGCTTGACCAAACACAATATCCTGTTAACATGAACAAATATTCAAAGTTTTTAAAATGCCTTCAAATAAGATTTAACTTATATATACTTTACGTATAGACAGAGCTATTTTAATTATTATTATATAATCTTATACTTGATTGATTTTAAAAATGTAATAATTTCTAACCTAATAAAAATATTAATAATCATTTACTATTTATAGAAAGATGATATGCATAAGTTCCTGCCAAAAGTAAAAAGAATTTTCTTATATATTAAAATCCATCATACATATTCTTAAATACGTATGTGGGAGCTGATTTTAAATTCTGCTAACAATCTCAAAAACATTAATTTTTTATTCCACCTATCAAGAATTGTGTTTTGCCTTAGTAAATGCTGTAATAAAATTATTTTTAGTGCAGCTGTGACAATATAAAAAAATAATGATACAGTTTAAAAGCTAAATAGAAAATTTCCTACTTGAAGAGCAGGAAGGTGAAATGTAACATTTGCAAAAATAGACTTTTGATTCACTACTGCCTTGTATTGAGAATTTGTGCACACACAGTTAAAGCGAGTAATTGATGAGAATTTCACCTAATCCCCCTTCTCAAATGAAAGAACTTTATCTGTGATTTATATTAAAGCAAATGGACGAGAACGGATCAAACTAGAATCAAAAGTTAGAGTTTTGCTAAGACTGGAATGTGTGAATATATCTGCATACTTGAATTTAGTAATTATTTGTAATGTTATTTTAAATAAAATAAAAAAAACATTTTACGTATATATTTTTCAAATATCAAATAAAAATAAGGTGATTGGATATATCTTCATTATTATTATTGAATGGTTTAATCTTCATTAATTAAAAAAAAAAAAACGGATTCCACTAATTCACCTAATATAGTACGCGATTATTAATCTCAAAATTTTAAATTTGAACGAATCGGGTATCGTAGTCATTACCGTAATATATTTTAATGGAAGCTTAATAATAACGATATTAACAAGATTGTTATTCTTTAAAAATAGCGATATCTTAATCATTAATCGCCTACAATAACATTATAATTATCATCATTATTAATGCTTAATATTATTACAAGTATTTATATTTTTATATGATTTATTATTTCTAGAAATATTCTTGTAATATTAATAAATGTTATTAATTTTTATAATATTGAATTATTATGAAGAAAAATAAAATCAAAAAGAAACAAAAAGCGACAGAAATATATTCAAAGAAAAAAATGTTGAATAAAATTTCAAATTACAAAGAATATAACCCTTTATTTTACATTACCAGATTGTTGTTTTGTTTTAAATAAAATACGATTTATAATGGGGCAAAATATTTTCATTTAGTACCAAGTTCATTATATATTTAGATATAGTGCATATGTCTACAAACACTCATTTTACATCAACATATTATAAATAAACAAACTATTACTAGCTTTAATTTGCTGACAATCTAAAATGGGAAAAATGTATATACGAGACTTCGTAATACATAATTAGCCTATTCATTCAGTGTACTGAATGTTTCTTATATAAGTAACTAGAATGATTACTACTTGGGATTTTTCAGTCTATATTTGTATATATGAATATTGGATATCATATATCTTTTTTACATGTTTGTAGTCATATATGTCCTTTGTTTGAAATGGAGTGTTGAACTAATGTAGACTGAAAAATCCTAAGTTCAAATCCTTCTAGTTATTTATATAAGACTTTATAATGTACATTCCATCAAAATATAATACAATTATGCTAGTAGCAACATGTGAGCAATAAAAAAAAGACAACTATAATAATATGTAATATTATTTTAGTGAAAGAAAGCAGCTAATAAATAATACCAATTAAAGTTCAGATTTAAGATCTTGTCATCTAATAAATAGTGCATTCACCTGCTAAGACCACAATCCTAAGTTTAAACCTGATCTGAACATTGGCAATTCTTTCAGATATCTGAATATTCTCAACAAGACTAGAACATTTTTTGAAGTATTAAGATCTTATAATCTAATAAATAGTGCATTCACCTACTATGTTCACAATCCTAAGTTTAAACCTGGTCTGAACATTGGCAATTCTTTCAGATATATGAATATTCTCAACAAGACTAGAACATTTTTTTGAAGTATTAAGATCTTATAATCTAATAAATAGTGCATTCACCTACTATGTTCACAATCCTAAGTTTAAACCTGGTCTGAACATTGGCAATTCTTTCAGATATATGAATATTCTAAACAAGACTAGAACATTTTTTTTGAAGTTGACAATCCATAACTAGCAGCTAATCATCTAATTATTTGTTAGTAAATAAATAATTAGATACAATTCTAGATTAATCTGAATTTGTTAGATATTGATACTGTATAAACTCCAAAACATACATATAAATGTAATATGATGCAATTATCACCATTTGTGATAGAGACAATCAGTACTAAGATTTTTACCAGTACCAAATAAAAAAAGAAAATTTGGACAGATTATTTTCAGTAATCCTATTAATGCAATAAGGGAACAAAAAAAATATTTGATATCACTAACTTTAGAAAAAATATATATCAATGCTGAGTTAGAAATATTACTCTACATTTGAAATAATGTCCAAATATGAGTGGATATAAGTTTTGATTTTAATTAATTCACTGCAGCATATAAATTTTCCAAAGTGGCAATCAGAGTTTTATTTTAATAAAATTTGAAAGTTGATTTTATAAATAACACAAACTTTTGAGATTTGATTGTTTAACTTTAGTGTAAATTCATAAACTTTTCCACTCAATGTTTTATACAATAAATTTGTACCATAATAAAATAGAATATTTTGTTTTAATATATATATTGTAACCATATATTTTAGTATAAAATATAATAATTGATGTAACTAGTATAAAAATTTCTCTGTCTTCTTTTGGTGATTTGATTGGCTTGATTTGCACTTTGAACAGATTACTCTCTTATATTCAAAATAATTTATTAGAGAGAATGGGTAATATTTTGCCTTACTTGTTGTCTATATTATTTTAATAAATTTAAATTGCTTCTTTCCATATACTAATTCATATCAAAATGTTTAACTTTTTAAAAAATTTTGACAACACATTAAATTTGGTAAAATATTATTAAAAATAATAATAATATTTTATTTGTTTAAAATGGTCTTAAATATTATTTCCATTGAATTAAAAAAACCCATTTGTTCAACTAAATTTAATTATTAAAAATAAATACAGTAATTACGTATGCGTTTCAATGTAAAAAAGAAAGGAGCGCGAATTTAAAAAAGATCGTCTGATAGTGTTGCTTTTGGAGGGAGAGAGAAAAAAAAGAAAATGGTAAAAGGCAAATGGTGTAAATATGATAAGCTTATTTTAAAATAGTTAACAAGTAAACGGATTACCACAAAGTTTTCTATAAACGTAAAAATAACATAGTGGTATTTAATAATAAGATGAATTGCTAAATTTAAAAGTCTGTTCAAGTTGGCTAACCAGGTGGATCAAATCGCTAATAATAATTTTCCAATATTACATTTGAAATATGTCGGAGCTTTCCAGTTTAAAAGCAGAATTAATTATAAGATTTTGGTATGTTTTAAAATATTTATTATTCTACAATTTGGAAAAATTAAATAAGTATTTTAATTACAGAAGTTTTATAAATATGAAAATTTGCTTTTTAAAAAAGAAGAAGTTTAAATTAAAGTAAAATGTTAAAGTTATTAACATAGTTTAATATTTCCATTTATAATTTTAATAAAAAAAAAATATAGTATTGATTGATATTTAACTTTGCAATGCCAGTAATATATTTGCTAGTTAATTTGTTTACCATTTGGATAATAAAAACAGTCTTCAAATAATTAATCAAAGCTATTTTCTCATTTTATCATCAGTTTGGAATGATTAAATTAATTGCTATAATTAGTATTCCTAGATTTAAGCATGGATAAATAAATATTAGCATGGATGTGATAAACTTGGAACAGTTTTAATAGAGAAATGTAGAAATTAATAACTTATGAAAAAACATTTTCATTTAAACTCTGCGTGTCATGTTTTGGAATTGTTTCATGTTTATGGAACCACGTAAAATCGTTAATCTAATAGTGCTTATAATAACTAATACAAATGGATAAAATTACATGTATGGAATTCAACTATAATTGTAGCTATTACTTCGTATATTTATTGTTCGACACATCGTACATGGATTTCACGGATCATATTTGTAGTTATAAAATGCTATACAATTTAATTTGTGATACACACACCTGCTAGAATTCATGTATTGAACTATAAAATGCTATACATTTAATTTATATCACACACACACCTGTTAGATTTTATGTATTTGATGAATAATGCATTACTTTAATTTTATCATTATATGAACTTGCATGTGAAGTTCATAAGTTATATTTTATTAAGTTTAAATTAATAGGGGTTGAATAAAATACTTATTCAAGAGAATAGTGCTTGTGAAAAAGCTTGAAAAGTACTAAATGAATTTATGAGATGTATCAATTTTTCATGAGGTATTTTGTGAGTCTTTCCAGATTTCTATTCCTATACTAATATTACTTATATTATATTACATATGTTTTATTTTAAGCAAGATAAGTTAGTACATTAGTTGTCCTGATTAGTGTAACATTTTATTATGCAAGAACCCACATTTGCTAAAATGTTAGTGTTTTCTGAATGGTCAGAATAACTGAGGAGGATAATTTTGCACTTTAATGTGAAGTAAATAGTAATGTTGTTTTATAATGATAAAATGCATTAATCTGTGCCGGTGGTTAATCCGCAGATTACTTAATTGCCATTTTTGTATTTTACACTCATTCCTGCGCTGGTGGTTAATCCGCGGAATTGTGTAATTATACTTATTACTTTATGATGGTGTATAAATCCACAAAGCGTTTAGTGTTATTTAATTCCTATGTGTAGATGAATGCATCCACAGGAATATGGTTTTACTTCATAGATATAAGTTGGGCAAAGTATTTTAGTTATTCTGCTAAATCATCTTCTTCCATTTGTAAGTATAATTTATAAGTTAGATCATCAAATTGTAGCAGGACATTCTATTCAAGTTACCTCATAATAATTAACTGTTGGTTGATTATTATTTACCTGAATGTAAGATTAAATTTTCACTTTATTTAATGATTGCATTATAGCTAAATCCTACAGATATAATGTTATTTATTATATTATTATAAGTTTACGGTATAGATTTATTGAATCTGGAAATGACATTAAATGTTTCATGAGTTGATGTTGAATTTAGTATAATTTCCTCAATACATTCATTATATCAAATTAAAATATAAGGTATGATTAGGTTTTTAAAAACCGTACCTATTATATGTTATTGAAGAAAGTCGATGGAATTATAATTTATTTATTTTATTTGTTTATTTATGTCTTTAATTATAACATTAGAATTAATTACTTATTATTCATAAATTTGTAAATAAACGTTGATTTATAATTAAATTTACTGTGCCGTTGCTATTTGTCATTCGTAAAATCAGAAATCATAAACCTTGGATAGAGCATACATTGAAGTACATACTATCATCAACATGATATAAGAGTTTAGTGATATTTTGAGAAAACATTTGGATGCTTTTCGTCTTTGGTAGTTTATGATGTGTAAGGTACAATAAAATCCCATTTACCTTTTCCATCATTTTAGCTTTGCGTAGTTGATTCTAGTATACAATATAAATTGATTATTAAACCTGTAAACAGATTTACCAGATAATGACATGATTGAATATATTTACTTAACGTTTTTAAATTGTCATTTGTCAGTATAATAAGAGTCTCAGTGATATAGTAAACTATAAAAAAAAGAACCCAAGTATTTATGTTTATTTATTGCAAAGCTTTACCTGGACTAGCATTTGTATTAAAATCATATAGATGGTTTAAAATTTCATAATCTTATGTAGTTCCACAAATTATGCCATCTTGGGTCTCATACAATGAAAATCGCAAATTAAGGTTTGAAAGATAATAACATTACACTTATAATTTGTTTAATGTATTTTATCATACTACTATGATAGGTATTCATGGTACACCCTGACTGCGATCAAATAAAATCATAAAAAGTTTATGTCATATCATTGGTTTGATCTGTGGTAAGTTGCTCCAGATGTTGGTTGTGGTCTTTGGTGCATAATATAGATAGCATGATATGCTTTTGGTTACAGCTCTTAATAACTGATAATGTGCAGTGGGAATTGATCGGTGATCGAGGTTACAATTCTTAGCGTACTTATGTTTTGGTGATATTATGTAGTTGGGACAACAATCGAACGGTTACAATATATATATATATAGTACGTAAAAATACACACTCTTATCAAGCAATTAAAATACCCTCAACCCCAGACCACAGTTTCTGCATCTAGCATCATCAGTGAGGTGTTAGGGATTAGAAATACTAGAACTAGTCTAGCATTTTATCAATGCCTAACTACTGAGAAGAAAATCTGAAATCTTCAGACATTTAAATGTCCAAAAATCCACTATCTAACTCAAATAGCCGTATGGGACTGAACAAAATTCAGATACACCATATATTAATAGCTCTAGCAATATAAAATTGCCAAAGCCTTAATAGCAAAAACTAAAATTAAATTGATAAAAATCAAGTCAGATGTTATATGACCTCATTTTAATAAAGCTCGTATTTACATATGTTATATATAGAGTATGTAAAAATACACTTGATTTTTTATCAATTTAATTTTAGTTTTTGCTATTAAGGCTTTGGCAATTTTATATTGCTAGAGCTATTAATATATGGTGTATCTGAATTTTGTTCAGTCCCATACGGCTATTTGAGTTAGATAGCTGGATTTTTGGACATTTAAATGTCTGAAGATTTTAGATTTTCTTCTCAATAGTTAGGCATTGATAAAATGCTAGACTAGTTCTAGTATTTCTAATCCCTAACATCTCACTGATGATTCTAGATGCAGAAACTGCAGTCTGGGATTGAGGGTATTTTTAAAAGCTTGATAAGAGTGTGTATTTCTACGTACTCTATATATAACATTTGTAAATACGAGCTTTATTAAAATTAAGTCATATGACATCTGATTTGATTTTTTATCAATCTAATATATATATATAATAGCGATCAACATCACAAAATATTATTGATAATTTAAAGCCTGAAAATTGATCATCTTAATGCAAATATATAAATTTCAAGATTTTTCCAGAATTATAAAAGCAAACATTGAAATATAATGAGAATTTCTGTAATAATCTAAATAAAAATGTCACTATGTTGTAATCAAAAAAATGACCAATTAATATAATTTTGTATTTAAGTATCTATATTGAATTGTTGATTTTTATATCAGCTAGAGTATTATGTTAAAACTGGTTTAAGTTTTACCTTAATTTGGTACAGATTGTTGTTATTATTAAATAATGTGGTTTCACTTTACATTACCAGTTTTAATCGGTTATGTTGCCCACAAAAGAAAAAAAAATATATGGTAAATATTTTTTTAAAATAAAAAATAGTTTTATGATTAGTTGTTTATAAGGTCTTAGAATAAAGGAGGTCAGGTAGAAAGTTGTGCACTACTTATATTATTCAACTAATTTAACCTTTTAACCGCTAATTATATTATTGGTTGTATGAGGTAAAAATCAAATCTTTTAATTGGCCAAATCACAAACTGAAGACAAAGCCTATTGTTAAAACATATTCACCTATAATATTAAATTCAACTCAGATACGTTTATAAAAAGTATATTACTAATTTTTCAGGTTATGAAGAGAACGAAAGTTCTTTCAAAAATAAATTTCTATTTATTTATTCTAAAATATTCAATTTCGGCAACATAAAAGCTATAATATAAACAAAAAGGTCGACTTTTACGTTATAGAAAAGTAAATATTTCTTTTAAACATTTCTTTAATATTTTTACTAAAATCTTCAATATTTTTTGAAAATAATTTTGTTTTTTTAGTATATTTTTTAAAAAACTAGTTTAATTTCTGAAATTATATTTTTTTAATACTTAAAATTAAATTCGAAATAAAAATCTCAGTGTTTTTCTTTATTTTCTTTGATCAGGCGGTTTCTTTGTTCTTTCCAGCCAATCAGAATGTCTTTTTTGGCTGAGAGCATGCTAAGAACCAATCACAACTAATGTTCTTTCTTTGTTTAGGTTTAAATGCGTTTTTTTTTATTTTTTACTTGTAAAATAAATCGGAAGAGGGCACCATCTTACAGAACTTTTAAAAACCTATTCAAAACCTATCAAACAAATTTTTTAGCATAAGAACTGACAGAGTTAGAGTGATGTCAGATGTCTACGAGGAGCCTTGTAGGAGGCGGGAAAAGGGTTAAAGTAAATTTTTTTATTTTCATCAGTCTTGATTCAGGAACTTTTACATATAAATTTAATTACTTGGTTAAACTGTATAAGATGTTTATTTAAAAAAAAAACAGTATAAATAAATACAGACAAATATTACTAGACTAAATCATTATAATTATCTTAAAAAGGGATTCAGAAGATGCTTTTTAAAAGTATTATTTCATAAACTTGATTTATTAATTTTATTAAAATATTTTTTGGATAAATATTTTTTCACATTTTTCATTCAGAATTCATGATAATATTAATATTAATTTGGCAATTTTTAAATTCATTAGAAAATATGGATTGTGTACTTCCTAAAAAGGGAGGTAGTTTTGTTGCTTTAAATAGTTATTTTAATGTTACTGTAAATGGGGTTTACATAGGATTTTTTGTATAATGTAGCTGCTGACATTCTTTTTTTATTAAGTCAGTCAACTAATATCTAAATCTTGATTATGTCAAACATATCCATAGAACATTCACTTCTTTCTGGTCTAATTTTTATACAAAGTTTCTGGAATAAAAGAAATATGATTGTCAGCTTATTTATAAAATATTTTTGATTATTTTTACACACTAATTGGTTGATTATTATTTAAAGCAAAAATAAAAAAAACATGTGAATTTATTCATTTATCTTTTACTTTTAAAACTAAAAGTTAATAAACTAGACCTCAATATAAATGAAATAATCACAATATGTGTAAAATCATTCATTGTTTGTTAGAATTGACATGACATTATAATATTTACAAATATTCTTATAATTGTAAAGTAAATATCATGTCTTAAAATAGACTTTGATTGATCTATTATGAATTCACATTTGTTTACATTTAAAAAAACAAAAGCAAATTTGTTCATCTTTGAAAGAGAGTTTAGACAAATATTACTGATGTTAATGGTTTATTGTTCTTATGTACAACTCAGTTTTTAAATGTTTACAAAGTTCAAATGTAATTTTTTAGATTATTCATTCATAAAACAAAAAGAAATCGAATTTAATTTATTAATTTTTAGTATAACATAAAGATTTTGTACAGAAATGAAAGGATGAGCATTTTCAAAAACTCTCACCAGATGGAATAAAAAGTCAGCTTTCATAAGGATTAAATGCATGCAGATGGCTACTTAGGGTCAAGTAATGTTATAATCTAGTATGTACAATACTTTTCTGGATTATTCTTGCTTTCTATAATTTGATCCCTCAAATTCAGAATTACTAAATTAGAATTATGTCATTAATCAGGTTGATTATCTGAAAATCAAATGCAATGCCTTTGAAATGCTTTGTAATCTATTAATAAAATTATCAAGCAGTAGAATGTTAATTTATTTATATTTTAAGTCATTTCTGTACAATTATGTGATTAGGCTATAATTTTATTTTTAAAATATTTACTATATATATATTAAATGTAAAATACAGTATCCGTTATAAAATATTATATATATTTATTTTATATATATATACTCATTAATAAATACTAATTATTATATATAAAATATGTCTAAATTCAAAATTTTTATAAACATTTTCCAAACTTTGTATTTATCACAAGCATTAAGTGCCATACCTATTTATTAATAATAATATTATTATTATTATTATTATTATTATTATTATTATTATTATTATTATTATTATTATTATTATTATTATTATTATTATTATTATTATTATTATTATTATTATTATTATTATTATTATTATGCTTTAAAACATCATGTTCAGTATTTAACATCTTCATTGGATCAGGAACTTAAAACATTGGCTATTTATCTTGATTTATCTAAAGCATTTGATTCTGTTAATCATAATATTTTGATTAAGCGTTGCTACTTGTATGGTTTTCGTGGATCTATTGGTAGTTGGTTGGAGAGTTATTTAAATGATAGGAAACAGTTTACTAATATTTATGGTACTATCAGTGATGTTGTCTTGATTAATTCTGCTCTTCCGATCTGTTCAGTACTTGGTCCTCTATTGTTTTTAATTTATATTAATGATTTATTTTCATTGAAGTTACATTCTAAGATTTTTGGTTTTGCTGATGATATTGCTTTATCTTGCAATGCTGTTTCTTATAATCTTCTTGAAAAATTAGTGAATGAGGATTTGGACTCAATTGGTAAATGGTTGGCATATAATTCATTGTTGGTCAATTTAGATAAAACAAAAGCTATTCTTTTTTCTTACAAGCTACTTTTTTTTCTCTTAAGATTAAAATTTGCTGTAAGTATATTTTGCATTATAATAGTATATGTACTTGTGAGAATATTCCTTTGGTAGATAATTATTGTTATTTGGGAATATATATTGACTCCAGATTGTCCTGGACAAATCACATTACCTATCTTTGTCAACGGTTACGTAATTTAAACTATATGTTTTATTATTTAGTTAAATTTCTTCCTAGGTCTGCTCTCATTTTTATTTACATTGTCTGTTATCAGAGTATTTTATCTTACAATATCATTATTTGGGGTAATGCTTCTCCACATATTTTATCTTCTTTGCGTGTTTTGCAAAATTATACTTTGGATTATTTTTGGTAGATCTGCTCCTCTTCTGTTCGAGATATTTATATTGCATTTGGTTTATTTGATGTAAATCACTTATATCAATATAGAGTTATTTTTGATATTTTTTGTGCTAAACCTTTTCTGAATTCTAGAGTTTATGTTCTAAATACTCGTCTTTCTAATAAATTTCAATTACCTTTACCAAAATTTTTTAAGGAATCTAGTAGAAGACAATATGTTTATTCTGGGTCAAAGTTGTTTAATAAATTTTTATATGAATGTTCAATTGATCTGAATAATATTTCTTATATATCATTCAAAAAATATTTGTGTCAATGGTTGTGTAGTATGTATTAATTTTGGCATTTATTTTATTTATTTAATTAATTTTATTTATTTCCTAAACTGTTCTTTTGAGTTTTTGATTGTATTTTTATTTAATTTATTTTTACATGTAAATTCCACACACAAGATTTTTCTTGTTTGGAGTTTTTAAATGATGTACTTTGTTTTATTTCATAGAATAAATTGAATTGAATTGAATTGAATTATTATTATTATTATTATTATTATTTATCATTATTATTATTATTATTATTATTATTATTATTATTATTATTGTTGTTGTTGTTTTTATTATTATTATCATTGTTTCAAAGATAAACTTCATTAAGACTCAAAATGATCTACATGAGTTACATATGAAAACATAAGGTCTTAGATAGAAGTTAATTCATGATATTACATATGCAATAAAGGTTTATAATCTTATATGTGATAAAGAAAAAAGCATGGCTTACAGTAAGTGAAAGCAGAATGATTGTTACATAACAAGATGTTTGTTTCAAAGTAGGTTTACATAGAATTTTTAAAAGGGATCTTGAGAAATATACATAGTAACATACAATATAAATGAAAACATATATGGGGGATGGGATGGAGTTGGTGTTAGATTGATATAATTGGATTTATTTGGTTTTATAGCTGTCTTATTGTTTATGTATTACAAAAGTTATACATGAAAAACATAAGTTTTTAGATACAATTCAATACATGACATTATATATCAAGATTTACAATTTTGTTTATGATAAAAAATAATTTATATTATTTGGGAGAATAATTGTTGTTAAACAAAATACATATATATTAAATTAGGTTTATAAAAAAATTTCAAAAGCATTATGAGATAAATACATGAAAGCACATGGTAATATTTGTTAATACATTTAGGGGTGAAGTTAATGTTCCATTGATATATGGTTGTACATAAATTGTGCTTTTTAGTTGGTTATCACTATAGGTGTCAAGGCTAAGTCTTTTTGTTTATGTGTTGGGCATTTAAAGTCCATTTGAGGTAAGTTTGTGGAGAGATCTTGTAAAGTTTTTGGATCAGTGGGTTGATGAGGTGAGTGTATTGTGTTACTTTCAAATAATGCAGTATTTGTACCAGAGTTTACCTGGTGTGACATTAGAGCTATGAGTTCATTCATGGTAGGCACTTGAGCCAGTTGAGATTCCAGGGAGTTGGTTGGAAGTGATATAGGAGAAGTTGGAATCTGTGGCTAATATAATGATAAACTAAAAGGGAAAATGTATTAAATGATACCCCATGCAGAATTATCATAATAAATTTTGGCAAAGTGTTGTCAACATGTCAGACATTCACACTATGAGAAGGGGGTAAACACAATCTTGTGTTTCTAAGACTAGGTTTTAAATTTCATTTGACATTGGTTGTCTTGAAACTTGAAATTGGATTGTTCATTATTGGATTTGAAATATCATGGCTATTGCTGAGCATGGAAACTGTTTTTGAAAATGCTGGCATATGTTACTTATGAGATAGAACTGACAACATGGTAGAATAGGTTTTTTGTATCAACAACTTAGTTATGTGGTTGTAGGAAGCCATTTTTATTGGTTTTAATGATTAAAAAATATCATTTTGTTAAAGAAAAAGCTTTTGTAAATCCAAAATTATCTTAAAAGATATGTCAGACATAGTTAATTGTTCATAATTTGTCAATATATATTAAATTTACCTGAAATATTTCAGATTCTGAGTCATATTTTGTAAGGTTATACCTAAAATTTTTCCTTGTTGTCTAGAAATACTAAGATTTACTGGTAATGATATATATATATATATATATATATATATATAATAATAATTCAAACAAATATATTTCCATATATATATATATATATATATATATATATGTATATGGAAATTTTATTGTGAACTCAAAGAATTAGATCATAGCAATAACAGAGTTATGTTGTTAACAGACACTATAATAAAAGTTACATAACCCAATACCAACAGTCTGGGCATAAAAATCAACTATTCAATCACAAATTGTCCCTTGCTACAAGGTTCCATGTAGCATTGTAGATATATGTTGGAGCTAATTTTTCATCTCTGTTTCTGATGGCCTGAAGTTTTGCCAGAAGTAATTTCTTACAGTCAACCAAAGTATGGCCATAAATGAGTGTGCACCTGGTTGACAAATATGAAAACAGCAGAAAAGTTATGATTCTTATGGATGGAAAGATCCCATTGGATATGCTAGAAATCAGTCCAGTGAGGAGAGACATTCTAGTTTTGTATATGGATGCAATAAAGTATCTGTTCCACTGGAGTGAGGTACAATGGTTCATAATATGTATTATTGTGTGATCATCCCATTTACATAAATGGCAAACTGGGTCCAAACATGAGATACCTCTATGATAGAACAGAATATGGCATGTGGGCAGAACACTCAGGTTTAATTTAATCAAAAAATGAACAAATTTTGGATTTAGATGCCACCATTTAAACTTTCTAATGATTGAATGATTGGGAAAGGTTAGCAGTGATAAGACTGGGGGAATTTCTTCATAAATTAGGTGGTATGCATCCCAGTACATAATTTTCTGTGAGTTAACCTGAATAGGTAGAGGAAATTTTTTTGCAATATTTAACAATAAAGATGGCAATCAAATTCTCATGGCAGGAGGTGGGGTCACTGTAGAACAAACAGGTGTAAAGTATGATGCTTCTGGAAATTGGCAAAATAGGTTAAAGATGATGTTATATGTATGCTGGAAACAAAAGGTTGAAACAGAGTGCAACAATAGCCCATTGAGCTTTGTGTGTCTATGGAGACCCCTCAGGCTAATGCCCATGGTCTTGCCATTCCACAAAACTCTTACACACAGTGAATTTATCTTTCTAATGAATCTTTTGGGAAAAACTAATAATCGGCATGTAATAAGTAATCCTTGAGAACACCAGGATGTTGAGCAATGAAGTTTTTGCATATAATGACAAATAAACTTTTGATAATGAATCAATGGTTTTTTGGATCAAGAGGAGAAGAAAGTCTTGTATGGGATTACCAGAAATTATTGGGCATGTTGTAAAAGTAGAGCGGATGGTGTTTCCAGAGGAAATCTCGCATGCTGAGGATTTATTTAATCCTGACAAAAAAAAAGGCATGGAGGATTTTATTGATTAGACACAATAATTTTTTTTAACTAGAGTGTTATCTAATTGTGTCAAGTTCAGTCTTTTTGATGACTTGAAATTTATCTTTTAAAAAAGTAATATTGTGCAAATTCTTAGGATTTGAAATAAATGTGACAGGACTAAGATTACCTGCAGAACTATTATTATTATGACTGATTAATAAAAGTAACTGAGTTCTGTGTTAATAATAAAAAATCAGTTGAAGTTACTTTTTTCCTGTCTATATATATAATAATAATAATAATAATAATAATAATAATAATAATAATAATAATAATAATAATAATAATAATAATAATAATAATAATAATAATAATAATTATTATTATTATTATTATTATTATTATTATTATTATTATTATTATTATGTTTCAAAGAATTTTATTAAACAAATGTTACATAGATTCTTCACAACAAACAATTGCATCCTGTTACATAGGCAATCATAGGACTTTGGAAAAAGTTCTAAATTTTAAAATCAATTGTATTTTACATTTTAAATAATTTGTTTGATGGTTATTCTGTTATAGGTTTGATGGCTGTCTTATGAGTGACCATGTTGCTGCTGCAATGTCTGGAGTGCTAATTTTGTAATCCCACTCTTTTATTTGTTGAAGTTTTTTTGTAAATATTGCTGGATGTCTTCTTGTATTGTTACCAAATGTAAATGAGCATCTCGTCCACCAGTATGCATATAGTAAAAAAGTTATTGCTCGTATTGTTGAGGTAGAGTTTTTTTTAAAAGATTGTAATATGTTTATTAATGATGTATTTTTCCTTTGGTAAGTTTCTATACAATTTGCGTATATTGGATAAACTTGTGCATGAATAGAATATATGCTGTTGTGTCTCTTCTGCTGTGTGGCAAAGATTGCAATAAGGATTAATGTTTTTATATAGACGTCTGTATCGAAGGAAATGTGATGTTGGTAGTGAATAAAGGTTTATTTTTAATATAAAATCAAAATATTTTGGTTCTAATGACCATTTTTTGAATTTTTTCAATAATTGATAATTGCTAATTCCAAACATTGTTGTTTGTGTGTCTCCAGGATTTTCTGGGTATAATAGTTTGTAAATTTGCCAGTATGAATATTTATATGTTGCTTCTATGTAATTTGAGTAGATATTGTTGTGACACTTTGTATTAGTGAAGATAAATACTGTGAATTTGGAGGTGGAGTATCCGTTGGTGTAATTGTGAGCAAACATTTTAGTTTAGGGAATTGTCTTATTGTTGATGCTAATATGTTAACTGATTTCTGTATATGGAATGTGTAAATAGTGTGCAGTCCTAAACCATTGTTTTCTGTAGATTTTCTAAGAGATTTAGCGGATATTGCAATGTCTTTGCGTCCCCATAGTAGTTTAGTGCATAATGATGATATTTTTGATTTAAAATGTTTACAGAAATTTATTATTGGAGAAAAATATGTTATTTTTGTGGTAATAAACATGTTGAATAATTGAACTTTTGAGTATATGGATAGGTATGCTTTTGATAAAGAGTTTGAAATTTTGTTTATAGATTCAAGTAATTTGTTTTGTATGTTTTGCCTCATATCATTTATTCCCAAGTAAAATGGAAATCCCAGAAAAGGAGTGGGTTTGCCTTGAAAGATTAGTATATGTTTTGGTTGTATATATGAACCAAGCTGCTGTTTTATTACGATTGAATTTTAGTTTGAATTCAGATGAGTATTGATCTAATATTTTTTGTAGTGTTGGAAATTCTTTGCGTGATTTTAAAAAAATTATGATATCCATGTATGCTAAACATGGGATATTTTGTTGTGTGTGTGGAATTTGTATTCCAGCTATATTTTGTTGTATTTTTCTTATTAGTGGATCTATGTAGAATGTGAAGAGGAGTGAACTTAGTGGTGATCCTTGTGAAATAGATTGTGATGGAGTGAATGATGTTGATTTCCTTCCATTGAGTGTGATATGAATTTGTCTATTAAGGAGAAGATTGGCAATTACATAGAGTGGCGTAGGTGGTATTGTGGTGTTGGCTAATTTATTAAGAAGTATCTTGATTGACACTGAATCAAATGCTGCTTGAATATCTAATTGTACTGCTATTGGTGCATTTTTTTTTGCTTTTGTATTGTAGTCATAATAGTTTTAAAGAGTAATGCTGCTTGTCCTGTAGATGATTCTTTTTTTGCAAAAAAAACCCCACTTACTTCCACTTTTATTATTACTCTCTTTTCTTCATAGCGTAAGCTTGTGTTTTAAGACCTATAGAGGTCCCTACCTTCGTATTTTTCAGACGCTTATTTCTAAGGTTACAGCCTTAGTAAATTATTATTATTATTATTATTATTATTATTATTATTATTATTATTATTATTATTATTATTATTATTATTATTATTATTATTATTATTATCTTTCAAAAGGACTTTATTGAATATAACAAGAAAAGGTTACATTTATAACTATTTTACCACATGTAGATGAATTGAAGTTAGTATAAATAAGTTGAAAATTGTAATTGGGAGGGGGGGGTAACAAAGACAAAGGATATGCATGTGGTTTACAAATTTGAGTTTACATTATTTTCTTTAAAATATATACATCCAATTAGTTTTGTGCACTTGTAAAGTTCTTAGTTCTGTTTTTTATTAGTCTTTTTTTTTCTCTATAACTTTGAGCGCTGTTGTAATATTGACCACGTGGCTGTGTACATCTTTTGGGATACAATTTTTTTATCCCTTAAGCGGAGCTGTTCCATTTTGTTCCAGAATGTGTTTGAATGTCTTGTTGGATTATTGTTGTACATGAAGAAGCATCTTGTACACCATAGTGAAAACAATATAAAAGTACTTGCTCGAATATGTGGGTAGCTACTTTTAATAAATGATTGTAAAAGGGTTTGAATGTCACAATTTCTTTGTTGGTACAATGATGGTATGGATGAACGAATATTATCAAATACAGGGCAGGTAAAAAGAAAATGTTCTTGTGTCTCAATTTCTCTATGACACAACCAGCATATGTCTTCTTTATTTATGTAATGCCTTCTATATCTACAAAAGTATCATGTTGGCAATGCTTCAAGATTTAATTTGAGTAGAAAATTATAATATTTGGGTTCTAATGACCAGAATTTAAATTTTCGGGTTAGTTGTCTATTATTAATGTTTAAAATTGGTCTTTATCATTTAGGGGAGAGCAAATTATTATTATTATTATTATTATTATTATTATTATTATTATTATTATTATTATTATTATTATTATTATTATTATTATTATTATTATTATTATTATTATTATTATTATTATTATTATTATTATTATTATTATTATTATTATTATTATTATTATTATTATTATTACTATTATTATTATTATTATTATTATTATTACTACTACTACTACTACTACTATTACTACTACTACTACTACTACTACTACTACTACTACTACTACTACTACTACTACTATTGGATAGACAGGATAAAGAAAGCAACTGCAACAGATTTTTTTATTAACCCAGAACACAGTTACTTTCATTAATCAGTCATATTTCATTATTTTAATAACATAATTATTTCAAAAATTTGTATACAAAAGCTAATAAATAAGGACCAACAAAACCCATACAAAATTTTTTTTAATACTGACTATATAATATTGGTGATGGTAAATTCTTGGTTCTCTGTATACAGTTTATTAAAAATATTATATATATTGTAATAAAATGTGAGTTTCAATTTTTCTCATTCATCTCATATTATATAATGTGGAAAATCTTTTAATATTAATGTCATATTTTTTGCACTTAACGATGGTATTTAAAAACAAATTCAGACAACAATAATATGTAGGAGTAAAAATATATTTTCTGCAATGTAAACACATCAAGAAACACTTTTCTTAGAATCAAAAAAAAAACAAGCTAGATATTAATACTGCAATATCTTCCATATTATTTTATATGCAGCGATGAAAAATATCAATTCTCTTCATTTATTTTATTTTATATCATATAAAACCATTTGCATTGCAAAAGGAACCTTCAATGCTTTCCCCTTTCCTTAAGAGAAAAGTAAAATAGACGCTATTCACAAAGCTTGTAAACCACCAGTATTTAATGTTTTTGTGACTTTTTTATCCTTGGTTAATTTTTCAGCCAAAAATATATAGATACTTATTTATATTCAGTAATCTATTACTGGCTTTTATTTTTAAATTCAAGTGATTTTTTCTTTAAAATACAGGGTTTTTTTTTCCTGCTACGGTCATTTTTTTGAAGATGTAACCGTGCATAATTAAAATGGTTCTTTTTAGATTTTTTTTGTTGTTGTTGTTGTTTAAAAACACACTTAGACATTAAACAATGTAGTACTATAACTAAATAATATCACTTGAACATTATTTATTGTAATTTTATTATTGTTTACCATTCATTGACCATAATACATCTTTTTTATATAGAAAAGATAAAAGTTCTAAAGTAGCTAATTAAAATAAAAAAATTAAAAAAAAAAGTTTTACAATATAGGCAGATTTTTTTTTTTTTGTAATTATTTTGAACATATGGAAGATACTACTTAATGTAAAATGGATTTACTTATATAAAGCTTAATGAGTTTTAATTTATTAGATACGTATTACAATGTTTTTTGTGCACTAGTGATTAGAGCATCTATATCCATTAATTCTGAATACGTGAGGCTTGAACATGCTGTAGGTTATTGATATATATTATACATATTTGTTACATAAAAATTATGAATTGTTTTCATAGTTTATTCTTAACCTAGATATTCATTCAATTAGTGATATTAGATATTTATAGTCATAGATTAAACACAAAGACAGAACACTGACAATTCTCATTATAAGGAAAAGGGTAATAGTGGTGCTTAATGTCTTTGTCTCGTTGATATTCTTTTGAAGGCTTTAGGAGATGCCTTTTTTTACAATGAACTATTTAAAAGGTTATTTGCCTCAAGATTTGTCACGATGACATTTTAGATGTAATTATATATTGAACTATTTCCATTATCTAATATCAAATATTAAATATGTTTCTAAAGATTCAATATCTAATGTAAAATAATAAAAATAATCCGACCTATAAATACAATTATTTAAAAGGCTGTTTTATCTATATATTTACATATACATAATATTTAGTGTCAGTAATATATACACTTTATATATAGTTATTATTATGTAATGTTTAAAAAAAACATTATAGATAGAAAAAATCATGGTTTTTTTTTAATTTTTTTTAGTACAAATCTATAGCTATACTGTAGATTTCTAACTAAATTTAAAAAAAAAAAATCTGGAAACCAACTTAGTAATGTTTTCCATGTGTGTGTGTATATATATAGTAATATACTTACAAGATGCATACATGTGCATACTTATAATTAAATAAAAAATATCATGGTCTTAAAAAGCCTACTCCAGGACAAAGGTCTTTCTAATAAAATCCCAACAAGAAACAATTAAAGGCAGATTTGCCAATTTATAAATAGTGAAAGTTTGAATACCCTATCCTTATTTTAATATTAATTCAGAATATCTAGCTGACTAATAATGGATAGTTAAAAATCATTATCCATGAATCTCTGCTTTAAAAATAAACCTTAAAGAAGACTTGAACTATATAATATTCAATACCAGATTATAGGCATGAGAAGCAATTATACTATTTCTACATCATTGGTGGTTGAGAGGTCAGCAACAGCTGCTTTACAAGCAGTTATTCCAGGTTAGCGGGTTCACTTCCCGGATGATGCTATGACACATGGAGAAAAAATTAACTTATATAAGTTCATGCATATATTTTTACATACCCAAGACATATGAAATAAATGTTAGAGCTGCAAAAATGTAATGTGATAATAAAAATATAATTTGATTAAATTTTATCTTAAAAAAATAACATTGACTTGTTTTGCACATAAATATTTTTTTTTTACTATTTTACCATATTTTCTTTTATAATGTGCAGTATTCCAATTATTGTATAACTTCAAATTTAATCCACATTTAAATTTAAGTCACAATAAGATTTTAAAATTGGTAATATTGGGAAAAAATATAAAAGTGATTTTATAATGAGTATTAAAAAAAATAAACATTTTTATTTACTTAAATAGGAATAAAAAATATGTTATCAATGATCACAATTCAATGTGCATGCATAGAGAGTAGAGTAATGACAGGATTGGCAAATGGGAGATCAACAGAAATAAAATATTAAAATATCCACTTTGAATTCAAACCACATCCTAATTTGTCATCTTCAAAATGTAAATAAAAAGTGTGGCTTAAATCTGAAGTAATGTGGTAATATTTATATCATTTTTCTTTTAAATAGTAATTAGTCATTTTTAGAGAAAGTTTTCAATTACTTGCACAAAATTATGAGAAATATTAAAATATTATATTTTACATATTAATACTTTAATAAGTGTTAATGCAAATTTGCGTTGACATCTTTAGATCACTCTAACTCAGCCAATGTTTGAGTTATGGTGATGAAAAAATACCCATATTAAAGCTTAGAGCAAGGCCTGTAATAAGATGCTGCCCTCTCTTGAATTATTGTATAAGTAAAAAATCAATACTATGAGTGTTTTAAGTTTACAAAAGAAGAAGGCCAGTTCTGATTGGTTGGATAATCTATTCTCAATTTATTCTCAATTCTTATTGGCTGATGATTTTGATAAATATTTTTTCACCGCTGAAAATGAAATATATGTTTTAGGGTGTTTTTTTTTATTATTTTTCGTACATATTATAAATAATTTTCATAAAATCTAATAAAAATATAGTTATTTTACAAAAGTAGTAAGGTTTTATTAAAAAATTGTATACTTTACACGATTGTAAATTGAAAAAGAAAACAGCTGTAGCACCAATTTTTGACATCTTGTCAAGAGTTTAGATTGCTCCAAGCTGTTTATTTGATTTTCAAACAAAGATTAATGTTTTAGAATATTTTTCTGGCATTTATTTAAATATTATAATTATTTTGGGTGTATTTTTTAATAATATGCTGAAAATATAATTATTTTCAGAAAAACGTTAAGATTTTTCCTAAAAAATTCTTAAAAAATTCATAACGGCAAATCTAGGAGGAATTTAAATGACATTTACATTGCTTCTAATTTGCTCGTAATGTTTTCTTTGATTTTTCCACTTTTGAATATTTCTATAAAATAAAAATATATTTTTGAAATAACTTTCGTTTACTTTCTTAACATTACAAATAATTAATATACTTTTTGAAAACGAAACTAAAATTAATATATATTAAAAGATGAAAATATTTCTATCAAAGAGTTTGTCACTTGACCAATTAAAACCAATTAAAAGTTTCAGAGTTTTACTTCACTTGGCCAATAATAAAAATGATCCATCAAAGTGTTAACATATATGTATTATGCTTTGCATATCTTCTCTTAATACGAATTGCAACTTTTATTTTAACCCTTCCGCATTTCAACTTTTTTGTATCAACCCTTAGTGGCTGTTTGAGTTATAGTTTAACATTTTATTTTAATATTAAACCTTTATTCTATATTACAAATCAATAACTTATATTTTATTTATTATAAATATAAATTTACAAATAAAAAAAAACAATCTAAAAAAATCATATTTGACTTTTGGAAATATATAAAATAAACTTGTAAAATGAAATACACAATAAGACTAAAGACTTTTTTCTTGTTGGGCAGTTACCACAATGGTAGTAAAACAAATAAAATAAACTTCATTTTAAAATCCAAATCAATTATTATTAAGTCATCATAAAGCTATGAAATTCTGTTCTAAAATTTATAATTGCATTTATTATTATTGAAATATCATAAAAGTTCTGACAGAGCATTATCAATTACAGTTTCATTTTTACTATTATTACAAATTTCTTAATTTAAATTTTTAAAAATAAAACATACTCAAATAAAATATAAGTAACAATAAAAGTATTTCCTTTTTGATAATTACTTAACATTTTGTAAAAATAACTATCAAAATTTAAATAATCTATCATATATATATATATATAATTTAATGTTAGTAAAATAAAGAAGGAGTTTTACAAGTACTCTCACAACTTCTTTCAAAATGCAAGATCAAAGAATTTACCAATTAGCAGCATTTCCAATACACTTTGTAGTATTTTGTGTATAGAATTGTTATATATTCAAATATTTTTTGAACAATAAATCAATATTTAATTTAATTCCAATATCTACTATCAAGTGAATGGTCAATTGACAAAATACTATATATATATATATATATATATATATATTTTTAAATTCTCTTCTATATATATATATATATATATATATATAGAAGAGAATTTAAAAAATCTCAAAAGCTTTGACAGTGTTAAAAATAAATATGATACAGCTGGGAAACATTTAATTAAAGTTGATAATTAAATATTTAATGTAAAAAAAATGTATATTTAATTTTTATTTTCACCTACAATTATTGGATTGCATGTATTATTTTATCACATACTACACATTATAAAAGAAAAACATATGCTGCTTTTCAAACATTTCACAGAAAACTGCACTATTAAAAATACTACAATACATCAAGTATTGGTGGCCTAGTGGTTAGCATAAATGCCCGGGTTTGGTCAATGCATTGACATATGAAATATATATATATATAATACCAATTGAAAATTAGATATGATCATATTTACTTATAAATTATGATTTTTGTTTTATTTTATAATACCAAACAAAGTGACAAGAAACAAGTAAAGTTAAAGTAAAAATATTAGATATATTAATTATACATCAAGATATGTGTATTAAATTTATATTTATTGAAAAAATATTATAAATTAGTCATTACTACATTATTTTTGCCATTTCTATCAACTGGAATTCATATATAGGTAAAAAAAACATTGTATATTTTTTTAGGTTATAAGCAGATATAGGATTTTTCTTTCATAATTAACTCAGTTAACCATCCAAATATTGGTCTGCAAATAGATCTGTAATTGTTTTTAAATAGAAAACACTGTTACATGAAGTGGTTTTACTGTCAGTGTTCTATTTAAAAACTGTTTATTTTAGGTTACATTATATGTTATTTATCCACAATATCAATAATAACAATAACAAATAGATATTAATAAATCAAATGTGCATTTTGTTAATTAGGTAATAGTATAAATTATTTATTTCTTGTAATTCTGAAATTATACTAAATAACCAACCAATTTTCTCACCCCCTATAATATCACTTTTCAGTTAACTGAAAAACCCACTGATAATATCTTAATACAATAAACTAATAACTTTTATTATAAATATGATATTTAAAAAGATAAGATGGAATAATAATCTACTTAAATATTATGATTATAAACTTTAAGATGAACTTATCAATAGTAAGTTTAGTATTTTTGTGAATATATCTTTTTGCATTACATTGGAATGCAACAATTGGTCTCTGAATTCAGAAGAGCAGTGTTATATGCTATGAAACAACTGTTCTAGAAAAGCTGATGACTGATTATTTTAATGAGATATCAAAGTTGTTAGAAACTTTAATAGTATAATGATTGGGTAGTTCAAGTTAAATTTGGCTAAAGATTAATTAATTTATTTAGGTTTATATATAAAATGCCTCATCTATGGTCGTTGCGTTGTATATATTTTTTCTCTTTTATATATAAATAAGAATTAAATAATATATATATATATTAATTATTAATGTTTATAATAAAATAAAATAATCTGAAAGCAAAAACTTTTCTGATGATATAAATAAGTTTCCATATATTATACATAAATATATTTTAAAAGTGTGTGTGTGTCTTTCAAGCTTTCTCATTTATTAATTTGCTATTTTTATATATTCCTAATATCTTTTAGCATTTCATTTTTTAATTTATTTACAAATTATCTATTTAAAATTTAGTTTCAAATAACAACTTTATTCACACTAAGAAGATACATATAGATATCACTTAACCTCTTTTTATTATAGGTTACATGCTTACGATGTACAGTGGCTCTACAATAAAAACAATAAATAAGAAAACTAATGATAAAAATTAAAAAAATTACATAAACATAAGCTACTTAGGAATTAGTGAATTAAATATACAGTATTTACTCACCTATCTTTTTTTTTTAAAGTTTTCATACTTTTCTAAGTTACGTTTTATATTTTTTCCCTTCTAATTTATAAAAACTAATGCAGTGTAAAAGTCTTTCATAAAAGATGTCTTTTTTTTTTTTTTACATGAATAGCTTTGGAAGAATGTTTAGTAAATGTAAGGATTAATAGAACTTCTGGAAACGCATCTGAAGGAGTAATGAATGAAGCATTTATACATAGAGTGGGCAGCAGCCGTCTGACCTAGTAAAAATGCAGTCTAGATTGAAATGCTAAAGTCATTTGCATTAGAGGCATGGCAAGCAATGAAAAACTATTACTGATCGAATCCTAGTTATCTCAAGTTGTTTTTAGGCAAATAATACAAATAAATATACATATATAGTATTTCTAGTATACACACATATGCATAAATATTAATCTACATTTCTTTAATCCTGAGAATGAATCTTAAGTATGTAAGAGTTTATTAAATATTGTTATCTAACTTTAAGATTGAGATGCTAAAATAAAGAATTGGCACGCAAGGGCAAATTATTAGCAACTATATTAAAGGGCGTCGCTTTAACTTAACATACATATATACATATGTATAAAATAATTTGATTATTTACCCACAATATATAATCTTATTCTTTAATTAAATATAAACCGATATTAGTATTTAAGCGAATTTCCCAAACATACATGCACACATTTTTTATTCACATATTGTTTTTTTTTTCTTTTTAACTCCTATATTTGTATCAAATTTTCACTACATACATTTCAGTGAAATCATTTTCTGTACTTCTTCAATCTATATTATCTTCATTGATGTACATACTCATTTTCTTTCTCTAGATGATTGAATAATTTTTGTTAAAAGATGGAAAGGAGAGAGATTGCCTAGATTATGAGTTTATTTGATTTTTTGATTTACTGCTTGTTCACTATGGATAGAATTATCAAGTTTTTTTCCAACATAAAATTTATCAATTATCCGTTAGCAGGTGCGCACAAATAAATATACAGTAACATACACATTTTTTTATATAAATAAATATTATCTATACATATAAATGTATAGATGATACATAGTATATGTTTATGTAAAAAAAAAACATGTTAGTATTTGTTGTTGTTTTTTTTTTTTTTAAAAAAAGTCACTTAAATGTATCATTTAAATTACATAGGCTATGAAATATGCTGCCATCTATATACTGAATCTCACACTAGAGCATTCAGCACATATTGTTAGAATAAAAATATTATTAGACAAAGTTTCTTCATGATAATAATAACTAAAACTTTAATGTTTGTACACTGTGTGTGTGTGTGATAAACTCGATATTTTAAATCAATCTGCTTAATTATCAATAAATATGTGCGCACACGCACTTGTATTTTTAATGATGTATTCTATAGCTTATTTTAAAATGTCTTAGTTGTAAATAATTTAATGATAAAATGAATGTGCTCTCCTATATAAGTTATCATTTTCAAAAATTGAACGTTACAAATTATATCTATATGTTTAAGATTGTATATTTGTTTATTATATTAATAAAAGTTTATATTTAAAAATATTCTTACATTTATATATATGCATACACACACTCTGTGATTTCATAAATAAATTCATGTGATAAACTATTAAATAGAGGGTTAATGAATAATAGAAATATTTAAAATAATAATAACTTTACTAAAATATATTCAACTCACATAAAATTTAAATATAATATATGTAACTCATGCGTCTTTTTTTTTTAATTTGAAACTTTCCAGTTTGTAATGCAAAATATTTACACAATAAAAGCAGAACAGCAACATTCCATATCAAATTAAATTAAAAAAGTAATTATAGTAACTATACATAAAATATTTTTAATAGCACAATGCAAAATAAATGAACAAAATCATGCAGCAGTGAAAATGGAATCCCTACACATAGACACTCTATTTTAACCTGTCTTTAATTTATATAACTAAGCTTATAAGTGTGTGAAGTATTTTATATGGACCTGCTTACATTGATTTGATAATTTAAAATTCAACCAATGAGAGAGGAAAAAAGTAAAATCTATTCCAATCGCAGTACTTTAATCAAACTTAAAATGTCAATGTTATGATTCTATTAACCAATCAGAGTGTAGAAATTTTGTGTCTGCTTTGTTGCCAAGACAATAAAACTATAAGCCAAGCCAGTGCAATCATTACAAAATGCTCCTAAACTATCTACAAAAGCTTGAGGTTATTTGAGACACATTTACATCACGAACAGACTACACAATTTAAACAAATATCTACTGCTCTTTGAAAGGGAATAAAGTTTAACTTACTTTTATTTAATGATATGTATTTTGAAAGACCCACCCACTTCGATCACTAATGAAACAATACATGGCTGGAAATGATCTCCTTTGATTGGACAAATTACTAGAAAAGAGAAATCAGCCTTCATGAGATAGATATATTTCTTTATATCATTCAAATCCCGAGGTTTCATCTTGATCAAATTTTTTGTTTTCTCAAACAAAATCCCTGATTACGTATGTATCTATACGCGTATTTATATAAATTTTAAAAGTTTTGGAACGACACGAGACGATAATTGGATATAAGATAATTATATTTCATTTCAAACGGAAAGGCAATTTGAGGTAGACGTAAGAATATAAAATCTTATATTAGTTAATATAATTCATTCACCAATCTTTTTTTTTCCTTCTATTTTTAACTTAGAAACAAGCTTTATTAATTTCGGTTCATCCTTATCCCCCTCAAAAATATTACATTAATATTTTAGTGACAGCACGGAGAGATATTAAAAAAGGAAAAGATTTTTTGTGTGAAAAATTATTGATTATGATATTTAAAGACAGTGGCAAATCGAGATCTTTTCATAAATCGAGCATAAAAAAATGAGAGAGAGAGAAAAAGGGAAGGAAAAAAAATCAATAAGAGAGTATGAGCTCCCTCCCTTCTTTTGTTGGATGCGTCACTAAATAATCTGCTTTAGCTACGTAGCAGAAATCTGGTGGACACAACTTTTAATTGAAGTTTAAAAACCGTAGCAGCAAAAGCATTTATAAAAATTGACTCATATTTTAATCTAAAATAATAGACAAAACAATTTCAATTAAAATTCAAATCGCCATTTATGTTTTTTTTCTGAAAATAGGAGTAAAATAAACCCCTTTATTGAAAGCTATATATATAGCTTTGAAAATACGGACAAATAATATTGATATATATCAGAGAAAAAGCGCACAAAAAATTTATTCTTAGCCAAAGATGAAACCCAGGGTTTATATTACTAAATATATATATAAATCATAAACATTAAACATAGCAATTATTATATAGTTTAAACATTTAAAGTATATTTCCTAATAATATAGTTTTAATTAAAATATTATTATTAGAGGTAGTGCCGTTAACTTAAATAATTATGATAACAATTACATATTAAAAAAAATTTAAGATGGGATAAAAAATTATTAATTATATTAAATATTTATATTTCTTTTAAAATTATATTTATAAAGTAATTACATTAAAATTTTACTAAAAGAACTAAGAGTTTGCTTTAAGGCAACTTAAAAAAATACGGCAAATTATTTTGATTTTATAAGTGAATCATTTTAAAAAATAAAAAATAAAATAAAATAAATAACAAAATGTTGGAAATAGGTTAATTTACCTTAATATTATTACTTGTGGTATCGTAAACGATTGCTGTAAATCAGAAATAAAATAACTGTCACTCTACAGAATACAAATAAAGTTTAGTTTTCTACTCATAAAAAATATACCTCTTTTTTTTTTCTATATATATATTAAAATACATATTTCATTTTTGCTATTTTTTAAAGTTAAAAATAATTTGTTTTTATTTTTGTTTCCATTATTAAAATTAATATTAGTATTATTAAGATTTCTAAATTTAATAATTTATTATTAATTTTAAAAAATATATTATTAATTACTTTGATTAATATTCTTTTTTAAAAAAATATTTAATAAATAATCATAACTTATTGTTATATTTTTAAGATGCTATTCGGTATGGTGTTGGATGAGAAAATACTACATGATAGGCAATAGCATAAATGAAAGGAAATAAACAAACAAACAAAAAAGTAAAACATGCCTTTGAAACTAATGCTAATGAGGCCTGATGAAATTCAATTCTCAATGAACTAACAGAGTGGCTTAGTGGAAACGAGCGTAGCGTGGAGGACATTCATACAAGCCAAGTCGCATGCAAATGAGCTACAAGGCAGAATTTATGACAATACTTTAATCAATCTAATAGATTAAAATAAAATATAACGAGAAAACAAATTCAATATAAAACTCTTATCGTTATCACAAGAGATAAGACAATACAAACATGAAACAATAATAACTTCTAAACATTTAGGAGGATTGTAATTGGAGCTGAAAATAAAATTAACATTAATTAAAAACAAAGAACAGTATCACAAACAAAGTTATATTATAATTTTTAATATAATTAATTAACTTATGATGGGATAATTATTAAAAAAAATTAGAATCCCATCAATTTAAACGAGTTCACACCTTAAAAAACAAAGCAAAACATATATTTTTATTTATTCACATTCATTATTTCTTACTTTCATACAAATAGTTTTTTGTGCACATATAATTAAGTGTTAAAAATAAAATCGAGATGTTAAATCCAATAAAGTTTACAAGTGCTAGTTTAACCCTTTATTACACATATATTTACTAAGTATTTAAATATTCACATATTTATCTAAACGTTTTTAGTACTTATATATATATAAAACTTATTTAGGAAAATATCCGTGTTTTACAGGTATATAATTTTAGTATTGCAAAGCAAATAAAGCCAAATTTTCTCTTAACAATATATGGATATTTCAATTTTTATTTTTATTTTCTAAACTGTTTTTAATAAAGTTTCATGCATACTATGGGAAAATAACAAGGAGTTAGCAGGAATGAATAGAAAAAGAAATAGGTTATCTGTTAGAAATAAACTTTTAATTTGAATACTTAAAAGATTCTAAAATAAAAGATAAAAAAAACTAAATTTTAACATATAATATAATGGTGTAAAATCCGTATTTTTATATGTTATATTAACAAAATTATAACGTACAATATAAATAGATAATATTGATAATTAGGTGTAATCTGAAATAGTATTAAAAATACATTGTGCCTATTTTCACATTAATAATATTGTGTCAATATTGAGTTTGTACATTTGATATTTTAAAGACTAGAATGTTGTTTGCATTTCAGTTGCTTTATTAAAATGATAAAATATTACAAATTAGATAGTATAATATATTAATCTCTTTTGGTTCCATAAAAATGACACATACTTCTAATATTTTGTATTCTATTTTATTAAATAGACTTAAAATTAAAAATATATTTCCTAAAAGTTGCTTATTTAAATAAAATATACATTTTTAACCATTACATGCAAAAATTAATTAACAATTTTAAAAAGACAAGAAATAAAATATGAAAGAGTTGACTTCTATTATAAAAGATAGTGACTCAAAAACAAAGATGAAATATTTATCTGCACATCTATAATTGTATCTCTGTGCATATATTTATTTGCATATCCATTCATTGCTATTGGGCATAATATAAAATTTAGTTATAATCAAAATTATAATTAAGTTTTAAAGATAATGTGAAATCATCAAATATAATTTGTTCTTATTCACCCTAATTGTAAAACTTTCTCTTTTAAATGGAGTTAAAATGATTTAATTACATTTTTTGAAGTCTTTAAAATATGAAAATAATGTAACCAATATAGCTTTTGATTTATTTTTGTTCAGTAAAATCTACAGTATTCTACAAGATTCTTTCATAAAATTTCCAAATAAAATTATTTTACTTTCTCCAATAAATTACATGATCAATGTCAAAAAAGCATCACCTTTTATTAACTTCTCTATATTCTGTTCAAATGTAATAAACTTTCTTATTTACTTTAAATAAGTAAAAGCAAAATAAAATCAAAAGAAAATGTAAAAATACTATAAACTTACTTACCTTAACACTGATGAAATATTATTACTATTACATAGTTAAATTAATTTCAAATGCATACCTATGTTGCTTTTGATAATATTGGTTCACTGAAGACAAACTCTTATAATTTAATAAATAAATACTAGATTTATTATGCATTTGTAAAAGTACTTAGAAAATAATATATTATCTTATGAAGCAACACATTCAGTAGAGTTTGCTTCAATTCTTTGCTTCAAATTATAAAGTTTTCAGAGAATGGAAATGTTTAACTTGGATGATTAATGTTCTAAATATTTAAAGTCATATCTCATACAATACCGAACTTCTGAAATTCTTTAAATTATTTTAAATAAGAATGTATGATTGTTTTTAATACAAAAATTATTTTTAATCATGACAAGTCAAAAAAAAAAAAACTCATATTAAGTAAAATAATGTTTATATTCATAATAAATTAAAAACAAAGGTAATTTATGAATCTTAATATTAAATTAATTAATTTTAATTAATTGTTGATTTTTAAAATATATTTATAGTTAATAGTTCTTTAATTCAAGAATAAGGCTAACTATCTCTAAATAGGAAGTTCCTCAATCATTTTCCTTTGGAAATGTGGATGCTTGTACCCCACTTGAAATTTCAAGCAGTTGACCATGTGATACAATAACATGCTTTTTAATTTTTTTTAGATGTTTACTAAAATAATAAAATTTTACTTTACTAAAAGCAAAAAAAGATTCATTATCTTTGTTCTGTTGTTGATAAAAGTGTAATACAATATATGTTAGCAATTTTTTAACATAAAAAAACATTAATAATAAAGACTATTATTTTAGAAATAAAATAATATATTCTACATATATATAAATCAATAAATATAGTAACTAAAATGAAATGAAAATTGATATATATTTTAACTTGTTTGCCTGACTATTTGAAATAAACTCTTTCTAAATGACAAATCACATAATAGGTAATATAGATATTATAAATTAACCAAACCTTTCTCATGTTGGCTAAAGGAAAAGTTTATTATATGCATTTAATTTTATTAAATGTAGCTGAGTGTGCTTTCAGTTTAGAAAACAGACTCATAATGCTTGTGGGTTGGCTGGGTATGCCAAATATTTATTGATAAAGTACTAATTATTTAAATATTCCACTTGCTTAAGAGTTAAATACTGTTTATTCTGTTAATAACATGGTTATTTTTAATGATAAACCACACTTCTTTCACTTTTTTATTCCTAACATCTTGCTCTGTGCTAACAATATTGACATATTGAATTTTTGTTCATTCTCCCAAAAACTGATTTATATTTGAAGTTATATTCTATCACTTGTATAGATATAAGAAGTCAGTGTATTACAAATAAAAATAAAAAGGATAACAACAAAATATATGTATATAATTTAATAATTTTAATGGACGTAATTGTTGAAAATATAATGGTAGAATCTATTATAAGTAAATAAAAAGTTACAAAACTTTGTTTCCTAAACTTGAATATGTTTATTGTAGCATTCTATATACAACCATAAAGCAGCATTTAGAAGAGAATTCCTTTTAAATAGAAAAAAAAAAGGTTAACCGTTTTGCTATCTTATTTACACCTAAACATATTTTTTCTAATAAAATAATAAACTCCCAATATTAATATATATATATATATATAAATTTATCACATCTATTATCATGAATTCTTGTATTGATTACTAAAAAGGTAATCAAATTATGTTTCTCTCTATCTAATAAAAATAGCATTTATATACAAAATAATATCATGCACTAAATATAGAATTTCATTTTTTTTAAATTTTGTTTAATATATATTAACATGACTTCTCTCAAAATTTAAATCACATTTATGGGGCTATTTTTCAGGTTTATCAACTAAAAATATACATCCAATCACACCAGATACACAACATGGAGTTATACTATCACTATGGAACAGAGCAAAAGAATTTTGTTCAGAAACCAGTTATTTGGGAAAAGAAAAAAATGGTACTAGTACATATAATACCATCCACTGCTTGATGGCACTGGTTTTCACCAAATGCACATTAATATGC
This sequence comes from Epiperipatus broadwayi, assembly GCA_028023455.1. Classification (NCBI taxonomy): domain Eukaryota; kingdom Metazoa; phylum Onychophora; class Udeonychophora; order Euonychophora; family Peripatidae; genus Epiperipatus; species Epiperipatus broadwayi. The sequence goes on along the minus strand of JAQFVV010012667.1, from coordinate 290,603 downwards.
CATTTTATCAGCCTAACTTAAGGCTAGCACTACCACTGTGTTGTTATAGCCATAACAGGTCACTTGATGGCAATGTCTATGATTCCGTAAAATATCATTGTGTTGCAAAAATATTCCTCAAGTGAGCACAATTGACCTATCGCTATGGCATGATTTGATGGTAGCCATATTTTAACTATGCAAAACTCTTAAAATATTTATTACTGAATAATTGTGAGAAAGCTTAATGAGAGTAGTAGTACATAGTAAGAATTGTCATCCCATCACATATGCTTTCCTATGATTTATAACTGAACACAACTGCAAAAGGTTAGGTTGAAAAGCTGAGTTTGGTCAAGTACATGCAAAAATGCATGTTTTTGCATAATTCCATCTGAAATACTAAAATGGTGACAGCAAGTGTAAAAAATTCATTGAAGCTTAGTAAATTGCCAGCCACAGTTTTTGTTGTTTCTATGCCAAAATCTTTGTAACTTGGTAAAATTTAGTTTATTTTTGATTCAATAAATGTCCAAATTATTTCATGGAAAATTGTTGCAGTTATTTACATAATTGAAAAGATAACTAAACCCACTCTCCATTAAAAAACAAACTGTAGGTTTATTAAAAATGAAATGTTTAAGGATTTCTTAAAAACCATAAAAATTAAGCAAGAATTTGTCGGTAGGATAAATGTTAAAACAATATCAAAAAAGTTGATAATTAAAAAGCAAACAACCCCCTTTTTACCATTGAAAAATAAAGAAGAACTTTTAGGTAGCATAAATGTTAAAGAAAAAGTATCTCAAAAAATAAGTAAAAAGACAATAATTAAAAAGCAAACCAACCCCTCTCCACCATCTCAAAACAAAGTGTTGTTTATTAAAAAGAAAACCAATTCCCTTCCACCATCTAAAAGTAAAACAAAAAACTTTTCGGTAGCATAAATGTTAAAAAAAAGTATATCAAAAAAAAAGTAAAAAGACAATAATTAAAAAGCAAACCAACCCCACTCCACCATCTAAAAACAAAATGTTTGTTTATTAAAAATGAAATGTTAAAGTCTTTATTTAAAAACCCATACTATGTTTGAAAAGTGTTAAAAAAATAACAAAAATATCAAAAATAAAAAAAATACCATATAGAAATTTATTTTAAAAATTAAAAAAAAAATTGTATATAAATGTATAAAATTTACCATATTTACTGTATTGTCTGCTCATCAACATGTATATTGATGTGCATTAAGAGAAAATCAGCACCATCAAGTGGTGGAGTATATTATATGTACTAGTAATGAAAAAATCTATGTAGAACAAACTTACAAAAAATGTTTATTCATCAGCTGTTATTAAGAAAACATTAAATAGACAACAAAAAGAACCTTTAAGAAAAAAAACAATTATTAGTACTGTAGTGTAGCTATACATTCCAAAAATAGCAGACAAATTAAAGAAAATCTGCAATCAGAACAGCTTTCCAGTCTAACATCTACAAAACCTAAACTTGAAATGATGGAAAGAAAAAAAACTGCATCTATGATATACCATGTAAATGTGGAAGAATATATATTGGTGAGACCAGTCATTCCATGGGTAAAGCACTTGCAAGAACACAAACAGATTATTAGAAGAGAAAAAACAGATGTGTTTAAGGTAGTGGAACATGTATGTGCCAATTAATATGTTCAATTGGGAAAATACAAAAATATTGGATAGAGAAGAAAATGTACAAAGAAGAAAATCTAAAGAAGCTGTTCACATGACAATGGCAAAAAATCCCATAAACCAACCTAATGTGACCATACATAATGTATGGAAACCATTAATCAACTTTGCTCTTAGAAAAAAGTGGAGAAATCAGGAGGAACCTCATCGATAAGTATATGAAATTGCTACAGACTCTTGTCTTTGGCAGGATAACTCAGCTGGTTAGAGTGTTACCTTAAAATTCAATACTCAATAATCTAAGAACCCAGGTTCAAATCCCATGATAGTAATGTCACTGGTCAGACCAGCAACTCCTGAAGAAGAGGGGAGAATAATACCTCTCAAAATGCTGTGCCTATACTAAACTGTTTGATGCCCTATTACTAACAGTTGAATGTATTTGGAATATTTAAATAAAGTTAATTTTTCTAAAAAAATTCAATACACATATTAGATGATGGAAATAGTCCAATATAAAAATACAACTAGAACCCCATCATCACAAACCTTCGGGAAAACACTAAAATGTCTATACATTTTAGGCTTATAATATATACATTACACATAATTTCCTCTTTTACACTATGTACTTATATATATAAAAACATATTAAAATGTGAAAATAAACAAAATATCACAAAGAAATACGGCCTTATTGATATGTTTCTTATCATTTTAAAATTTAAGTCAGTATTTTTTTAGTGTCTATTCTAAAGTTTTATTTTTAGTTCTTAATGTACGACATAGGCTCATCAGTGATCTTATCGAAATAAAGTACAAGAAATTCATTCACGCTGATAATATTGTTTTGACTTATCAAAAAGAGATTATTTTTTGAAATAGAAACATTTCTCAATAAAGATTCAAAAAAATTGGAAATATTTTTTTAAAGATTTAGGTCTTATTCCTAATCCAGTGGAGAAAATATATTTAAATTTGCATCTAAACAACTGTGAATTGTCTCATAACCAGAATACAATCTTTTGTAATAATATATTGAAATGCAATCTTGCTTCATGCTAGTTAGGTGTAACTTTGAATTGTAACCTAACTTACATTTCTCCTTTAACTAAAGTTAGATCAAAATAAATGTCTAATGGTAACTTGGAAAATTGTCTCTACTACTTGAAGGTTGTGATGTAAATACTTTATGGATAGCTTTCTCAACACTACCATTTTCTTTGATGAGTATTGTTTCCCTATATAAATAAAAAGTTTCCATATTAAACTTCTGAATACTCAATGAAATATTACCATAACAAAATCTACTTCTTTTAAATGGATTTTGTCCTTTCACATATTCTTCTACTATCATATTTACTTCAGAGAAAAAATATAAAGAGCTGCTAAGCACATCAAATTTGTAATATGTCAAAATATATTATTACTATTTGAGATTCATCTCAAATCAAAATCTTTTTTCACTGATCAATGAAGAATTTATAATAAAATAATTATGACATAAAAATGGATTTTTTATGATGTTCAAAACAAGTTTCTCTTAATAGATCCACAATTAACCTAGTTGCATTTGGTCTTCCTAGATGAAATCAAAATCTCACTAACAGATTCCACACAACTTAAGAGTCATTGTGTTCATATTTTACATTAATGAAATAAATGTATCATATACTTAGGTAAATGTAGCAAAAAAAAATTCTGAATTAAATAGTCTTATACAAAATTTTATCAAGATAATTACAACTCTTTTACAGAGAACATTAGATTTTCAACAACTTAGAGAACAAGCTGGATTTAAAAGTGATTTTAGTACATTAGATCATATTCAGGAATTGAGAGAAGTTATAGAATGGCCAAATGAATATGAGTTGCCATTATGCTTTGGATTTATAGATTATGAAAAGGCATTTTATTCTAAAAACATTTCTTCAGTGATTAACACATTGGATCATCAAGGTACAGATTCAGGATATTGTCATATTTTAAAGAATATTTATAAAAATGCAACACCAACAATTAGATTACATAATGATACTAGAAAGTCAACATTGAGAAGAGTGTAAGACAGGGTGACTCCATATCTCCAAATCTTTTTACAGCAGTGCTGCAATAATTATTTTGTGGATTAAAATGGGAATCTAAAGGAGTGAAAGTAAATGGAGATTATTTAAGTCATTTAAATTTTGCAGATGATGCAATTACTTTTGCAAATAATGCTTTAGAGCTGCATAAAATATTACAGGCATTATCAGACGTAAGTAGGAAAGTAGAATTAAAGATAAATGTTAAAACAACTAAAGTAATGTTCAATGGATTTTCTCAAAATATGAAAACAAAGATTGATTCTGATGAGTTAAAAAAAGTTAACAGCTACAAATATATTGGTCAGATTATTAATATAGATGGAAACATAATGGATGAAATTAATCATAGAATTAAACTTGGTTGAGGTGCTTTTGGTAGAAATAACTTGATACTAAAAGGAAATATGCCTATCTGTTTGGAAAGAAAGGTTTTTAATAAATGTGTTTTACCAGTTCTTACTTATAGATCTGATACTTGGACACTTAATAGAAGACCAATACAGAGAATTCAGACCATTCAAAGAAGTATGGATAGATGTATGTTAGGAATAACATGAAGAGATTGAAAACACAATATATGGGTACGAGAACAAACAGCTGTTATTGACCTCATCGAAAAAATTAAAAGACTGAAGTGGAGTTGGGCTGGACATATTTCTAGAAGAGATGACAATAAATGGACAATTGAAATCTTAAATTGGATTCCAAGAGATTTTAAAAGACCTAGAAAGAGACCACATGTGAGATGGATGGATGAAATAAGAAAGTGTGCAGGGGTGATGTGGAGAAGAGAAGTTAAATATATGAAAAGATGCTTTGAACTTGGAGAGACTTTAATTCTGTAATGATGATGATGAATGAATACCAAATTGATGATAATAAGACAAAATTGAAAAACCAAATAAAGCCACTGGTGAATTTATATTCTGCTTTGGATCTTGCAACTTTTTTTTTTACATTTTGTTGATGATTAAGTTCCCAGAAAAATATCTGAACATTTAGTAAATAAATAGTACCACATCTACACTTTTGTCTCTCTTTCTCTTTGTCTAATTTAACTTTTGTAAATATTAATTAAATTTTGAAATAGATATAAAGAAGAAAAAAAATAGCATGTTTTGAAAACGTTAAAAAAAGCACATTGTAAATAGATCAACATTTATTTATTTTTGATGCCTTATTAAGTTTGGAAGTTATAATGTTTTTAATGGGTGTAAGTATATAGTGTAAGATAGGATAAACATGTAAAATATAAAAATTGTGTCAATGCTTAATCATTGGTGAAGCCCCTATGCACAAACCATTGAGTATAATTGCTTTTTAGAAGATATTTTTTTCCTATAAAATATCAAAAACAACAAGAAAAAAAAAAGGTAATATGTTTGGAAACATAAAAAATAATGAAATATTTTTAAAAAGAAAATCTGAAATTATTATATTTTACAAGCAAACGATGACTGAAAAACAAAATGCATATTTGAAAACATGAGAATAATATATTTTATTTAGAAAACAAACCTTAGAAAGGAAATTAAATTAATAATAATTTATGGCAATGAATACATATCAAACTGAAATACTAAATGATAATAATCATCCAATAAATGAAAATGCATAAAAAATTTATTTTCACACAATAGGGAAAATTAATTATGTTTGTAGCAAAAAAAAATTCTAATGACAAAATGTTAAAGAAATTGTAGGTAGGCAATGACTGATATTATTTTCATGTCCACTATTTACTGAATGAAGCTATAAGGTAATACTTCTCCATATGTAATTTACGATAATTTCATACATTTTAAATCTTAAAGTATTAGTTTTAATCACTTGTGTTACTTTGATGAAAATGTTATTGAATTATGTTCAACAAGATAAGAATTGTCAAGCACTGTTAGCCGAGAGGTCATCACAGTCACCTTGCAAGCAAGTAGTTGGTTGCAGACGGTTGTGGGTTCATGTCCTGGCTGAGGCTATGACATATGAAAAAAAAAACAAGATAAGAATTAAACCTGTTTATTGCATTTGCAATAATTTCCACACACATTTTTTATCACAAAGAATGATATCTTAATATGATTTTATCTATTGACAATATTTGTTCTTTAGTAACTATAGATTGATTTGATATGTAAATAAGTTATTATTAGGTTTGTTTTTAAAATACATATACTTCATGGATTTATTGATGTTAATTCTTTTAGGTTTGTTTTCAAAAACAAATTACTTTATTTTCATATATTTAAAGATGTTATTCATTTTTTTAATCACTCTATAATGAAAACATTAATTTTATGTTTGCTCTACAAATTAGGAATATTACATTCATATTATTATACATACTATATTATTAACCTGTTTTGTTGGATTTTTTTTATTTATGAAAAATAAATAAACTTGTCAATTAGTTTATTCTGATATACTTTGACATGTGTGTATTATAAGTCAGGGATACATAGTATTCTATTTTATTTCATGTATTTTTTAGTTGATAAACCCTTAAAACAACCATATGGAATTATTGAGACAATATGAGAAGATATAAAAATATATTGTTTTTATAAAATGAAAAACAAATTTTAAAAATAAAATTGTATAGAAAAAAAACAGATTAATTTATATAATAGAGATATGATAGGTGTTATACACTGATTTAATAAAATTACAACTTATTTTTAGTTTATGCAATCAATTCAATACTTTAAAAATAATCTAAAAATATCATTATTAGTAAATGACTGCTTCTTCTTCAAAGTGTTAATAAATCATCTTGTCTATAAATTCTTACCATGATTATTAAAGATCTAAATTTATTTATTATTTATTAAAACAGAGAGTGCTACATTTTCTTCAGCTAATTATGTCACTAATATCCAAAGTCTATTAATGGAATTTTTAGCACTAAAATTGAGAATTTGTTTTTTTAAGCTGGTTATGTTACTGAGGCATAAATTTATTGACAGGAATGTGTTGAATATATAAAAACTATTTGAGGTTTTCTAAAGAAAAATAAAAGATAAAAATTTTCAGGGAATCAGCCAGGATTTGTTTTTATTTTTATTTTTTTGTAATAAACTCTAAAATATAATTTAAGTAATAAGGCTAATAGTGTTCATGGCTAAATAGACTTACAAATGTAAATACATAAAAACAATCAACACTTAAACAACACCAATGTCAATAACAATCAACAAACTCAATCTATTGTCAAGGCATCTTCCTTTTAATAATAAAAGTGGAAATCCATTTTTATCTATTGTCTAAAATTTTTATATAGATGCTAAAAATTGCAAATTGACTACAAAATCTTAATTGCAAAAGTTTAAAGAAACCTCTTTAATTTACTCTTACCATTCCAAAACCCCTTTTGTACCCCTTTTCAGAAGTTTCGATTTTAAAACGAGCTTGTGTGGAAACAGTAAGGCTTACACTTATGGGTCTCACAACATTTGATCCACCATTTTGTTACATGTAAAATGATGTATAATTTTTTTTTCTATGATGAAATTTAGATTTTTTTATGATTTTTTTTTGAGATGCAATTTTTTTCTCTTTTTTTTAGATTTAGCATTCATGAAATGTTTTTACCAATGAAATGGCCTCTCTTGCTGCTTGCTGAGATTATGCAAATACCAATGTATGTATTTGTGAGCCTTCTCTTTGTTCAAAAAGATATGTGTATTTTTTTCTATGATGAAATTTGCATTTTTTATAATTTTTTTAAAATGCAATTTTATGTTTTTTCTCTTTTTTTTTTAGATTTAGCATTCATAAAATACATGGACTTTTTTATAGCTTACTCCAATTGCCAATATATGTATTTTTAAAACTTCTCTTTGTAGAAGATAATTTTAGTGATAATTCAGATCCAGAAACTGCATTGACCAAAAAAAAGTTGGTGAAGTCATTTAATTTGCAGGTCAAACATGGGAATTGCATCTAGAGCTTCTTCACCAATCAGAATTCAAACCTGGACTTATAATGTTTTGGCCAGGAATCAAGTTTCCCATCAGTATATTTTTATATAATTAAATATATGTAGAAAAGCATGATTATGGCAGCATTGTACTCTTTTGTTACAATTTTGTAATAATCTCTTGAACACACTTTCAAGAACCCTCAGCTATCCACTATTATATATCATTTCCCACACACATATAAAATCAGTATTCATAATAATTGTGTTTATTTTGACATTTTCTCTTAGGGAAATTTTTGTTTGCGTTTTTATTTTGAATGCACATTTACTTGAAAAAAATATATATTTTAGGTCACACCCCATTTTTCAATAATATAATAATGAATATATAATAATACATTATAATTTACTAAAGTTCTCTTTGCATAATATCTGGTAAACTATTCCTGTTACCCCCCTACTAAAAACCAAATACATTTCTACCAGATATCCTGCATGGAAGGACAACTAAACATTTTTAACCAATACTCTGATATGGAAGGACAGGATCTAGGTCAGCTAGTAAAAATGGAAGTCACAAATCACATTTTTATGTAATTTTTACACTGAAAAAATACTCATGGAAGTGATATTATATATCTTTTTTTTCAGCATTTTATGACAAATGTGATTAAGCTATCTATGAAATTGTTATTCTAACATATAACTTTCAAAATTTAGAATTTGTGAACAAATCTAAAAATAAACATGTTTAAAAGTGCTTAAAATCTCATTTTTTTTGAAGGAGTGATTATTTTATCAGTTTCATTACATTCTTTCATATTTGTTTTTTCTAACAATGTATATATATTTATATTTATTGTATTAAAACAAATGATATGTTATAAATTATATTTCTTATATTTTTTAAATTCAAGATGGTGACCTGGTAGTATGAGAGTACATACAACCTGTTTTAAAAGAAGACTAATAAATAGATAATTATAACTTTCAAACTGCACTCCAACAATGTATTACTTAAATAATAAAGCTAATAATTATCATGGGTAGATTAGTCTACAAATATAAATAAATATCTGCAGTGTACACTCAAACAATTTCCAATATCAATATTAATCAACAATCTCAATCTGTTATCAAAGCAACCTTCTTTTAACAATAATGATGAAAATTTATCTTTATTTATAGATTGTTGATTGTTATTGATATTGTTTAAGTATTGACTGTTTTCATGTATTAAAAATAATATATATATATATATATATATATATATTTATAATACATATATATATATATATATATATATATATATATATTCCTTTATAAAATGTCATGTCCCAGTAACATAACCAGCTTAAAAAAAACAAATTGACAATTTTAATGCTTCCAATACCATTATATTATCTAAAAATCAACATATTTAAAAGTTCTCATATAATATAAAATTCATTTACACGTGATTTATAACATAGATCATGTCCAGTTCTTTCAGTACAAGCGCTGTCAAACTTCTTATGACCTTTCAAGCAATAAAGTCATTCAAATATTTATTTTTATTTTTATTATAACATAATGGATAAAATGTTATTAACATTAATAATAAAAATATTCACATACATTCTTTTACTGTTTTTGTCTATCCAAATAAAATAACATTCAATCATAATCCAGTAATCTTATTAACATATTTTTAAAATTTTTCAAAAGTCATCTTTTATTAATAATGATACAAGAACTATTCACATAATAATTTTTTTTCTGTAAACTTTCTGGATATAAACTTAGAACAAAAGCAGTAAAAAATATCATTAAAAATTATAAGAATAAAAATGAGAAATTTAGATTTCATTAAATTTTCAACTCCATGAACTGTTCTTTCACATTAAGAATTATTCTTATGAAAAGCTTATATTCATTGATTTGTATAATTATACTTCATCAAAAGTACATAATCAATTTTAATCATTGATATCTCGTTTATAGTTAAAAAAGCATAGAATTACTTTTAGTATCATTACTTTCTTCTATACTGCCTCATTATCACTATTGATCTTACAATTTTATTTCCCAAATAAGAAATCTGCTAGATATAATAAAAAATTCAATGTGATATTAAATATTTCATACCACCATTTTTCGATGACATATTTACAGAGATACTTAAATAGAGTTGACAAAGAGTATAGTCATTTAAATCCAATTTTAAATGGTATTACTGATGCTACTGTCTTGTATAATATTAAAAATAAGACTTACAGGATAATAATTGTTTTACCATTGTTTTTCTGTATTATAAATTTAACATATTATATATATATATATATATATATATATATATATATATATATATATATATATCATCAATCATTATCAATCCACTGCAAGATGAAGGTGTCTCCAAGATGAATCCATCGTTTTTGATATTTAGCTTCTCTTCTCCACATCACCCCTCCTCCACACTTTCTTATTTCATCCATCCATCTAATATGTGTTCTTTTTCTGTGTCTTTTACAATCTCTTGGAATACAGTTTAAGATTTCAATTGTCCATCTATTATCATCTTTTCTAGCAATGTGTCCATCCCAACTCCACTTCAATCTTTTAATTTTTTCAATGAGGTCAGTAACACCTGTTTGTTCTCTCACCCATACATTGCATTTTCGATCTCTTCTTGTTACTCCCAACATGCATCTCTCCATACTCCTTTGAATGGTCTGAAGTCTCTGTATTGCTCTTTTATTAAGTGTCCAAGTCTCAGATCTATAATTAAAAACTGGCAAAACACATTTGTTAAAAACCTTTTTTTTTCTTCAAACATATAGGCATATTTCCTTTTAGTATCAAATTATTTCTATCAAAAGCACTCCAATCAAGTTTAATTCTGTGATTAATTTCATCCATTATGTTTCCATCTGTATTAATAATCTGACCAAGGTATTTGTAGCTGTTAACTTCTTCTAACTCATCACAATCAATCTTTATTTTCATATTTTGAGAAAATATATTAAACATTACTTTAGTCTTTTAACATTTATCTTTAGTCCTACTTTCCTACTTTAATCTGATAACTCCTGCAACATTTCCTGCAGCTCTAAAGTATTATTTGCAAAAACAACTACATCATCTGCAAAATGTAAATGACTTAAATAATCTTCATTTAATATATATATATATTTAATATATATATATAGTTCACAAACAAACTCTTAACAAGCTTTGAGAATACTCTCAACCCCAGACCAGTTTCTGCATCTAGTGTCATCAGTGAGGTGATAGGATATTCATTAGATTAAAAATACTAGGACTAGCCCAGCACTTTATCTAATGTATAACTATTGAGAAGGAAATCTGAAACTTCAGACATCTATATGTCTAAAAATCCAGATATATATATATATATATATATATATAATTGGATGGAAGTGAATTACATATCTAATATGTATATATTATTAGATTGAATGGACGTGAATTATATAAACACATGTTTCATTTTCATATAATGTAAAAAGATAATCAATAGCATAAAGATGTTCAGGTTTTGTATAAATTTAAGTGATTAAATATTAAGTTTAACAAATGATATAAAGAGCATGGAGAGATTGACAAATATCTCTAATATCTATAAATTAGTGAATAAACAGTAATTTATAAGAAAGCAGTTATTTGTTTGTATTGAAAATAAGATAGCCTTTGATGAGTCACCAGTATATCCTATAAGTCAGAAGAAGATATTTCTACCAAAGACAGACAGCTTATTAATTATTTAAATTAACTTTTTTATCTGAAGATTATTTCATAATATATCAGGTGTGAGTATGGAGTTTATAAGCAACCTGAATTCAGTACTTGATATATATATGTCATATTATTATTATATATTTATATATATATATATATGTCATATTATTATTACTATTTGCGGGATATTCCGTGTAGTGAAAAAGCTAAATGCTGACGTTTCAGTACAATATCAAGTACCTTCCTCAGAAAGAGGACGCTCTGAGGAAGGTACTTGATATTGTACTGAAACGTCAGCATTTAGCTTTTTCACTACACGGAATATCCCGCAAATAGTAATAATAATATGACATCTTTTATCCGTGAAAACATTAGAATTAATATATATATATATAAAGTAATTTTGGGGTTAAACCATGTGTTTTCATGCTTCTCAATGTTTCCATGAAATAGCATACATTATTGACAAAGTAAACTTCTCAAAAAATATATATATTAAACTATATTGCCATAATACTATGTTTAATTCAATTTAATAAAATCATGAACAAAACTATTATTTGAAAATGGAAAAATTGTATTAGTATAACTTAGAAATAGTATGATGTCCAGAAATTTTAATTAAAATATGAGTGTGATTACAGTTCAAGATTTTTCACAATTATTTCTAATTTTTTTATTGGGTTGCAATAGACAACATATTTTTAATTGATATCTACAAGTAGTACCCAAATCATCAATTTAAAAAAATATATATTTTAGATCCATTTTTCTTGATTTTGTTTTTCTTTTGAATAAATAGTTCTTTTATAATATTTAATTTTTATTTTTTCCAAATGATTTTAAATAATAATCATTATCAACAACGAATATTCTTATAAGTCAGAATTGTTAACCTTCAAAAAATTTTTAGCAGTTGTTTTCCTTTCAGACTCTCATTGCTATCACATTTTTAAAGATCATTTCTTCTTTCTATATCACTTATTTTATATATTTTTGTAATCTTTAACAATATATTTATTAATTTTTGAAATTACTTCATTTGTAAATCATTTGCATCTAACTTTTCTTTTTTTTTTTCAAATGTATATTTTCAAATTTTGCTACATTTTCTTATTTCATTTTCTGAGTATTCATATTTTTGCTTCATAAAAACACCACTTTACATATTACAACAAGGTCATGTTTTGGATTTAACATTTTTGCATCAAGTTCTACTACACTAGATTTGTCTGAGTAGTTTCTTTTACAAAAATTGAAAGATAGTATTGGCCAACTTTTCATTAATTTTAAAATTTGTGTTTTTCTAATTTTAAATGCATTTCCTTTAAATATTTACTAACATAATTTTTTTTCATAGAGTACAAATCCGAATTTAAAATAAAAAGATTGACGTTTTAACAAAAAAAAATACTTTGCTAAATATTTTAAAATAAATTATTTTTCAAACCTTCTGGACTAGATGAAAAAACGAATCTCAAAAATAAGAGCAACCATGCTATCATTAGTTATTAAAGTATTTGATATTAGTCAATTTTCTAAATATCAAAATATTGCTAATGTTAATTTCAAAAATTTTCAATATATTAACTGCTCTGTGTAGTATAGCATAGTGGAAAACTCAGAAGTATGAATATTGGTATTTAACTGAGTAACATAAATAAAGCAGAACTTGGGTTATAATCAAATGGATACACTTGTTAAATGTTTAATATGTCACTAACATTTTCAAATGACATATAACATTTTGAGGAATTTGTCACAAGATTACAGTAATGTATTAGTTAATATCCTTTTCATTTAAGAAATAATTTCATATCAAACATAAGAGAACATTTTCAATACAATCATAATAAAAATGGTGTTGAGATTCTACATCCCCCCATAAATATATTTAAGCTTCATTTGTTGCTACTCATCACACTATGACTTTACTTAAATAATATCAATTATATGGCTAATTGTTAAGGATATGATATTACATTAGTGTATCCAAATGGCTAACAAGTGACAAGGCTTCAATTATGTAAATAAAAGTGATGTATTATATTTATATAAATAAGAAGTGATTAGAAGGCTTTACTTCTTAAGATGACCATTCTAAAAATGAGTTAAATCTCATAAGCAAAAAAACAGTCAAAGTCACAGTTTCTCTGGAGGTACATTCAAATGTTAAAAGACAAAATAAAACATTGTATTTCAATAACTATGAAACCAACTTCAATGACACTAAATCTTAAGAGATGTTATTTTGTGTACATGGCACTCCAATTAAGCCAAACAGTGAAAAAATAATGTTTGTTGACTCAATCTATATTTTAAAAAAAATTGATTTATGTATTATAAAGATGAAGATCATTTTTAATAGATAAAAATTAAAAACAAGATCTTGAAACCAAACAAGTAGAAAATAGTTCTAAATAGTAAATTAATAGCAATATTATAATAGTCACAAAAATCATTCGTAATATATTTTCTATCAATATTTAGTTATTTTCACAATTCCAAACAAACCATTATTTCCATGTTTAATTGCACTTTATATATTTTATTCAATTTGGCCAATTTTATTACTATAGATAATTTTTTTACAACATTCATGAGCTACTGAATAATTTCTACCTTTACTAAATGTTTGTTTAGTATTTCAATTATGTGTCATTTTCATCTACTGTTAATTGTTTTCTTTCTTTCCACACATATATATGCAAAATGAATACTGACCTACATTGTATAATTTGTTATCCACAAATGTGAAAACTTTTTTCAATTAATTAACTTATTTCAATGTAAATATAGAACACAAAAATGTATACCAAATAAAACATCAAATAAAATAACTTGAAAGTTTCAAAGACTTTAAAATCTGATTTATTAAATTACATAGTTTTTGAACTTATGTAGGTATAAAAGCAATTTTTATAAAGCTTAAAATCTTAGGGGAAATAAAACTTATAGATGATTCACATGAATGTAAAAATGCCTGTCTTTTTATTTATAAATTCTACTTCTTCTTTCACTTATGATATTCAATGTAATTGTTATTTATCTCTTTTGTTTCCCATTCACATATGTTAAGTTTAGTTTTATACAAATTATATATTTTATACAAATTATATATATATATATATATATGGTAACCTTTAGTTTTGTCAGTAAAGCTAAATTTTTCAGTCACCTAATTGTTTAAGTATATATATATATATATTAAAAGGAAAAAAAATTAAACTAGTCAACAAATAATCAAAATTATCCCAAATTCACAACTCAACCAGACTAGCCAAAAAATAAACTATAAAACACAACCAATGGTTTCACTGCTACAAGCAGACTTATCAAGTGTAAAGAACTACAAAATAACAACATATTTAAACCAAATTTTACCTACAATTCCAATTATCTCCTATAAACTCTTAATATTAAAATAACTTTTAAATAAGTTAATTGCTTCAGAATCATAAGTTTTTAATAATAAAGATTTGTTAATTCTTTTTATTTAATTTCTCTCAAAAAAAGACAACCTGAACTTCATTAATATTAATAGTGTGGCATGTAACTTTTTTATGAATATATAAAGCAGAAGTACGATATTTATTTGTAATCCTACTTTTATGCATCTTTATTTTTTTTCATTTGTGCTCAAACTACTCTGACCAATATATATATATATATATATATATATATATATATATATATATATATATATATATATATATGTTCTCACAAAATTAAGTTATAATATATACTACTCCAAGAATAGTCTTTCTATCAAAACTTTCCTTTGTATTATTTAATAAATTATTCAAAGTAATACCCATTTTCCCAGAAATTTTCTTATTTCCAAACAAATTACTATTTTTACATACAATTTTATAAGAAAATAATTAAAATGGCAAAGAAAATCATATTTTTCTTTATTCTTTGGTGAATTAGTATTTATTTTTTATTTTAATTTTCTTTACTTTGTATAATATTTATGTACATGTTGGATATTTACATTTGTAACAGAGTTGTGATTTATTCAAATATTTTTATAAAATTGACCTTTTTGAAACAAAACTACCCAATTAGAATTATTTAATTTTTTATTTCTACAACAATAATTTCTTAAAGCAACTACTTTATGAGATACAGATTTATAACTGTGAAGTTTAATTATAAATCTTAATTCTTTAATCTTAACATAATGACTACATACAAAACAGTTACTTTTTACATTTTAATCACCAAAATATCTAAAAAAAATAATTTAACAAAATGTAAACCCTTTCACTTCTACAACATATTTTATAGAAGGATCAAAACAATTAAACTCATTTACCAATTCTTTCAATTTATCATTCTCAACTACAAATAAATAATCATCAACATATGTAACAAATAACTTTAAATATAAACAATCCTTTTAATAATAATTTTCTCTTCCAAATTATTAATATAAACTGAAAAAATTAAAGGACCAATAATATAACCTATGACCCTTCCTTAATCTTATAAAAATTACCATTACAAGTAAAATACATAGAATCCACCAATAATAAAAGGAAATCATTAATAACATTAATCTTATTCTTAATATTAATGGTGTTTGGTAATTAAGTGGGTATGTGAATAATATTTAGTTTAATAGTGTTGTTATTTTGTAGTTCTTTACACTTGAGAAATCAGCTTGTCGCAGTAAAATCATTAGCTGTGTTTTAGAGTTAATTTTTAGGCTATTCTGGTTAAGTTGTGAATTTGGGGTAATTTTTATTTTATATATATATATATATATATATATCGAGAGATAGATAGATAGATAGATAGATAGATAGATAGATAGATAGATAGATAGATAGATAGATAGATAGATAGATAGATAGATAGATAGATAGATAGATAGATAGATAGATAGATAGATAGATAGATAGATAGATAGATAGATAGATAGATAGATAGATAGATAGATAGATAGATAGATAGATAGATAGATAGATAGATAGATAGATAGATAGATAGATAGATAGATAGATAGATAGATAGATAGATAGATAGATAGATAGATAGATAGATAGATAGATAGATAGATAGATAGATAGATAGATAGATAGATAGATAGATAGATAGACAGATAGATAGATAGATATAATTCCAATAAGTTAATTTATACTGCAAGCCAATTTATTGGGATTTGATATTTCAATGTCAATTTATTATTTAAGTCATTTTTAAAAACTGTTATAAGTCTTAGTTGTATTAAAAAAACATTTTTATAATTTTACTGTAGTGCTTCAAACCCATCTGTAATTATAAATGATTTCAAATTGCTTAAGTTAGAGATATTTTTATGCTATGTAATAGTCAATTATTGTCAAGAGGTATTAAAAGCTAAAATTATTTTAATAGAAATCCTAGTATATTAAAAAACAATGTTAAAATTAAACTTTAGTAACTAAGTTTAAATCTTTAATGTTGAGTATTAATATTTAAATTAATTGCTTATTAAAATTCATTTTAGTTAAGTTATTTGCTAATAAAAAGTATATTTTTATTAGTCAATTAGAGAAAGTTTTAAATTAGTTAATTATAAAGATAAAGAATTAGTTTATTATTCAACACTATTAATTTTAAATAAAGAAAACATTAGGGAATGTGTGTGATTGTTCTTAAGTGTAAATTTTATTATTCACTTTCTTGTTTGCAATATTAAAAATTATTCTTAATTTTTTTTTAATTAATGAAATGGAGTTTTCATAAGAATTGTTTGATTTTTTTTATCAATTTTCCACTAGTGAGAATTTCTAGAAGCATTATAATGTAATATGCATATTTTCTAATAAATTTATAATTACTACATATATTATAAACTTTTAGTTTTAAAAAAATTGATAGATGGAAAGAAAATCAAAATTTTTTTCAAAACAATAGAATTTGGCTTCTCCCTGACAAGCATCCATATTGTATTATGACAGGTTTTGATGTCACCATTTTTATGACATTGTTTAAAGAAAATAGTTTGAATGATCAAAACATGCTTGTTTGCAAATTTATTACAATTCTAGACATATTTATACAATCATTTTGCACAATACTTATTATAAATCAAAAATACAAATTATTAATAACTTACTTTTGAAAGTAAATAGTTTATTTTCAAAAATAAAATGTTATATTAACAGACAATGCAAATATGTTCTAAAGCTATTTAGAAGCTTCGATTTATAAGTAAGCGATCTAATTGTAATCAAGAGTATGAAAATATTATTTTGCAATAAATATTGAAATTTTTTAAACTTTTAATGCATATTTCATTAGATATAAGAAAAATAAATAAATATTCATTCAAATTTTTAAAATAAATCACAAATAATGAAGATTTCAATGATTTTGTAAAATGAAAATATTTTTTCTAGAAATGATGATGTATAATATTTTTTTGTTTTATGATTTCATTTTTTTAATATTTATAGACAAAGATGTGAAGATTTAAAATTTCAATAGTAAACAAAAATATCTATCAAAGGAAGTCAAATTTATTATTTTCTGAGAAGTACTAATGGTTAACCTAAAGTTTTTTGTTGAATGTTAGAGTAAAGCAAAATGATGAAATGTTGAAGGAATGTCAGAGGGTTAAAAGTCTTTAAATATTCTAGGAACTTGCACATATTAAAGAGTGTGAAATATTTTTAGAAAGAGTAATGTAAATTAATGTTTTGTTAAAAATAATGCAATGTATTATATAATATTTTGTTTTATTTTCATTGTAATAATTTTTAATCTTATAAATATTTGTCTTAAAATGTAACATTCTTTTTAATTACTGTATAGATAATTATGTAAATGAGTGTATTTTTAGCCTTGCTTCCCAGAATAATAATTAAATTTTAAACTGTAACAAAATATGTCAAATAGGAGATTATTTAAATGTGAATTTTTAAACATCAAAATCAGTCACATGATCAGTAGTATAAAAGATAAAAACCTGCACATGCTTCCATACTTATTTGTAACTTCTTATTTTAATAATTTTTACTGGATGAGCTTTATTTGATTAATAATTAACCTTATTCAGTTTAATTGCTTATAAGAAATTATTTTATTTAATATTAAATCTTTAATTAATTTTCATATTGCTGCTAAAATTCTAAGTTAAAGTTTACTAAAAAGACTAAAATGTATATCACTTTTAAACATGATAAAAAATTTAAATAATTATTTTTGTAGAACACTGATATATTGGGAAATTTTCTATTACTCACAATGATTATGCAACAACTTATATTAATTCTTATATCATTATTAACAAGAGGCTCTATTATCAGTTGAATATTATTTATGCAATAATATTAAGACTATTAAAGACTTTGTGCTCTTTTCCTATTTCCTAAGAGTTTTAATAATTTTAAAATGCATTATCTTAAATATTAGAAGATGCTGATAAAGAATAAGAAATGTGTTGAATAAAAAATAATTTAGAACATTTATTCTTCAGCAACATATATTTAAAATAGATTTATTTTAATATTGTCAAATCTTTAAATATCAATAATTCATTTTGAAATGTTTTATTTTTACATGAATAGAGATATTCAGATAGAAGAACCTATTTATTGATAAATGGAATTTAATAAATTATTTATATCAATTCTGAAATGACATTTTAATTATTTATTGTTATCTTAATAATGGAATAACATTTTCTGGTAAAATTTTTTATCTTATATTTATTTTGTACTAAAGATAGAAAAAGATTTCCTACATCTGAGAAATTAAGATTATTGATTTACTTTTTCATAAGAAAATCATTACCTTGTTATTTGCTTTAAAATTAATATTCTATGATTGTAATGGAAGATTTATTTAAAATTCATTGCTACTATTTTTATTTAACTATGGTCTACACTAAATAAATGCAACAATCACAAACTCTATAAAAGAAATGTAAATAATCTTCATTGAATTATTATTCAAGTTTATTATGCAATTAAATTTATCACAAGTCTGCTTTATATATCTCACATTATATTTGTCATTAGTATAATTAATAATGTTAAAAAAACTACTTTACAATGAACTCTCTGTTATATGCAAACAATATCTATGCTCCTGTATATTCATTGTTAAGTATATTTTCCAAACAATGAATAAAATAATTATATGATACTGTGAAAAAATTCCTTCTGCTCTACTTAAATATTCTTTGCAAAAATATCAACGGACATTTATTGCATTATGTGATCATGTTTATTAGAAACTCTGTTGTTGATAAAAAAAAATAATTTAAATGATAACCATATAATTTAAAATTTGCTGTTTTAACAAAATGATAAATTTTTGTGTTTTCAGAAAGGTAATTGCAAATATGGTGTCTTGTTGAATGATAGAATTGCCAGAATGAACTTTTAATTATGTATTTTGTTAAACTGGATATACTTTTAAAATTTAATTTATTTTATTTATATTGTGCATTTTTATCTAATACATATTTATGCATTATTTGTAAACCATAATATCATGAAGTTCACAGAATATTTACTATTTTATGATATTATATAATTTTAAAGTGTTATTTGTCCCCTGTCATGAGTAATTCATTTATTTATTTGAATGTATAAATTTATGTAGAATTAGTTACAATGATTATATATTTTTATTACTTTTATCAGGCCATGTTTTTAGTAGGTCAGATTTGCCAAACAATTTTATTGTCAGTTTTACATTATATTTGTTTAGAAGATTGTAGCAGTAATTTTATGTTTTATTATGCTTGATTATCTTGCCATAATATTACCTAAGAGATCATAGCTGTGTATCTCTCTTGTGACTATTTATTTCATTATTATAATTTCCAAGAGATCATAACTACACCTCTCTCTTTTGGATGTTTTTAGTAGCATATATTTTATAAAGTGAATGTAGCTGTGTCTCTCTCTTGAGTTATATTATTAATGTCTCATATTTAAGGATAAATGCTTTATTGAATGCAGCTATTATTATTGTTAATGTATTTTGATGGTTCATTCTCAGTTTCCTTATATTCAGTGACAATGTCCTAGTGTAATATTTTCTCTCAAAATGTATGTGCTTTCTTTGAGTTTGTGTCATAATTTAGGCTAATTGCCTTACTTATCTTTATCTCTTTGATGTATTATATCATGTATATCTTTTATGAAACCATGTGTGGTGTGCCATGACTTTATTTTTGCAATTGATATTGTTTTTAATTCTGAAAAACATTATCTTTTCTTCTGTTGCACTCTTGAACACTGAGTATAGGTTATGGACATTTTTATATGTAGGTCTATCTTTGCTGTGCTTCTCCAGTATTGCAGAATGTAAAACTGATTTTTATTTACAAATAAAAATTGCATTTTTGGGTTTCAATAAGTAATATACATCACTTCTAGTATTTATATCATCACTGGATTAGTAAGACTTGCTTAATATTTAGATATACTGATTCATCATAATATCTTGTTTGCTTTGTATAAATGAATAAGAAGCAATTTTAATTAGCTAAATCAAAACTGTCCAATTTTTATTTTGATATAAAAACATACCTATTCCATTGTATCTCTCAGATCACAGGAATATATTTTTTACATTATCTTCAGCTTTTCTTCAAAAATCTTTAGTCTTCTCTCACAAATATAATTTAATATATAAATTTTGTAATGCTAGTATTAAAATAAGAAAAAATAATAATATTACGTTTTTCATCTTTTTAGCTTTTTATTGTTACTATTTTTTATATGTAAAACCTTCTTATAAAATTGCATAAATCATTAGATCAGTATGCAAAATCTAATAAAAAATGCTGCATTCATCTGCTCAATATTTCATTATTGTATAAAAAGATCAATTAGTAATTAATAAAATTATAATGTTTTTTATCAGGTTCATATATTTCCACTACCAAACAAGATCTAAAATCATGACAATACAACAAATAACTAAAACTGTTTTACTGTAGTCTAAAAATCATTTATTAAATATTCTTGTCAAATATTAAGATTTGCTATTAAATTTCTATATTGGTTAGAAATTTCATATTCGTTTTATTATTCAGACAAGTTGAGAATAATGTGTTTTCATTAAATGTATTTATAAATAATATAATTATTATTAGATCAGAAATCAGTACTTTTTTTCTATTTAGTGAATTCAAGAACATACATTCATATTCACAAAATATGTTATTTAATTAAAGGAATTCCCTAACCCAGTAACATGACCAAATGGACAATTAAAATTGGAAATATTAGTGTTAAATAGCTGTTCAAATATCATACTGTTTACAAATAAGTATGAAAAAAACAAATTTTTAATATTCATATTATTTTAAATTTATAAATTAAACTGTTTTAATTTTGAATGTGTTTCTAAATTTTTATCAGTAAGTGATTACTTAGATATTACTGCTTTCTTTTACATTTTGATGCCAAATTAGAACATGAAAGCATAATAAATCACTGAATTAATATGCAATCACCTAATGTTTGCTATAGTTATTTTCCTGTTTAAATAACATATATATATGATAATCAATCTAGATGCTGTGAATAAATATAACTGATGTCATTCAAGTTCATAGAACCTAAATTATGATTTTTCAGTAGCACTGGGCAATTTTATATTGTTCCAACCAATACATACATTAATGTCACAAAAGATTATTTTCTTAATGGCTAAAGTAAAACAACATTAGTCAATAAAAATTAAAACTATTGGTTTTTTTTTAACTTTTTGTATTGAAAGTTAGAACATAAGTATGGATAAAGTGGACACAATTACAAATTACATAAAGGCTTTTATTTGGTGTATCAATAAAATTAGATATCACAGTAACTTCATTCACTATATTTCCAAATAAACATACAACTTTTTTCCTGTGCAAAATTATTTTTTTTCAAAAAACATTTTAATTAATTTCAAAGTGTTATACATTTTAGCATTGAAGAATCAATTTCTGCATATTTCTATATTTTATTAACTGTAATATATATATATATATATATATATATATACATATATATATATATTGATATATATAAATATATAGGGCTATATATATATATATATATATATATATATTGTAGCCCTTGGATTTGTCCAAGGCTCCATCTTTTTAGGTTAGGTATGAAAGAGAAGGTTCCATCCAAATTTTCCTCATAATATATGTATTTTTTTTCCTGTAATAAGAAAAGATTTTAGTAAAGACTAGGTTTGAATACATATTTAAAGGGATTGTGTATGTTTGACTAGTAAGCAATCTAAAATTTATTGTTAATGTGTTTATAGCCAGAGGATTATTTTATTGTAATTTATGGGTTAAATTAATATTAAGAAAATATTATAAAAGCAAAATGTGTATATTTGTTGATAGGTTGACTGGGGGAAAAGGAGGTGTGTGACTATTAAAAACTACATTAGGATAGTGATGATGAATAGTCATTATTTTATGCTAGGTTGGAAAT
The DNA here is from genome assembly GCA_028023455.1 of Epiperipatus broadwayi. Lineage (NCBI taxonomy): Eukaryota > Metazoa > Onychophora > Udeonychophora > Euonychophora > Peripatidae > Epiperipatus > Epiperipatus broadwayi. The sequence goes on along the minus strand of JAQFVV010012667.1, from coordinate 267,754 downwards.
AAATAATTCATGAAAGTAAATAAAAAAAATAATAATAATATAGGTAGAATAGTTGTAATAAATAAAGATTAAGGCATTAAAAATCTAAATTTAAAGAAAAGTATATACCTGCCATGTGTGTGTATATATAATTTAATTGTAGATCTTGATGGTACAATTTACAATTAATAATCATTTCTTACATCTTGTAAAGCAATTTTAAATAAGAAATTAAAATCATTTTAATAAGTTAATATTAGCAGCCAAATTTAATGTAAAGTCTGAGTTTGAAACAGCTGTAATATACATTTTGTTTCACTATTAAAGGGAAAAAGTAAGATTACTTCTAGTGTGTGTTCAAGTGTTATATTACTCAGTTAATTATCATTCCTAAAAAAACACAGATCTCACTAAGAAATTTAAGTGGACCATTAATTTATACCATTAACGATGAATGGTCAGTCTGGTCTGTCAGAGTGTCAAAAATTAATTGGCAATTAATTGTTAGATTGTAAAATTAATCCTATCTGTTTGAAATGGAATTTGTGCCTGATTTTTCTGAAAGAGCAAAAGGTTAAATTTAATTGAGAAGGGGGAACATGTCAATTAATTATAAAGATAAAAAAACAGATGGACGTCTCTATAAAAGCTGTGTTAATAGAAAAGGCTTTTAATTTTTAAACTGGCTTGTATTTTTAAAAACTTATAGGTAGCAGTTTTCCTTCATTGACTTAAAGAAAACTGTGTTATAAAATTGAAAATCATTTTTATTGTACTTTTGTCTCTTCAGAATAATTTCCTAAATATAACAATGTATAGTGAGTAAATTTTAAGTGGGCACACACACATGGAACCTCCAGAAGTCAGCTATTCAACAGATAGCAATAAAAATTTAAACCACAGAAGTTAAAATTTGAGTTTAATATTGTTTATATATATGCAAATAGTAAAATTTAAAACTCAAAAGTTTGATGCATATGTAAATCAATTTAAATCTACAAAATGAAATTAAAATTGGAAAAGGACAATCAAAAACAGGCGGATATTGTGAAAAAGTTAAATGAAGGCTATTTAACTGAAACCTACAGAAAATTACAAAGTTTAAAGGTAATCTACCTAGAGTTGGAAATGAGGAATGCATTCAGCAAAATAAAAGCTGTATATATGAGAGAAAAGGAACCAAACTCTATCAAAAGAACTTTTTACAACAAGGACTTATATGCTCTCATAAACTGGTCAAGGAAAAAAAAAAGGAGAAGTAAAAATCAGGAACCTGAAAGGACTGCTAAAGGACTTGTATAAGTATATATATATATATATATATATATATATATATATTATTATTATTATTATTCGATCTTTATATGTGAAGGACATTTAATGTAGATATAAAAAAAATGTGTGTAGGACATTTAATATATATAAAAAAAAGAATTTCTTTCTTTGAAGTGTATTATGTATATCATCTACTTTAAAATTATCATTGTATTATTTTGGGGGTAGAAATTGATTTCAGATTATTCTATATATGTTTATTTAAATGCTTTTGCTATTATGGTCCTTTTTAGGGGTAGAACTGATATGCCTTATTTAAAATGCTTTACAAACAATTTTTTTCCTCAATTTAAAAAAAAAAAAAAGAAAACAAGATATATTATTATTAGCATCAGAAGTTATTATCAAATGCTTAGAGTTATAAATGAATTGCTTGTCTATTGAGTATCATCATCATTTTTATTTTTATTTTTTTATAAAAGTGCATGGAAATAGTTTTGAGAATTTTGTGCGCATTTCTTATTGCTTATTATTGTTGTTATCATAGATTTAAGGCCAGAAACAAGCTGATTTATGCTTGGAAAATTTATGGGCTCATATTCCAGTACACTACTTTGCAAGAATATTAAGATTGTGAAAGTTTTACTTGTATAATTTGATGTTTCGACCTGTATGTGTGTGGATAGACAGAGATCTCCACAAAACTCAGTGAAGTTTAACTCACTAAGATTTATGCTATATTCATAAAGTATTTGAACCCAGTGGAAGAGTTTTCCCACTTGAGTATTCTCTACACCGTAAGAAGGTTTCTTATTTTGATGGCCAGAGGTAATTGGTATACCTATGTTTTTATATGACTAGCGATAAAAATCCTAGCATATCTCAACCTTAGTGAAAAGGTTCTCTCTTACTCGGGTCACTGCCTGCCTCATATTAATATTTGATATTCCTTACGTGTGTATGAGAGGATAGCCATGATAAGCATTATTATAAGTATTGGATACCAGGTCGCAAACTCAATTTAATGTCTGAATGAATGCAGATAACGTATGTGCAATTGGTGTATTTGAATATTGTTTTTGTAGATTTGATTTAGCATACGAGCCAAAAATAATTAAGTTAATAACTGTTAAGGGTTAACTAAAACTTAGGAATGATTGGGCATAAGCAATGCGTATATAAATTTATTTAATAAATATTTACATGGCCAGCTGAGAACTTCGCTGGAAAGGTAGTATTGTTAAAATATTATTATGTTATAAGAACATGAACATAGAGAGTGCACTGTGATGATGTTTGATCTTAATGCCAATTTATTTGCAATAACTTAGTCTCACTATTATTAAGATATCTCTGTTGTAAAGATTAGGGCCAAGGAATATTTAATCAGGATGATCGGATAAGATCAAGAAATTTGCAAGGGAATATCAACTTTAGATTTATTAAATAAAATTATTAAATTTAATTAGGGGAAAAATCGATTATATATTTTCTAAAATATATCAGTAATAAAAAGAGAAAGCATTGAAAACGGGAAGAAATTGGTATTTACTATATTTAAGGTAAAAAGAAATATAATGTACTGTATATGTTTTTGTATTGAATTACAGCTTGTCAAATAAAATTTGTTATTTGTTTTGAATAAAATTTGCGTGTGTCTCCATGTTTTTGTGGGTTATTATTATCTAGATATTTCTAATCCAATCATACATCAATATATTATTATTAATATTTGAATTATCATGTACATAACGGATATTTAGTAAGGCTATTTAAAAGGTTAATTTCAAATGCTTAAAATTACCAATAATTTAATATTGCTGGAGTATAAATCGCAATAGAGATAGGTATTGAGTGATAGCGAGTGCAAGGGGTGGGCATAAAATCCTTTCTCCATCCGTTGTGTTCAAACTCCTCTAGACACATTTTATTTTATATAATTTTGTTATAATTGCGACTATGTTTTATGATGGGTTTATAAAGATTTAATAAGCTTAAAATATTCCAGCTTTAATGTAAATTGATATTAAACTACATTAAAGACAACCGAGATCACCTTGGAGGCGATCAAGAGAGGAATGTTTATCACCAATAACCTATGGCAGCTTATTCGATTTCCACATCTAATTGTTCAAAAAACCCTGAGAAGAGATTATAATGAGAGGAAATGAGCTAGCTAAGATATAAGATTTAATGATAAAATAAATGATAGTGTAATAGACATATGGATGTGAAATTGATGGAGGAGTGGATCAGTAAGGTGGAGATGAATATAGAACTTTATAATTAGAATAAAATTTAATTGTAGCTTTAATCATAGTGAATGGGGAATGCGTGGAGAATAACCTGGAATTCTTAAAGATATTAATATTGTCAATTTTAAGGCATTCTCAGTGTTCTCTAAATCGATTATGTATTAACCCATTCATGAAATATTATTACTAAGAGTATTGAATTGAGATTTAACCTGTATCTTTTATCAGAGCTGCAATTTGGCGCCCTGGCAATTAAGCTTATAGATATTCTGTATCATCATCATCATCTCAGAAATAGTGTCAGCTGGGAATGATGAAGTCTCCATCGGTCCATTCTTAAAATGTTGTAATTGGCATGCAATTTATCTGCAAATGTGTAAATGCCATATAGTTTGAATATGGTATAATTAATCCATAACGTGGATGTGCAATCATTTGAATAAAATTCTCATTGGTTATAATAAAGTTATGATTAGCTTAAACTATCCAATAATATATATATATATATATATATATGATATTTGTAAGCTCTCCCAATCGTTTTAATGCTATTTAAAATCCAATGTGGATGACCGATCGAGAGATTGCAAAACGCGTTTTATGTTAATTTAATAAGTTTTTATAAAGTTAACAAAAGAAAGAATAACTTTTCATTTGTTTGAATTGATTTTATTTAATTACAATTGGCCTGTAACGCGGTCTCACGAAGGAGCTTATATTTAATTTATACGTATGAAATATATTAGTCTATACATTGTACTCGAGAAATTATTGTGTTAAATCTATACTTAGAAATTATTTAATCTATACCTATTATACTAGAATATATATAATTGATGCATTGCATATTTAATTGATACTTGAGAAATGCATCTGTCGTTAATTTATATAGTTAGGAAAATGGTCATCTTTAAAAACCAAGATTTAGGTTACTGTATATTTAGCTAGAATAAATGGACACATTAAATTATATTTGGTTAGAAAATGGTTCAAAGCTCAAATATTAATTTATTCGTTTACCAATAATACATTAAAACTCCTTTAAATGATTTTACCAGTAAAACATTTTTGAATTTTTAATTAGTTAGAATATATATATATATATATATATATTGTAATGGAAACTATATCGATATTTACAATATATATATATATTATACTTCATAGATGATTTATTGAAAACAATGGCATGCTATATTAGTATGCATCTAATAAAAATTTCAGTTGTCTCTAGATAAAAATATGAAGCATATAAGCAATTGCCAAAATATGTTTATGATTTAATGTTTTCCTTGTAAAAATGACAGTATGATGTCTAAACCACTCAATTCTAAAAGTTCACTAAAAAGTTTAAATTATTTTATATGTTTTATTAATAATCATTTTAGATTAAGTGTGTTATTGTATAGTAAAAATAATTTTAATTAATCCAAATATGTTTTGAAAATGTGGTTTCAAAATTAAACTTAAAACAGTCAATACGGTATTCTTTATTTGCAAATATTTACTGCAGTATATTACAAAGTAATTTTAATCATTTTGGGGCAGAGAAAAAAATCTAAAATTTAATTAAATTTAGTAATGAACAAGTTGATCCAACAATATTAATGTGGAAATATTAAATAATTCTATCATTGTATTAAAATATCTAAAGAATTTAATGTTGAATGTTCTAAAAAATTAACTTTTTCCAATGTATGATATGTATAAAAGGATTTTTCCTACTATAATTGAAGATAATATGTAGTAAGAAATGAATTGGCTCTTATATATAATACAAAGAATTTGTATATATCAAGTGTAAACCTCTTCTGTAAATAAATAAAAAAGATATTGATTAAAGTAAAAATAAATATGAGGCTAATCTTTCAGATATATATTTTAATCTTGGATATAAATTTATTAATGTTGATGCTAAATATATGCATCAGTTAAAGATAATGTTTTAACAGTCTACTAAACATTATATTTCTTATAAAATATTTAAAATAAAAAGAACAAAAATAATATTTTTATAATAATTGTTCAGAATCATCAAAAATCGATTGCTTTAAGTGATAACGTACCTTAGTTATGGATAAATTAATGGAAATGAATAAGAAAGATGAAAAATATTTTGTCAACTGAGAAAAAAATTTGAACCTGTGGACAGTTGTCTCATAAAAGATGGTGGATATAGTTTAATTTTAGACCTAGTTATCCTTTTAAATTTATTAATGATGTATTACTCCAGAAAAAAATGTTTGTGTTACGTCTAAAAATTATAAAACTATTATTAAAGAGTAGTAATTAATTTATTGAATGCACAGAAAACATATGTAAATACTTTTAACAGGCTTTAACCTGTATTCAATGCGCTTTAAAATTCGTAATAATCAAGCATATTTTGCCGATAGAGGGAACGGTAAAAGAAGTAACATGGCCAGTATGAATGGCTTGATATAAATAGCAAATAGTAAGATAGTAAATGATAATCCCTAGTGTAGAAATTTAAACTGGTATTGCAAGGAATTAAATACAACTTTAAAATTTATTTGAATTGCTACATATTCAGTGTTCTTGTTTATTTTTATAAACAATAGTAATTTCTGAATTAAAAATCTGGCTGGAGAATTACATTATGTCATAGGGGTGTGATAGAGAATTTGAAAATATTACTTTAAACTATTTAAAAGATTTTTTAGTTTGATGTCTTTCAGCAAGATAAAGCATAGATTATTTATAAAATAATTTGATTTGCTTGTTTCCCTTTTATTCCAGATATAATAATGATGAATAGATTGACGATGTTAATTTTTAAAAAAACTGATCATTGTACTTCTGAATTATTGAAATATTCATATAATCAAGCTGATCATAGAATTTTTTTTCTGGAATTATGCCTGCTGCTGAAGAAGTAAGAGTTTATAAATGCGTGATCTCCAGTAATATTTGTCAGATTCAAAATCATGACTTTTTATAATAAGTACAAGAACAATTGTTGCTAAATTATTTACTAGTGTTTTAGAACATCCAGGTTCACCCATTTCAGATAGTAGGATACCATTTCTTGATATAATACCTAAGATATGCAATGTGATAGAACTTACATAAATGACTGTAGTTCGCATTAGATTTTTTAGATTTATCTATAAAAGTATCTTTTAATTTGATTGATTTTAATAGGTAATAATTCTGTAATTAATATAAATAATCATATAGAAATTGGTATGGCAGAATTGGTAACACATATTATTGATTATACATCATATTCTGTTGTGTGCTATATATTTATATAGTAGGGATATGTTGTTCCTGAATATTTTGAACTCATAGTCATTAACTTTACTAAATGATAATATTTCTTTATGAGATTTATTATTTATATTCTTTCTGTATATATAAACATAATTTATTTTATTATTATTTTTCTGACCATGTGAAGGATTAAATGTAATATTCATTTCATTTATTTCATTTTTTGCAGGTAAAAATCTAATAACAACGCATGAAAGTATGTAATCCTGTAGATTAAAAGAAGATTTTGATGTAGATATTTTATCCCTAAAATGTAATTCCCTTCCATAATTGCTACAGTATATTAAGTGTTTTTATATGATAGAAATATTTCCATTTTCTTTTATTTTTTGCTCCATGAGAATATTGCTGAGAAGAAATCTCCTAATCTCTGCTGACCCTATTGAGCAACTAATTTTTTAATATTATGTTATTTTGTTTATAATTTTTTTCATTATTTAATCTAAGTAAATAACTTATTTATACATTATGTTAATGAACAGTCTGTAATTAATATGGTATTTATTAAGATTTACCCAATTTTGATGATTTGGATTTGAATAAACATATAATGGGTTATAAAATGCATAAATGTGGGAATCTGATTCTATGTGTCTCATGTTAATGTCTTGAGAGGTTATAGATTTAGCTTTGCAAATAGTTGAAAGCATATTTTTGAAGACCGATTATATTTATTATCCTGCATTTATCTACATCATCTAGCCTGAATTAAAATAATGCTACTATTTTGCTTATTTTCATCACCCTCACTATTGCTCAGTTATAGGACTACATTCATTTGTATAGCTTCAACAGCAAATCTGTCATGTATAAAAATTTTGTAATATTATTTTGAGATATTTTCAGAGTATCTTTTCTATATCCTTCCACACATATAGATAGCAGGAAAACATTTATATATAGTTGATAAGGTGTACAGTTGTTTGCTAAGTGAAATCCCCACCCCAAATACAATTCCAAGGGAATCATTATTAATTTTACAGTCTCACAAAAAATATCAATAAAAAAGTCACTGTCTTTTAAATTGTTTTCATCATTTCATTATGGCTAAGCATTTTGCAAATTTACAAACTTATACATTATTTTCATACAAAAATTAAATATAGTCAGGATTGTTATATATTTACTTAAATAATAGAAATATATTGACTAAGTGAACAATCCTGTTGTCAGAACTATTACAAAAAGAGATTCATTGATAATATGAAAATTTTATAACAATTTGACTAAACTTTAATCTTACTAAGTAAGAAATCTGGACTGAAAAAAATTAAAAGAATTGATAATAACAATAAAAGGATCAGAATGAACAAAGAAATTTTTGGTTGTATCACAAACAATACCTAGCCTCTACACACTTACTCTTGTACTTTTATCAACTAGAAACAACTACAAGATTTTTTAGCTTTTGTACCTTCTATCATCATTGAACATAAGTTTTTCATTTTAAAATTTATTTAAGAAAATAAATAACTTTTAATCGTTTTAAAAAACAAACCATACTTATTTACAAAATACAAAGAAAAGAAAAAAATAAAACATCAATACCATAAAATTATTTTTCACCTTTCATAAAATTTTATAATTTTTACATTTTAGTAAATAAAATTCAAAGTAAATATTTAAAAATATATTTTTACAGAATTTAAAGTATCTTTACATAACTGTACTATTACTTTTGAATTATTAAATAAACTTTCAACATCAAACACCAATAAATAATGAAAAGTTATTTTTTCAGTTTATATAAAAATAAATCACTATTTAAAAGTCTCCTACAGAATAATGATTTTCCAAGATCCATCCAAAGGAGAATATTGATAAAAAATAAGATATTATCCACCACAGTTGCCAACTTGGATTACTTTATGTCTTTATTTTACCTTTCAACTAAGGAAGAATAAATGATTGTTGAATATATATTTGAACCTACATAACATTTTCTGGAACAGACCTTGAAGATTTATTATCAATATACTCTCAAGATAAAATCAACACAGATACAACTAATAAAAATGCTTTTTGTTAATCTTTAACTAATAAATTAATGAATAAGTGAGCTTATTAAAGAAATATATGATAGAGATGAATACATTTATCACATGAACATATTCATACATAATTGATTACTCAATTCAAAGAGTAATGTATTTTTTTTTTAAATCTGGCAATTTTCATACAATCAAAATCACAAAAAAACTATCTAAAATTATTATTCTATGCAAAATAAAGTACAAACATTACAATATATAAAACACGTCTTTTTAAAGTCAGTTTAATAGTTCAAAAAATGGCTTATATTATATGAGAGAATTTGACAGTTCTTTAATATAAGTTAATGCTAAGATATTACGTTTGAACCTAAAACATGAACGACAAGAACTCTCATATTTATAGCTAAAACATAAATAAAAGAGGCTTTTTGCACTAGTGTTTTATATTTAATTTTTTATTTAATACAAATTTTCTAGGATAAGCTCTTTTAATTTTTTGCTTAAAGATGTTACAAAGTTTACTATATTTTAAATAGTACTTAGTTACTATACATGCAGTAAACTTCAACATGTAGATATTTTTTTCAGTAAATGATCAATGAATGATTTTATGTAAACATTTATATTCTTAACAGTTAAAACAATATGATGCTCCTTCCCAACTGAATAAATGAAAAATTAAAAATAATTTAAATTTTCCACTTGAAAATAATATTATTCAAATTACAGAGAAATTGGTTCATAATCCCATTATGCAATATTTTGTATATATCTCAAAGAAATATGGAGAGATGCATGTTGGGAGTAACAAGAAGATATTGAAGACACAATATATAGGTAAGAGAACAAATAGGTGTTACTGACCTCATTGAAAAAATTAAAAGACTGAAGTGGAGTTGAACTGGGAATATTGATAGAAGAGATGATAATAGATGGGCAATTGAAATCTTAAACTGGATTCCAAGAGATTGTAAAAGACCCAGAAAGAGATCACATGTGGGATGGATGGATGAAATAAAGTGTGCAAGGGTGATGGGGGAAGAGAATCTAAAGATAGGAAAAGATGAATTGAACTTGGCGAGACCTTTATCCTGAAGTGGATTGATAATGGTTGATGATGGTGATAGGTAGTAATGTTTATATGTACATATGTATTTATGATATAGTAAAATAACAATAAACACATGAATAAACTATCCATGCACCAACACACATATTCTGTACTCAGTACATATTGATTTGTATTAAAAATCCAGTATTTGCATTGTATTCGATTTTATACAAAATAATGAAATGTATAATAGAGCTTATATATTTTTTTAAAAATAAAATTTAGTTATTCTAATTTAACAATAATCAAAAATAAGAAAACTAAGTAATAGAAATAAAAAAAAATAAATTAAATGTCTAATCTTTCTAATCTGATACTAAATTAATATCTTTAGTGCATATTATATTGTACTTCGTTTAAACTTATTAAACCAGTAATGATAAGATAAGGAAACTTAACCAAATACTAAGGTGTTTTTTTTTTTGTTTATCAAATCATTTTTAATCAACAAAAAATATGCTGGAAAAAGAACTAATTAACTTTTAAAATAAGACTAGTGTTAATAAAACTTAGTAATTTTAAAAATATCTATTAACTCATTAATGTTCATATGCAAATAGACTCACATATGTACTATATATATATTTATTTTAAAACAAAAGTTTTAGAAATAAAAGATATGAGTACAGTTTTTGGTTCTTTTGTATGTGTTTTCTTTTTATTATTATATTAATTAATATTTTGGACTGATTTTCTCTTCTAAGTGTAAATTAATATCTAAATGATGGGAGTAAAAAAAGGCTGGGTAAATACTAATACAAATAATACACTGAAGATCCCCAAAACTGTAATCTTTCATATACATAAATGTGTTTATATTTAATTTATATAGCGCGATGGTTTTTTTTATAAATTAAAATAATAAAAGTAGCTTACTCCACTGCACATCTGTAAAGCGCATGTCCAGTGGAGTAAGCTACAATTATTATTATAAATGTGTTTAATAAATAATTTATTATATCTGATATTTTAAATTGTAACAATTCCGATATGTAGTAAAAATACATTTTTGTTAGACACTGCACTCTTTTCCCATTTATAAGTTAAATAAATGTTGCAATTATAAAGTATAATAATTTAAATACAGATAATTTAGTAAAATTCAAAACAAATACTATAGCCTTCAATTAACCCAGAGGTTGCCATCATTTTACACTTCATCTGTCATAAAATTTTTGTACTATTATTCAATTTATTTATATATAAAATGTAGTATACTATAGATATGCTATTTAGTATTTTTTGTAACATAATGCACTAAATAAAAAAAGTAAAGACTAAATATTGCTTAGTTTGATGAGATTTCTAAGACTGATTTTACCAGCTTTTTAATATTTGGTGTTAAGAAATCTCCATTCATTAAATAGGAATTAGTCATATGTGATCTCATATGATTTTTATTGGTTTTATTGATGAAAATAATTTGTGCAAATAACAAAGCTGCAAGACTTTCATAGGATGAATAATTACAGAATGAAAGGTAAAACAATTTCAGCCTTGTTTTAAATTGGTCATTTCAAGATTAGAAAAGTGTTAAATGTCTAACAAACATAGGACGAATTTTTATCTACTTCGACTTACTAAAGTTAAATTTGTGTTATATAAATATTTTTTGAATGCTAATAAAACCTTTTTTTGCTATAATATTAGTTTAGAATATTTTGTATTATTTTAATTTTATAGTCGGTAGTCCAGTATATTAATTTAGTTCCACAACTGAACATTTCTAAGTTAAATGATTATAACTATCATGAAAATGAAAGTTTTCACTGTTGAAAATTGTGAATCAACTTTTTGATTTTTTTTGCATGTGATTATTTAATAATTAAGCAATCAAATACAAGGTAAACGTCAAAACTTTATATTTATACACACGTGTTTTATGACAAGTAATTAGGATTGTTTTTACCTCGTTATTTTTACATTCATTTACTTTATATAGTTTTAAATTTAAATAATATGTGACAAAGCAAATTTGTATTCTGGGAATAATTTATGCAATGATATTTTCTTAGTGATGGGAAAGGCTTTGATCATCATCAATATTGTTTAACACAAAATAAATATTTTGTCATTCTGAATGACTATGTATGTAAAGAATAAAACTAATTTTTGATTTAAAAAAACTTTAAAAATTACCGCTATTTTAGAATATATATATACATTAATTTGTTGTTGATGATGTTTTTTTTTTCTTTACAATATAATTTTTATAACAAACACTGACATTTAATGTGATTATATCTGTTTATATTACAAAAAAAAACACATTTTAAAACTGTGTGAATTTTGTCAAATGGCAGAGAATTTAGAGAGAAAATCAATATATATATATATATATCACATCATAACAAGTAGATGATAAAAGTTTAGATTCACAATGACTTACGTAAATAATATTTTAATTTGCAAAGTGCAGATAAAATTGAAATAAATTGAGATACTGCTGAACCTCACTGCATTCATTAAAATACGTATCCAATAGCCAATCAGAATGTCATGATAGCCATGTAAATGACAATCAAACCTAAACACACAAGAAAGATTTTACGAGAAAAGGGCAGCCACCCTCTCTCAACTTTTTTTATATATATCTAAGCCAGTCATAAGTATTTAGATTTGAAAGTTTGAAGCTTTAAATATCTTCATAAATAACTTACTGAGTCTAAATCATAAACATACAATGTGAAATACTTTACTGCTTGTTATGTATTCTAAAAACTTCAACATAGTAAATCATAGGATTTTTCATTGTATGTTTATGATTTAGACTCAATGAGTTATTTGTGAAGATATTTAAAGCTTCAAACATTCAAATCTAAATACTTATGACTGGCTTAGATATATAAAAAGAAAAGTTGAGAGAAGGGTGGCTACCTTTTTCTTGTAAAATCTTTGTTGTGTGTTTAGGTTTGATTGTCATTTAGATGGCTATCATGACATTCTGATTGGCTGTCGGATACATATTTTAACATGTGCAGTGAACTTCAGCAGTATCTCAATTTATTTCAATATTCAACTATCTGCACTTTGCAAATTAAAATATTATTTACATACTTTACTGCTTGGTATGTATTCTAAAAACTGCTACATAGTAAATCATAGGATTTCACATTGTATATTTATGATTTAGACCCAGTGATTTATTTATGAAGATATTTAAAGCTTCAAACTTTCAAATCTAAATACATACAACTGCCTTAGATATGTAGAAAAAAAAAGTTGTGAGATGGGTAGCTGCCCTTTTCTTATAAAATCTTTGTTGTGTGTTTAGGTTTGATTGTTGTTTAGATGGCTATCATGACATTCTGATTGGCTGTCGGTTACGTATTTTAATGAGCGCAGTTAGGTTCCACAGTATCTCAAGTTATATAAAATATAGATTTGATTTTAAACCACAATCATTATAGCAATTAACCTAGCACTATACATATATAACCATTAGAAAACAGTCAACACTTATATATAATATGAAAAACCTAAAGCTACACTAATCAATAGTAACTCAATTACTCCAAATTCAAAATTAAACAAGACTAGCCAAAATATAAAAAAACTACATTTTTTAAAACATAATTAATGGTTTTCCTGCAAAGCAGACTTCTCAAGTAGAAAGAAATACAAAACACATCAACAAAAATTTACTAATTAAATTTTACACAATTCATAATTCTATCCCACACACCAGTAGTACTAGAAAAACGAATAAATGAATTGCTTTGGTACCATAAAAAAAAAAGTAAAGAATCTTTATTATTAAAAAAATATGATAATACAGTAATTAACTTATTTAAGAGTTCTTCCAATACCAAAGATATATGGGATGTATTTGTGAATTGTAGAAAATTTAATAAACGTATATTTAATTTATGTTTTATATTTCTTTGTACTTAAGAAGTCTGCTTTCATAGAAAAACCACTGAATATATTAAGAATTTTTAGTTTTTTTTTAAAGTTTCGGCTAATATTGTTTAATTTGAACTTAAAATAATTAAATTATATATAAATATATCATTATTCATCATACTTGCCAAACATTATTGATCCACTGCAGCATTAAGATCTCTCCATGTTCAATCCATCTTCTCTGATATCTAGTCTTTTTTCTCCACATCACTCCAGCATATTTTATTCTTTCATCCATCTATCTCACACCATCCATTTTATATGTCATCATTTTTCTAAGCCTTTTATAATCTCTTGGGATTATGTTTAAGATTTCAACTGTTCATCTATTATCACCTCATCTAACAATATGTCCAGCCTGATTCCATTTCAGTGTTTTAATTCTTTCAATGATGTCAACAACACCTGTTTGTTCTATCATCCAAATATTTAATTTTTGAATTTTTCTTCATGTATCTCTCCATTCTTCACTGAGAGGTCTGAAGTCTCTGTGTTCCTCTTCCATCAAGTGTCCAAGTCTCAGATCCATAAGCAAAAACTGGTAAAACACATTTATTACAAACCTTTCTTTTCAAACACATAGGCATATTTCCTTTTAATATTAAGTTATTTCTACTAAGAGCACTCCAACCAAGTTTAATTTTCTGTAATTAATTTCATTCATTATGCTTCTATCTGTAATAATAATTTGACTAAGGTATTTGTAGTTGTTAACTTCAAACTCATCATTATAAATCTTTATTTCCATCTTTTGTGAAAATCCACTGAACATTATTTTAGTCTTTTTAACATTTATTTTTAATCCTACTTTCTTACTTTCATCTGATAACTCTTGCAATATTCCATGAAGCTCTAAAGCATTATTAGCAAAAACAACTACATCATCTGCAAAATCTATATGAATTAAATAATTTTTATTTGGTTTTACCTCCTTAGTTTTTCAATTATGGAGTTACCCTGTTGTACACTCTTGTCAATATTATTTATTTTAGTATTTTAATGTAATCTAATTGTTGCTGTTGCATTTTTATAAATATTTTTCACAATATAACAATATCTTGGGTCTATACCCTGATTAACTAATGCTTTAATTAATAAGGAAATGCTTATAGAATCACATGCCTTTTCTTAATCTGCAAATCAAAAGCATAATAGCAATTTATATTCACTTGTTCTTTCTATAACTTCTCTCAATACTTAGATGTCATTTCCTGTACAAAAACCACTTTTAAATTCAGATTGTTCTGTTTTAATTGGTTAAAATCCAAAGTTCACTGTAGAGAAGTTGCAATTATTTTGGTAAAAATTTTGTATAGAACTGATAAAAGACTGATAGGTCTGTAATTTCTAATATCTTCTTTATCATCTTTTTTAATATATTAACATTAATACTGCATTCTTCCAAATCATCTGGTACATTTTCACCATTTAGACATTTGATATATAACTTTGACAAAACTTATATTTCTTCACCTGCTTCTTTTAAGATATCAATTATATTTCCATCATTACCTGGAGTTTTTTCCTTCTTCATAAATTCAGTTTGCATGTCTCACTTCTGCATTTAAGATCCTGAATAATTGAGAAGGTATAGTAGTTGTAGGAGGTATTTTTTCTTGTTCTTTATTGCTATATAATTCTTGATAGAACTCTTCTATACATTCCATGATGTCATCTCTTTTTTTAGTAATAATCATATCTTTTTTTCTTATTGCAGAAATAAGTTACTTACCAATACCAAAATGTTTTGCACTCTTTACACTTTTATTCTCTTATATAGCTTTTCTTGCTAATTAACAGTTATAATTTCATATATCATCAACTCTCTTTCATAACACTTTACAAAATTTGAAATATTCAATCATTCTTAATGATTCATTTTTATATATTTTCATATTCCTTCTCTTCCTCATAAATTGCCTTGCCTCAGAAGAACTTTTACTGGATAACTCCTGTTTTTTATACCAAGTATCTTTATTATAATTTTAAGTTATCTTTCAACTAATTTTATTCAAATCCTAGTCTTATTCAAAATTTGTTGATATTTGAGATTTGCAAGTATCTAATTTAAATTCATTGGAATGCTTCTGAAGATTAGGAATAGAAACTGTGATAATTATTTTTCTCAATATCTTTGTCTCTCTAGTATTGCATTAACATGTATCTTAGATCATACTAATCAATGACCACTACTTGGGTTGAATTTATTACGAGCATTACAATCTTAAAGTACATTTGGATGTTTCCATGTCCATTTGCATTTAACATTTTTCTCAAAAAATAATTTACTAAATAAAGTTTTTCTTTTTCTGAAAACTTCACAAGTCTATGACCTCTCTCAGTTCTATCACCATAAATAAATTTACCTACAAGACTTTTATTTTCAACTATTTACTGATTATTGCATTAAAGTCTCCCATGACTATTTTTAAATGTTATTTGGTCTGATCAAAAGTGTTTTATACATCAATATAAAAATCCTGTACTTCTTCATTACAAAGAAAGTGTGTTGAAGCATAGACCTGAATTATCTGTGTTTTATATCTGCTATTATGTTGAATAACTAATCTTGCCACTCTGTTAGATTCCCTATCAATTTCCACAATGTTGTTCTTTCACTTATATATATATATATATATATATATATATATTCTTTCACTTATATATATATAATACTTAAACACATATATTGTCTATAGTGAATTTAGTATGATTAACAAACAATTTAAACTCATTCTATTAGGATCCTTACAACTATCCACTCCATTTTATACAACTGATACATATGTCCTCATACTTGTGACAAAGATCAATAATCTCCAATATACATATTTTATGCTGAACTATCACTCATCAGTTAGTTCAGATCATTATTTTCCACACACATATATAATCAGTACTAAGTTTATGTTTAAATAGAAAATCCTTAAATATGAATGGACAAGCTTTAATTTTCTACATCCTCCAACTCTTTAACCATCCATATAATTGAAAATCCAAGGAACAAACACTCGAAGCCTTGTTGATGCCAATATTGTTATCATACCCATGTTAACTTTAAATCTTTCTGACCCCTCACATACAGGACTTTAATATGTCCATTTAAATATACAGAAGATTGATGGGAAGAATACAAGCTGAATTTCCAATGATATGGATGGATGAAGAGTTGGAAGGTGTAAGAGATTGAAGTTTGTCCATTAAAGTTTGAACCTTTGCTGTCTTAATATAAACTGAGTGCTTATTGTGCATATGTGTGATAGATCATGATCTGAACAAACTTATGAGTGCTGGATCAGTATAAAATGTGTATATTATATATGATAGTTCTACTTCACATAAAATGTGACTATGTGTATCAGTTGTATAATATAGAATAAATAGCTGTAAGGAGCTTGAAAATCAAAGTTTAAGTCCCTTTACACATATAGATTACAAATCCATTTATAAATATCAAGCTTTCTGAATTCCCAACTTTGATTATTAATGATTTTATATCATTTCTAATTCAGATGTAAATTATAAAGTCAGTTATTAAGATTAATATATTAGCATTTGAAGTAAAAATAAAAACACTTTTCAGATATCTTTATCCATATACTTGGTGGAGGAGAAGACATTTTAAATAAATCTAATTTGAGTGTATATATAGTTGAAAATATAAAGCAATTGAAATAGTATACAGAATTTATAATATAGCCATTTACTAATCATTATTGCTATATGTAGAATTTATACACTAGCTATATTTGCCCCAAGTAAAATAAAAATAAATATATTTGAAAAGTAAATTATTTTGAAGTTTTGCTCATCCTAGCTTCAAACTCCATATTGTAATCCTGCCATATAAATGTACTAATTATTCGAGTATTAATATAGAAGTGTCATGGATTAGAAAAGTGATACATTCTTCAGAACTTGTGATAATGGGCTTAAAGATTTACATTAATATATTTTCAGTCATAATTAAAAACAATTCTGACAAAAGACAGAATACCTAGAATAACAGAGTATTATGATCAGAAGATAATATATCTACTATAATTGGTAATAGTTTATTTTACCATTGCTTGTCATTAACCATAAAAAGTCAACTTCTGTTATTTATAATTGCATAAAATAAATTAATATTGTAAGATGTTGATGAAATTCTCTTTTAATAGTAGTTTAATCAAAAATAAATTGGATTTTATTATAGTGAAAGAACATTATTTTTTTATAATATGCCTTAATAATTCTTTTTGAGAATGCACAGACTTAGCTTATTACCAATAAAATGTAATAATTTGGATTGTAAATAAAAAAATAAGTGAAATGTTTGCAATTGCAAAAGAGAGAAAGAAGAAAGCAAAACTGTCAAGCGTTGGTGATCAGCATAACTGCCTTACAAGCAACTGTTTGGGGTTTGCGGGTTCGCTTCCTGACAATGCTTTGATCATGAAAAAAAAAGAAAGCAAAATAATATTTGATAAAGCTTGATTGTTTAGTTATTGTGTCAATTTTTAATTTTTGTAAATATAGTAGTAATAATATTAAAACTAATAAAAAATTCCCTTTGGTTTATTAGCAAGAAAAGCAATTCTATTAATTATAGTAAAAATTCCTGAATAAGAAAACTTTCTCTGCACAAATCACAGTAATAAGACCAAGAAAAATAGTTTTTGATTATCATCAGTAATAAATTTATATTGCTTGTCATATTCTTACTACTAATTATTTTGGCTGCTTGATATTTAACTTTTCAAAATAATTTAATGCACTTTTTTTTTTTAATTTTACATTACAATAAGCAAAAAAACGTAAACAAAAATATACAGAAACTTTATTTTTAAACTTCAGGCTTATCAATTAAAAAATAATTTTAAATAAACAATTTTTCAAACATATTTGAAAAGGATATTTATATTTTTTTTGTGTGATAACTCAACTATTCTATCAGCCTGATGCATGATAACAAAACAAAATCACACTCAATGATCTCTGTCTATTCTGTATAATTAATATATAAGAATGATTTTCAAGTTTTGTTTCCCTTTACTTAAAATGAATATTCTCATTAATTTCTTTAATCTTCATTCATTCTATACATTTATCCTTAATAATTATTGCAATTAATTATTTATTCTTGATTTACTTATGAAGTCATTGCATTTAACATTATAAAGTTGTTGTTGTTTTTTGCATTAAAAAATCTGTTTTAAATACTCAGTATAGCTGAAGTATTAGTTTCGCTCACTCTTTAACAACTTTGCTGACCTATAAATATTTGCTCCAATAAAAACTTCATTATACAAGTTTAAAACAAAAGCTTTTGTTGATTACTGATAAATGTTAATTGCTAATAATTGTATCTTTAAAAAAATCACTAATGGAATATAATTGAATAAAGTTAATTGAATCAAAGAAAAAGAATGAACGATAAAAAATAATTTGGGCTAAACTAAGATTTTTTAAAATCGATTCACATTTTTTTTTATAAATCATAATTGAAATTCAAATAATTTGAACAAAAAAATAAACGAAAATCTTTACATGTTTTACTTTGTCAAGTAAAAAATGTATCTAACAATCCACACACACACAAATTAATTAAGCAAATTTCTGCATTATAACATTTAAATAATTCAAAAATCTTAACATTAAATTTATAATCATAACTTATTGCGAATATTTTAGGCATTACAATAATCTACAATCAAGTAAACAATCTATACCTCTCTTTCTATATATATTATAATCTCCATGACTGAGTTTACATGCAAGACTTTTATGTGCATCATTTTTTATTATATATTCTAGAATGTATAAAGATCATGTGTAAATAAATTATAAAATAATCCATCCAATAATGATAATTGTAAAAATTAAAATTTTATTACATTTCTTTGTTTTAAAATAAAGCTAACAATTTTAAAATAGTGTTGCTATGGGAACAAATTGGAAACCATTGGTTTATCTGTTTTACAAAAAAGGAAAAAAATCATCACATCTTTGTGTCATTCATAAGAAGGAACTCAATAAAAATTGTGCTGATTATTTAAGTTGATAATACAATTTATGGATAAAAAACTTCAGAGTGACTCAACCTCTGATATTTCCAGTAATATAGCTAACTATAGAACTGTAAACAAAGGAATGATTTAGAAATGAATATTGAATCTGCCAATCTATTAATACATGTCTGAAGATAAAAATATGTGATACCCACTACAAGAAAACTTACCCCTTAATTAATTATTAAATGGAAATATGTTTTTATGAATTAATTTATAAATCTACATAATTTCAATCCTCTTAATATCTATAAAAATTACATGAGACTAAACTACTATTGGAAAAAAAACAAGAGATGTTAAGATATTAAAAAATTGTTTGAAAACATGTAAAATAATGATTTTGATGGCCATATATCTACATCCACCAGCTAATAGAATGTGAGTTCATGGAGATATCAATAGATAATTCAATAAACTTAATATAAACTTTTGTTTTAAAAATTATTATGAATCATCAAAGATTTTTTTTATCATGCATGCTCTTTATACAATGTTAGATGTAAATATGTAAACATATTTTTTAATATATTATTCTCATGCTAGTTGTTAATTAAAATTATTGTTATTGTTAATAATTTTTGTTATTTGCTTATTTTAATTGAATCCTATTTTGGCATTTAATAATATTATTAATGTGGAGTGGGTAACAGTCAGGAAACAAGGTTAAATTCACATAAAGTCTTGTTTTTTTTGTGTGATTAGTCTGATTGTTAGTCACTTCACTATGTATGTGGTTTGTCCAATAAATTTTAATAATTCTCCTAGATTAAATTTAATTTGCAAATATTATCATTTATTTGTTATTTTATTTAATTACCATTGCTAAAAAGGGTCATTACCATTAAAATATATATTGTATCAGTCAATCACTTATTCCGTTAATATAAGCATGAGCACAAATCAAACATGAAAAGAAATATGGTGACATGCCAGAATAAGAAGTTTTTAAATACTTTACCATAATATTATTATAAACACAGAAGATACTTATAAAAAGATTGATTCTTACATATCTTTGGGGGATTACTCTAAACCAACCCCTTGCGCCACTCCCAGAAGAAAAATTAATTCTCCTCCTGAAAGGATATGCAAGTTCAAATATCATTGGGCATATATGAATGTAAATAATTATTCGAATAAAACTAATAAACAAATATCCTTGTGATAAATAAAGATTTAAGACCCCGTAAAATGATATCCCATTTAATAGCTCAGCATACTCTATTCTCAGTTAAAAGAATGGGGATCGGAAAACTCGCACAATTAATTAATAGTATAGTTAGAGAGAGTAAATGACAATGAGAATAAAAATGTATGGCAGTAGTCACTTTAGAATTATAATATAAATCTTTTATTAAGCCATTACCCCATACCATTTATAATGTGAATACAAAATTAACATCCCTTGATTGATTAAATATACAAATGAGTATTACACACTACATAAATCATTTTAATAAAACAAAACTATAATCATAAAGAAATATTTGTCAAAGCAATTATTAGACTAAATAAAGGAAATTTCTTTCTTAATAAAAAAAATGGATTAAATACCTAATATGTAATAGTAATTTGTGGATTATAAATAAACTCACACATGTGCATTAAGCAAAGAAGGAAAAATTAATAAGTTACATAAAAAGTCATGTTTGTGTACATATGTACATAAGACATATATTTACAAAATGTGTATTACATTTAATATAAAATGAACACAAAAACAATAATGTACCCGATAAAGTCTCTAAACTTCACCCTTCTATGGGTTTTGAGTGGGATATACATCTACTGCAGCAAGGGCGGGACTTCACTGTGGCACACATTCATAGAATTGATCATAATCACTTTGGTGTTTGAATCTCAGCATTTACATTCTGTTGGGATGGCAGGAGCAGAGCTGGATGGACATGCTGAAGTGGACTTCTACTCCATAATCAGTCTATATACAGGAAAGTGCTGGATTGGCATTTTTAGGCTGGACAATGGATATTACATACTATAAACAGTCTTTTCTTGTTTTATAAATTGTAGGTTAATTACAGTCTTCAATGGCATGTTGCAATTAAACTTCCATCGGCATCAACTGAGTATATGGTGGAATAATCATCTGTCCATTATTTAGCTTTCCAATAGTTTGGCTAGATAAATGATGTTACTCTACACCACTTAATTGTCCGATGTTTAAATCGTTGACTACTGACCGGTTAACTGCTTGAATGATTATTTGAATGACTGCATGAATTAGTATCCGTTGGTTCAGAATGCCTGAAGGAATTTTTAATTAGAGTAAATCCCATGGATTAAGGTGAATCAGGATCAGCATGCTTGCTCAAAAGGTTGCAAGATTTCATGTAGTTCCATTAGACTTAGGCTCCTAATAAGATTTGTCTTTGAAGAACAAAAATGAAATGCCTTTTCATTACTTCAGAACAGATATTTCTTCCTCAATACCTCCTCAATTTGGGTATTCCCTCCAAGAAAGAAAAATCAGTTAATTAAACCTTTTTTTTTTTGTTGTTTTACTAATTGGCTTAGATGATTCATGAAACATTCCAATGCAATCAGCTATTAGTTTTTTTTTATATCTCCATTCAGATCACAATATCATTAATGAAAATTTTAATGAATGATAACATCTTTTTCATTTTTTTTAGTAATTACATTATCACAATCAAAGTTTTTTTTTAAAAAAATATTTCACTTAAATTGGATCTTCCTCTCTCTCCACATTATCACAAGTTTAATCAAGTTCTTTTTGTCCAGTTGAAATTATTTTAGAATGGACAAAAAATCAGAATGCCTTTAGGTTTTTCTTAAATTTAAGACAATGCCCCCCCTTTCTCTTGCTCAAATGCAACTGAAGAGAAAAACAACCATTAAAACTTCGATCTTGAAATTATTTTTAACTTATTTTTAAATAGTAATATTTCAAATTTTCCTTTTTACATTGGTTGTAAACATTCAAAAAAAATAAATACAAAATAACAATTTGTTAAATAAACGCCGTTTCTTTAACAAACAAAAAATTTTAAAATTATAAATACATTTTGGCGTTCTTTTTTCTTTTTAAAATAATCAAAAAAAAAAAAAAAAATCAAAATTACAAATACATATTTCTAAGTCTTTAAGTATTGGCTTTAATCATATGTGTGTGAGAGTTTATGTTATAGCCACAATTCTCTCTCTTAATTTATAACAAGTTTGATTATATAAATTGTATACCCCCCTCCCCGTTTAATGGCTTTTTACGTATTTTCGGCCATTAAGTTGTTTAACATTATCTTCTGCTTGGCCACATCAAACATGCCTTACAGAATATATATATAAATTGAAGAATTTATATCTTATATAACGATAACAGAAATAATGTAACATACATAAATAATATTGGGTTATAAAAAAAACTATAAAAATATAATTTTAATTTCAATGTTTTAACATATAATGATTGCTTCCTTTTTTAAAAATTTAATTAAAACTATATATAAACAAAATGTTTTGTATTTGTTTTGTTTTAAATTTGATTCCAAAGTAATTATATCTGAGATTTAAAAATAATAATATTTAATAATGAAATCTATTTAGTGACAAACAGAATAATTAAGTTATTAACAAAAGTCAAATTATATGTGATTACTTTTTAATGATAAAAGAAGTGAAAAAATAAATCTATATAAATGGAACATACAATTTTGAGTTCAGTTATTCAGTAGAAGTTGACGTCAAGATGTTTATTAAGCCTTTTATTTTATAACCACAGAAGAGCATAATTTAACCAAGAAGTACTAGCAAAGTAAAATGATTAACACAATCTAGAATTTATTGGCCACTAATCTTGAAGGATTGTGGGAGTTAAATTTATGTTTGGGTAATCATAAATGAAGATTTTAACTATTGTTTTGAACATCATAATTTACATTATGCATAAAAATATACAAAAATTAAAGCTATGTAAAATTTGTACTGAATCAACAAAATAGAGACTGCTTAAATATATATCTAGACCAACATAGTAATGTGAGTTTTATAATAAAACAGACTTTAAATTATTAATATTTCTCTAGAAAAGTAAAAATCAAATTTACCTACAAACCTAAAAATTGGGAAAAAATACTAATACCAATGTTTATGCAGATAAAATCAAATCATACAAATATCAAGATTTCATCTTTTACTTCCAATAATTCAACCATAATAGCTATTTTTTTAATATTTGATACATATTTTGATGTCAGTTATTATGTATAGTTTTTGATGTTTTAGATAATATACACAAATATTACTATTGAATAATTCAAATCTCTTGCAGACATGATGTATTTAAATAATTAAAGTTAACCTTATAAATAATTTGTAAAGAAGTCTTGACCATT
Source organism: Epiperipatus broadwayi (assembly GCA_028023455.1). NCBI lineage: Eukaryota > Metazoa > Onychophora > Udeonychophora > Euonychophora > Peripatidae > Epiperipatus > Epiperipatus broadwayi. The sequence goes on along the minus strand of JAQFVV010012667.1, from coordinate 243,508 downwards.
ATTGCACTTATTATTTAAGTAATACTTTGAATGCAATTTGAAAATTATAATTGTCATTTGTAATGTTATAATTGACTATTTATTAGTATGCATTCAGAATACATTTTATGTACATGTTTAAAGAGGTTTATTTAAATTTGTTTGTATCAATAATTTCAATCTCTGTGATCAAATTGCAATCTTTAATGTCAATATAAATATATTAGACCATTAACAGAGATGGGATTCCACCTCTATTGTTAAAAAAGGTTGCCTTGACAACAGTTTGAAATTGTTGATTGTTATTGATATTGTAATTGTCTAAGTAATGATTGGTGTTTAATGATTATTTACAAACCCATTTAGCCTTGAGCATATATAAAGCATTAAAAGCCTAAAGTTAAACTAGTCAATAAAATAATCAACATTACCCCCAAATCACAACTCAACTAGACTATCCAAAGAAAATAAACTCTAATACACAGCCAATGGTTTCACTGCTACAGGCAGACTTCTCAACTGTAAATAATAAATTTATACTAAACGTTACCCACAATTTCACTTATATCTCATACACCCTTAATATTAAAATAACTTTTTAATAAGTTGATTGCTTCAGAATCATAAAATTTTAATAAGAAGAATTTTTCATTTCAATAAAAATTTTATTAACAATAAATAGTGATTACATACTAATAAAGGATAAATAAATGAATAAATTGTACAATAATATGATTATATAATGTTCTATATGTCATCTGGCTAGATTATGTTATGAGAGCACAATGTTATACTCTTATGTGGTTAGGTATCGTGAAGAGATTCTAAGAACTTGTTTAATGGTATTACCATTTTTAATATAGACATGAATATTTTCTTTTATAAATGACTATTCTATAATGCTGGGTAGGTGGGAATTGATAATCAGGAAAAGGAAAGAGCAATTAAAAACCAGGTGTCAGCAAAGACTTTACTGGAGGCAAGGAGCTGGTCACGTTTCTTGATTTTTTTGAGCATTTAATAAAACAATGGTATGATTTGTGGGGGGGGGAATTCCATGAGACTTTTGCATCTCACTATCCATATGGAATAAAGGACAAAGGTAGAAAGCCTTATTATTGAAAAAAAACCATTATGAATGGCATTTTTGGGTGAGAAAATTATATCAGGTCTTATGTTGGAATTGATTATAATTATATCTTTCAGAGTTTTAAGTCTTGGGCACCGGTGTATAATATGGTCTATGGTTTCATCTTCACGAGCACACAAACCACATATAGGGTCAATGCTGGTAAAACCTCTTCAGTGATAAAGAAACCAATTCTTGGGTAGTGCATTAAGATTTATTTTAATGATGAAGTCAAGGAATTTGGTTCCAGACTCCATTTTTTGAAGTGTGTAATGAGTCTTTGATTGGTTAATTTTAGGATGGTTTTAATGGGTTGTTGATTATAGTTGATTATATTGTATGCTTCCCATAAGGTGATTTTTTGGTTAAGGTTAAAGGGTATTATCGGGTTATAAAGTTGTAGTTGTTGTATTAGGGATGCTATCCATGAACTGGAAGAGGGTGGAGGACGATTTGTCAGTGTAATTTTTTTAATAATGTTAGAGTATCCACAGTAGAGGATCAGATTATGTAGAGTGTTGTGGGTTTTCTGTAAAATGATTGCTTGTATTGAGTAGAATGACAGTCCATTGAATCTGTGTGGTCATTGGATACCTCGCAAGCTAATAGCAACTGTCCTTCCTCTCCAGAGAAGTTTGGTGCATAATCGGTTAATTTTATTTTGAAACTGTTTAGACATTTTAACGAATGGAAGATAATATGAGATTTTTGGCATTATGATCATGTTGAGGAGGCCCACCTTTCCATATAATGAAAGGTATACTCTAGAGAGTGAAGTGGTGATGGCTTCAGTTGAATGGAGGATTGCATCTTGAATCTCTTTTGCCATTGCAGTTGGAGTTTTGTAGATTGGAAAACCTAGGTATCTTTGGGGTTTTGCAGAAAAGGGAAAGTTAATTTGTTTACCAGACATTATCTTCCAGATGGAAGATTTGTTAAAATTTATTTGTAGACCAAGTTTCGCTGTATTTCTGTTTAATATGTTCATGAGATGAGGAAGGAATTTAATGATGGGAAGCACAATCATGATGTCATCTATATATGCAAATACATTGAAGTTTTTATTGAGAGAGGGAAGGAAAATTCCAGGGAGGTTTTTTTCTATATTCATCAGAAGAGGGTTGATGTATGATGTGAAGAAAAGGGCACTGAGCGGGGATCCTTGAGGGATCGACTTGTATGGCTTGAAGCCTGGTGTGATCTTGCCATCAAGAGAGAGAAAAATTTCTCTGTTGTTGATTGCTGACCATCTGTACAATCCCAGCTGGAATGTTGCATTCCAACAGAATATCCAGAAGAATGTTTATCTGGACTGAATCAAATGCTGCCGCAACATCCAGCTGGACAGCAATAGGTTTTGATTTACAATGTCCTCTGATGTAATTGAACAGTGCAGTTACATTGGACATAGCATGCGAAGTTGATGATCCCTTTTTTCCGTATTGGTTTGACGAGATATGGCTAAGAATTTGAGTTTGTATTTTATCTTTAATGACTGACTCAATTATCTTGATAAGCAATGGGGTCATGGAAATTGACCGGATACTGTTAATGTCATTTAGTGGTTTTGCTTTTTTAATAAAAGGCACGAGTGCCACTGGGTAAAGATCTGTTATGTTTCTGTTGCCGGAGGCTAGGTGATCAATCATTTTTTTAATAATTGGCACAGTAAATTGACTGATGTGTTTGAGAAGGAAATTTGGGATGCCATGAAGGCCAGGATGAATGCCATCAGGGAGAGATGTTAGCTTCTTTTTGATTTGGATTTTTATGATGCCATGTTTGGTGGGGTCACCAGCATCCAACCAGCTGATTATAGGTGGAACTCCATCTTTTTGCATTAATTGGCAGAATTGTTTGCTGATGTGCTGCATCATTGGAAAGCCAATAAGATTGGTTCCATTAGTATTAATGGATAAGGGAGTGATTTGTTTTTTATTGTATCCCAGTGCCCATCTGAGATAGTCTCTCGTCCAGCAGTGTTGTTGTGCTAAGAAACATTTGGCTCTTCTGATGGATATATATTCTGCAAGGGACTTTTGCTTGATTTTGTAGAGATTTTTAAGGAAGATAATTTTTTCTGTATTTGTGAAATTTTGCTGTGATGCTTGAAGTTGTATATTAATGTCTGTTAGGTCATTTAGAAGGCTATTAGGTCCTTTGATTTTCCTGGTGTGGTGATTTAATATGGACTGAAGTATTCCAGTGAAGGAAAACCAGCCCTCCTCAGCAGGCAGGGAAAGGATGTTTATTTTCTGGAAAAGGATGTATGCCTCAGACACTATCGCTTCAGTCATATTTGATTGGGTGATCATGCGCATGGTTTTACCAGGTCCATCAATAGGTGTAGGAATTGCAATATGTGTAAGTTGTAAGATTAGAGCCATATGATCAGAGAAAGCAACAGGGGGCAAGGCTGCATCAAGGTTGAAATGGAGGTCTGGGGTATAGAAAATCAAATCAATCAGGGACTTTTTAGTTTTAGTATAGAAAGAGTAGGCTTCCAGAGGGAAGAAACCCTCTCCACACATTAATCTGCGATATTAGATGCAAAAATCTCTTGTTGAAGTCATTGTATGTAGTGTTAAAGTCTCCCAGAAGAATAGTAGGAGAGGCTCTGTTAACGTTTTTGGCATTTAGGATATGGATTATTTTTAAGATATTGAGAGGTGTCTTTGGCTGTATATATATATATATATATATATATATATATATATATATATATATATATATATATATATATATATAAGCTATGATGATTGGATAACCCCAATAGTCTATTTCTATGACAATAATATTGGCATCTAGGAATAGAATGCTAAAACTGTTTGGTGGTGTTGACTTGCTGAGAAGAATACAGACTCCACCTAAAGCAGAATGGCCTATGGAAAATCTAGTAAATCCGAGAGCTGAGAGAAGAGATAATATTTTATGATGAGTCTTATGGTGATATTTAGTTTCACCCATAAGAAGTATATGAGGGGAGCAGAGCGAGAGCCAGTTTTTAATAGCTAGAACTCTATCAATTGAGTTGATGCCATGAATATTAATGCCAGCAATTTTGCAGAACATGATAGATTAATCCAAACTATCCTCAGCAAAGTGTACCAAGTCAATGTGAGGCATCTCCATGTTAATGAGTTCTGATGTTGTTTGGAAATCAGAGTCTTCTGATTGAACTTGTGGATGGATTGGTGATACATTTGTTGGTTGAGGAAACACATCCATGAAGCGGTGTCTGATGAAGTAGTGTAATCTGTCTGAGATTCATCAGATGGATCAATGGTATCAATGGTTATAGGGTCCATGGTTTTCCTCTTTTTTTCTATGGATTTGTGAAGCTTTGTGCTGGATGTATCTGAGATTTGTTTGCTAGCGGGTGGTGGTAAATAATGTATTGGATGGGAGCTGTCATCATCAGAGCTTGATTTATCTGAGCGAATTGATTTTATTTTAATTTTCTTATTTGTATTTTGGGTATTTGTTGTGTTGGTTTTTTGGGGTTTTTTAAGTTTAATAGTGTTGTTTTCTTTTTCCTGTTCTTTTGATGAAAGTGTTTTTTTATTGTTATAAGAATTTGGTTTAAATTTTAGACCTGAGTCATTTTCGATTTGCTGTAACTGTTGTGAAACATTAATTATGCTGACTTTCGGGTTGAGTGTTTGATAAGTATTTTCATCTGGATGGTTGATTACTGCAGGTGTTGAAGAATTGAGGACAGTTTGTGAATCACTTTGTTTAAGTTTGTTAGACTTAGCTGGCCCGAATGATGATGCATCATTGGTTTTACGCTGGGTGGGAGGTATTATAGATGAATTGTTTTGAAATTTTTTAAATGTATTTTCTTCATCGCCTGGATTTTCCTTGATCTCGTTAGATGGTTTGGTCATATTGTCTTCTTTTGTAGAAAGAGTTTGGCCTAGCATTGTTTCTTGGGGATTAGTACAATATGTATCTAATGAATGATCTTGAGTATTATTGGTTTGAGAGATTGGTTTAATAGCAGTATATGTTATTGCTTGGTTCTCTGATTCACTACTATTAGTGTAGAGGTTGGTGTTTGTTCTTTCTTGAAGATTTTCATTTTGAAAGATAGGTTTGGATGTGAGAGGGTTTGTTGGATGATTTATTTGAATCAGATTGTCTGGGTTTGTGAGGTTGCTGTTTGAATTAGTCCCATGTGGTGATTGTCTATTTAAGGATGTGATAGCTGTATTTAATAGGTCTACCAGGGCATCTGTGAACTTTATTATTTTTAATACCCCAGTGTATGCATATTCTTGCTGCACTTTATTATTTTTAATACCACAGTGTATGCATACTCTTGCTGCACAATCTTTAATAAGGTGTGTTCTTTGAAGGCAGAAGAAACATTGTGGCTGTACTCCCCTGAAGGTCAAAACCATAGGAGAGCCTCTTGCAGTAATAATGGTGGGTATGTCAGTGGGTATAATGTTTTTCTTTAAAGTAAGTGTGAAGATAACTGTATTGGACAGGATTTGATCTTCGAAGTGAGGGTTTAATAGGTGTTTAAATTTGCTAACTGAACCATAATTAATAAGGATGTCTTGTAGTTCTTGTTCTTTCAAGTGGGCAAGGCAGTTTTGAATTCTGCCGGATAGTGTAACTGGACGGTTCATATCTATGGAGCAAAGTATATAATTTCCCAAAGATCGGTAGTTATTTTTAAAGTTCATACGGTCCGCCCACGTTTTAAACTCAATGATAACATAGTGGTCATTGGGATGATTAAGGATCATGTGAATGCCTCTGCCTAATTGATTTTGATTGATTAGACTGTATAATTGTTCTAGAGGGAACTTATATAATGCACATTGTTGATTTGTTATGGCTAAGATTAACGACTTATCGCTGTAGTAGTTTGTAAACGATTTATACAGAGTGTTGGGAATCGTTTTGTTGAACTCGTTATTTATTTTTAGGAACATGTCATCATTAAGATCGTTTATATTAAATGAGACATTTTCCAGAGTGTTTGATTCTTGTTCTGTGTCTAATTCTGAGATATTCAAATATAGTTCATTGAAATTATCGGCCTTAATATTTTCGGAGATGCTCTCAGAATTTTTAGACCTTACGATATTTGCGTACGTAGTGGAATTTTTCAATATTGGAATTGAGGAAATTGGTTTAGATTGCAAGCTGGCTGATGTAGCAATGGATTGTTCTGGGCTATAATCTTTGTTTGTTTTGGAATGAGGTTTATTAGTTTTAAAATTTATTTCTTCTTTTTGATTTTTAAATTTACTGTTGACAAACTGTAATGTGACAGCGCTGGTTTTGTCGACCTCTGGTGGAAAAGTTTAACTTTAAAAAATTCGCCGAAATCATCTTGTTGGAAATTTTATCTATTATTTTCAGATATGGTTTTCGGGGTATTATTGGGCAAAGAAAATTGCTCATTAGAGTCTTCTGAGGGAGCGTAAAGTCTTTGGAGAGGAGGTGATTGGTTTTTGCTTGTATTGTTAAGGATTTCAATAGTTTCGCTTGATGAGATATTTATGCTATTGTGTTTATATTAGGGGTAAGTTGAATATTTTCTAAACTTTTTTTAATAGTTGCGATGATGTTTTCATTTGATTTATTGGTTTGTAGGTTTTTATTTGTAGTAGAAGTTAGTTTAGTTGCATTTAGATTAGATCTAAGGCTATAATATTTATGACCAATGGCTGCATTGCTAGATTGAATGCTGAGATCAGGGTTAACATTAATTTGAGAGTTATTGATTATATTATCACTTTCCATAATATATAATGTTTAAAACCGACTTACCTTGAATAAAAGACGTAAAGGTAAGAAGACAATCGTCCCTGTCTTCTTGAAACTGAATCGCTAAGGGATGCTTTTAATAAGACCAGTTGCAAAGATGGCTGCCAAAAGTGGAAGAATAAGAAGAATTTTTTATTTAATTTTATTTCTTTCTCTCAAAGAAGTCAACCTTAGCCTCATCAAAATTACATATGGCTGTGTCTTTTTTCATGGATGTATAAAGCTGAAACATTTATTTCTAACTCTACTTTGATATACCTACATTCTTTTATTTAAGCCCAAATTATCCTGACCTATATATACCTTCCAGAAATTGTCTTTCTATCAAAAATTTTCTTTGTATTATTTAAAAAAATATTTAATTCTTATTTTCAAAAAAAAAATACTATTTTTAAGTACAATTCTATAACAAGACAATTTAAATGGCAAAGAAATAAAATCATATTTTTCTCTATTCTTTACATAATTACAAATATTATTACTATTAAATAAAATACTGTTAACAAATTTATCAGAGTAGCCAATTCTCAAATCTTTTGAAACAAAGCCATCTCATTAGAATTATTTAATCTATTATTTCTCTAATAATAATTTCTTAAAGCAGCTACTTTATGAGATACAGATTGATAGCTAACAGGCCTAATTATAGATCTTAACTTCTTACTCTTAACATATTGACTACAAAACAAACAATTACTTTTTACATTTGTAATTACAAATAAATCTAAAAATTTTAATTTAACAAAATATAATCTTCCTTCTTCTACAACATATTTTATAGAAGAATCAAAACAATTAAATTCATTTACCAATTGTTTCAATTTAACATTCACAACTAAAAACAAACAATCATCAACATACCTAACAAATAATTTTAAATACAAACAATCCTTAATAATGTTTTTTTTCCAAATAATTATTATAAACTGAACAAATTAAATTAGGAATGATATAATCTATTATAAACCTTTCCTTAGTGTTATAAAAATTACCCTTATAAGTAAAATACATAGAAGCCCCCCATAATAAAAGCAAATCTTTAATAACTTTAATCTTATGCTTTGATAAAGATTCATGTTTAAGCAACACAAACATAATAACATCAATACTGCTTAATCTTTTAAAAGACTGATAAATATTCTCAATATTCAAATTCTATCCAACTATTTTTCATTTTAAAAGTATTAATCTTACTGAAAGACTCAAATTAAAAAATTGTTTTGAAAAAAATAGTCAAGAACCTAGAAATACTTTCCACAATAAACACTACTTGTAAAGTCAAAAATAAATTTTAAATGAAAACCATCTTTGCAAGTCTTATAATTCATAAACATCTTAGCTGATATGAAGTCATTAGAATAATATTTTAAATACTCTACTCTATTAAAAGTTTTTAAATTTATCATTTTTTCATAATATCTATTAACCTCCTTTAATCACATTATTAGGATTTTTTTTAAAAAAACATACATCTACAATTATTTCATTTTTATCTATTTTCTTCTTAAACTCATTTCCTTTCATAATGACAAACTGGCCAGTTTTGTTATCTTGAGAAATGATCACATCATTAGAATTATTAATTTTGATGAAGCTAAGTTTGTCTTCTTTCAGAGAAATGAAATAAAAAATAATTAAAGAATCTTTATTATTAAAATTTTATGATTCTGAAGTAATTAACTTATTTATAAGTTCTTTTAATATTAAGGGTGTATGGAATGTAAGTGGAATTGTAGGTAATGTTTAGTATAAATATGTTATTATCTTGTAGCTTTTTACTTTTGAGATGTCTGCTTGTAGCAGTGACCCACAGTTTGTATTTTAAAGTTTATTTTCTTTGGCTAGTCTGATTGAGTTGTGATTTATTATATAATATATATATATATATATATATATATATATATATATATATATATATATATATATATATATATATATAACATTAAAAACCAGTAAATACTTAGACAATCCCAATAACAATCAATAATTTCACACTGTAGTCAAGGACTCTTTTTTAACAATAAAGATGTAACAATATGAATATATATAGTTAATATATGACAATGATCAAAACAACCTTAACACTAAAAGTTAAATATAATTCAAAAAGTATTTTTATTTTTTTCTAGAAATGTAATTTTTAAGTACTATTCTTATTTAAATAGAAATATTACTTCTAGATATTTTACTATCATTGATCATCACCATCAAGTGTTGGTTATACTAAATGTGTATATTTGATTTTGTTAACCATTTCCTTTTTGAATTTACATTTGCATTATTACATACTGTTATATTTGTCATACCAATGTATGGTATGAATAGCTTTTTACTTCTATTTAACTTTATCTTTGTATAGTCACATATTGTATCAAACATTAGTATGAATTAATTGAGAACTTAGAGAAGATAATACTATAAATTGCATGTAATATTTATCTAAATTGACTTTTAAATGTTTGAAATGAGAAACAATATCAGCATTTATAAAATATATGTACTAATATTTTAATACAGATGTAGTTTGAATCCAGATAGTCAATTAAGTGGAAGTATATTTAAATAGAAAATAGTAATTAGTGCAAGTATATCATTTTATATTGGAGATGACTGCATAAGAAGAATTGAGACTAGTGTATTTATTTAATAATAAAGAAAAAAAAAAAAGATTGTAGCAAACCTAAAAAAAAATTAAGTAAAATAGTAATAGGACAATCATCAAAAACATAAGAAAGTATTTAATCATACAATAGATGATAACATGTTCAATAAAAGAAAGATGGAAACACAAGTAAATACAAAGTAGTCAGCAATACAAAAGCTAGGATAGCCAATAAAACCAGAACTGAAATAATAAGACACTGCCCAGACAATGCAAAAGTCTTCAGAAGAAATGTCAAGGAATATTTAATATTTAAATGAGGTATGCATTTATGGAAGAAATGTAATGAGAAAAGCAAGAAATACAATGAAAAGAATTTACAGAAATATGACAGAGAATGAAGAAATCCAACAAAAAAAATGTTGTGAAAATAATTGAAAGAAATGCAACAAAAGAGATACCAAATTTGAAGAAAAGCAATAAAAAAAGAGATACAGAATTTAGCAATGTGCATAAAAGTTTGAAATGGTATTATAAGCAGCATAATCTTGGAAATAGAATGCCAAATATATAAGCCAATACAATGGAAATAGAGTTGATAGAAAGAACTGATAAAAAGAAAAATATTATTTAAATGAAATAGTCCAAAAATCTGTTGAGTCTAGTGAAAATAAATTACAGCCAAATGTGCAAGGTATAGTAGGAATAAAAAAAAATTGGAAGTGAGAAAAGATACATAAAGAGATTATGATGATCAAATTCTAAATTTATGTTTAAAAAAAGAGACTCAGAGAAGATGCAAGAAATTCAGAAAACAGTAATTGACATTATACATATTATAAAAATCAATTATGCTAAGATGAAGGAAGATCCACAAAATTAGTCTGAAGTATGAACAAAAGAATTTATGAAAGACAACAACAGTGAAACCATGAGAGTTATAAAACTAAAAAAAAGATATGGGAATACAATAGTTCCTCATGAATAAGCTAACCTTGGATTATAATTATGTGTGTGCAAAAATATAAAACACTATTGGAGAGGATTGAAGAGTATTAAGTAAAAACTTAATGTTACTTACAGGAGAGTCAAAATTGTATTGTTCTTATATTTAATGTATTATAAATTCTGGAATAATAATTATTACTTATTTTATGTGGAAAATAACATGCATTTATTTTAATTTATTTTTTTGTAAGTGCAAAACCAATATTAAAACCATCCCACATAAAATGCACACATCTCAATCTTTTGGTTTTTGCTCCTATCAATTAGACTTGAACTTTGGGTTACAATATGCATACATTATGTATAATAAATAAATGTAGTTTTCCTTTCTATAGTAAGCTGAAAAATTAAATGATGTTCTGTTAATAATAAAATTGTGACTGTATAAGATCCTTATTGTTGGATAGTATAATGTTAAGATGTCAATTCAAAAGTTAAAATTTCATGGCTTTATTCTCAACTGATAAAAGTATTAAACGATTAAACTTTTATTACTTATT